>CM016621.1:10000-347756 GCA_005393395.2 Gossypium australe | reverse complement strand
ACAAACGTTTCAACTTCGGTTTTGTAGACGCCCGATTTTGAGCCTAGTCGGAATAGTGGTTTCGGGACCACAAATCCGATAAAAAAAATTAAATTAATATTTTTATATTTTTATGATCTACAACTTTATGAAATGGTTTCGTAAAAAATTATAAAAAGTGCAAAACTTGAGTTCTAGAAGCTAGAGGTATCTAATTGCTATAAAAGTTTATTATGATTTATTGAGTGATTAAATACATGTGTTAGAGTATTGATAAGAAATTTTATTAATTTCATGCTTAAATTGCCTATTAGGACTTGTTTGCAAAAGTTGCTAAATAGGGGTTCTAATTTATAGAGTACTTGATTAAAATGGGGGTTTGAAGTAGGAGTCCTTAAATGGCAATTAGACCATTATATTTCATGGACAAAAATGGACATATATAGGAAGAAAGAACCAAAGTTTTTAATGAAGGGTAATTTAGTCATTTGGTAATAAAAATGAATTAAAAGGGAAAAAGATGGCAAAATATGCTCATCTTCTTCATTAGGCCGAATTTTCAAGTGTTCACCATAGCTAGGGTTTGTTTCAAGCTTCCAAGCTCCATAGTAAGTGATTCCAAGCCCCGTTTTTAATGTTCTTTACATTTTTGAAGCCCCGGTAGCTCGATTTAGCTTATTCTATTAATAATTTATTCTAGGGTTCATATTTAGAAAAATACCCATAGGTGAAATGTGTTTATTTTGATGTTTTATGATAGAATATGAAGTCTAAAATTATGTTAAACAACTTTTGCTTAGTGATTTTAAGTGAAAACGAGTAAAACGGCTTAATCGGTAAAAATACCTAATGTTCATAAGTACAAGTTAGAGTGAGAATTTGATGTTGCCATAGAAGGGAAAAATGATCAGCATGCCATAAAACATAAGAATAAGGGATAAAGTTTAATTTCCGAGCTTTGGGGCAAATGTGTAAATATGTAAAAGTTTAGGGGCAAAATGTAATTTTGCCAAAGTTAAGAGTTAAGGACTGTTTTGATGAATGTGAGTATTAAATAAGCTAAATTTTCTATTATAGATCAAGAAGAACGAAATCCAGAGTTAGATCGAGGAAAGAAAAAGATAGAGGATTAAATCAATATAGTTGATCGTATTTCGTTTCGAGGTAAGTTTGCAGTAAATAAATGCAATATTCTATTATTTTACATTTAATATTGTTAAATTCCAGCATTTACAATTTATTCTGTAAATTTATTATTTAAAGACTCAAGTATGAATTGATGGAAAAACTATCTCAGAAAGTTCCGGTTGAACCTTAGGAATGTGTAGGATACAAATGTCATGACATTAGGGTTTAAGGAAATCATGTAAGACCATGTCAAGACATGGCATTGATATGTTACTATAAGGCAAAGGTCCCATGTAAGACCATGCCAAGGCATGGCATTGGTGAGTTCATAAGGCAAGGATACCACGTAAGACCATGTCAAGACATGGCAATGGTTAAGTTTCATAAGGAAAGGTACCCGCGTATCCTTAGTATTCCAAGTGGTTCAACGGGAAAATTCAAGGAGTATTCTAAAGTAAAGGTAAGGCAAGTTCAAGCTAAAAAGGTAAGGTAAGATAAATTCATGTTAAAAGGTAAGGCAAGTATACAAGTTTTAAGTATATTGAGTTAAAAGCTTAAGTGATCTTGACAAGAAAAATATAAGATAATTCACTAAGAATGTTGTTATCTATTTACATGTAAACTTACTAAGCTTTATGCTTACACCTATTCTTTATTTTTTTTTATAGTATTACAAGCCAACTCGGGGATCGAAAGGACGTCGGAGATCGTTACACACTATCAAAGGATTATATTGGTATTTTGTGACTTTAACGTTTTAAGTTATGGCATGTATAGAGACTTAGCCATTTTATGTGTGTGACCTTATGATATGGTTTATTATGGACTTGTAAATGTTTGGTAATAATTAGCCATTAAAATGGTTAATTAAGAACATGCTTTGGAGGTTATGAAATGCCTAGTTGATAGTTATTTTAAAGAAATTATGTAATTATATGCAGGGAAATAGTTGGACAGCAGCAGTGACGTGATTTTGAAAAATCACCAAAAATAGTAGAAATTGAATTAGGTTGTGCATGAGATATATAATTAAAGCTTATTGAGTCTATTTTCATATGAAAGAAACAAGGAAAGCAAAGGAATTCTGTAATTTGAGATATTTATATTTTTGTAAGACTGGTTCAGAATAAATTCAGGTTCCCCTGTTCTGACTTGGAAAAATCATAAAAAAATGGAGAAAAATAATTAGGGGTTTAACTTTATATGTTTAGAATCCTAATGAGTCTATTTTCAAATGAAATAAATAAGAAGTCATATGAATTCTGTACTAAGAGTAATTTGATTCGTAGTGAAGAGAGGTCAGAATAGTCAAATAGTAAAACAGGGGAAACTTTAAGAAAAATCTGGTATTGATTGGCCATACCAAAAATTATGGAAAAATTACAGTAAGAAGGTATATGAGTCTAGTTTCAAGGAAAATTTACGGATCTAGATTTCGAGTTTCATAGCTCAAGTTATAATTAATTTAGTGAACATGACGCAGACGACAGTTTCAATTTTTATACCCAGAACTAGTAAGTTAAGTCTAGTAATACCTCGTGCTCGACTCCGGCAACGGTCTCGGGTAAGGGGTGTTACATTTATTGGTATCAGAGCAAGGTTTAGTCGGTTCTCGGAATATTTAGTATGAGTAAGAGTCTATCTATACATGCCATACTTATATTTTGATAGTGTGACGACTCTTGATGATTTAAATTTTTTTTTATAGTTATGGATCCTGAACGAGCTGGTGCATATGATGTAGAGAGTAGTGCACCCACTCCCGCTGAAGGGACGGTGCCACAAGATAGTCGTGAAAGGCCCGTTACAGTTAGTCAGGGAGGAGGGGCTCGAGAAGCCTTCTTCCAAGCTTTGAATGAATGGTTTGCTGAGTTCGTTCGTACGAACCCGGCCGTTAGACCTCCACCCCCTCATGATCCACAGACCAACCATGTAGCTTCCCCAGTCACAGATACAGTCAGAAGAGAGAAGCCACCCGTTGACAAGATCAGAAAACAAGGGGCTGAAGAGTTTCGGGCTACCAAAGATGACGATGCAGAAAAAGCTGAATTTGGCTCGAAAATACTATTAGAGTTTTTGACGAGTTATCCTGCACACCGGAAGAGTGTATTAAATGTGTAGTGTCACTTCTTAGAGATTCAGCCTACCAGTGGTGGAAGACACTTGTATCAGTAGTACCGAAAGAAAGAGTTACTTGGGATTTCTTTCAGGAGGAGTTCCATAAAAAGTATATCAGTCAGAGGTTTATTGACCAGAAAAGAAAAGAGTTTCTTGAGTTAAAACAAGGTAAGATGACTGTAACCGACTATGAACGTGAATTTGTTCGACTCAGCAATTATGCTCGAGAGTGTGTGTCTACAGAGGCTATCATGTGCAAAAGATTTGAAGATGGGCTCAATGATGATATCCGACTGTCAGTTGGTGTTCTAGAGATAAAAGAGTTTGTTGCTTTAGTTGAACGAGCCTGTAAGGCAGAAGAGTTATTAAAAAGAAAGGGTAAATCTGAAATTGAGATGCAAGACTCGAAGAAAAGACAGATGAGCAAGTCATTCCAGTCTACACCCAAGAGGCCTAGAGAGTTTTCTACGAGATCTAATTTTTCAGCTGGGTATTCTAGCCGGAACAGAGGTGGAAGATTTATGGATTCAAAAGCTCAAACCACTTCGATTGCGAGTGTTGGCAGTATTCAACCTGATAGACCCGAGTGTCCTCAATGTGGTCGACGTCATCCAGGTCAATGTCGAGCAACTGAGATTGGTTGTTTCCGATGTGGTGCACCGAATCATTTCATTCGGGAGTGTTCCGAAATGGTTAAAAGGGAAGTAATACCGAGTGCAAGATCAGGTAATGCCCCCGTTAGAGGCAGATATCAGAGAAACCCTGGAGTAGGGGCAGGTAGAGCTGCATTTAGAGATACAGCAACGAGATCAGATGTTAAAGCACCTGCAAGGACTTATGCTCTCCGTAATCGTGAAGAGGCATCCTTCCCCGATGTAATTACGGGTACATTTTCTCTTCATGATGTTAATGTTATTGCTTTGATTGATCCGGGTTCAACCCATTCCTATGTTTGCATGAAATTAATGCCTAGTATGAACATGTCCATAGAGCTTACGAAATTTGTGATTAAAGTATCAAATCCATTTGGTCAGCATGTGTTAGTAAACAAAGTATGTAAAAAATGCCCTTTGATGATTAGAGGTTACTGTTTTTCGGCTGATCTCATGCTATTGCCATTTGATGAGTTTGATGTGATTCTTGGTATGGATTGGTTAACTGCACATGATGCGATAGTGAATTGTGGAAAGAAATTCATTGAGTTGAAATGTGAAAATGGTGAAATCCTTCGAGTTAATTCAAATGAGTCAGATAGTACAATTACCATGATTTCAGTTATGTCTGCTCAGAAATGTTTGAGGAAAGGATGTGAAGCCTATCTTGCTTTTGTGTTGAATACTAAAGATCCAGAGTTGAAAATTGAATCAGTGCCTGTGGTAAATGAGTTTTCTGATGTGTTCCCGGAAGAACTACCAGGTTTGCCTCCTATCAGAGAAGTTGAGTTTGGTATTGAATTGATTCCAGGTACCACACCTATTTCTATTGCTCCTTATAGAATGGCTTCAATAGAATTAAAAGAATTGAAAGCTCAGCTACAGGAATTAACTGATAAAGGCTTTGTAAGACCTAGTTATTCACCATGGGGTGCACCAGTATTATTTGTAAAAAAGAAGGACGGTTCAATGAGATTGTGCATAGACTATCGGCAACTTAACAAGGTTACCATAAAGAATAAATATCCATTGCCTAGAATAGATGACTTGTTTGATCAATTGAAAGGAGCCACTGTGTTTTCTAAGATAGATTTGAGATCCGGATACTATCAGTTGCGAGTTAAAGAGTCAGATGTTCCAAAAACTGCTTTTCGAACTAGATATGGTCACTATGAGTTTCTTGTGATGCCATTTGGCTTAACTAATGCTCCTGCCATTTTCATGGATTTAATGAACCGAATTTTCAGACCTTACTTGGACAAGTTTGTAGTTGTGTTCATCGATGACATCTTGATTTATTCTCATGATGAGACTGAGCATGCAGAGCATTTGAGAACAGTTTTACAGATTTTGAGAGATAATCAGCTTTATGCCAAATTTAGCAAAAGTGAGTTCTGGTTACGGGAAGTTTGTTTTCTTGGACATGTTGTCTCAGGTGAAGGTATTAAAGTTGATCCGAATAAGATTTCAGCCATTGTTGATTGGAAACCTCCCAGGAATGTATCAGAGGTCAGAAGTTTTCTTGGTCTTGCCGGTTATTATAGACGATTTGTAGAGGGATTTTCCATGATAGCTACTTCGTTGACAAGATTGCTACAGAAAGATGTTAAGTTTGAATGGACTGAGAAGTGTCAGCAGAGTTTCGACAAGTTAAAGGTATTGTTGACTAAAGCTCCTGTCTAAGTACAACCAGAACCAGGTAAAGAGTTTGTGATTTACAGTGATGCATCCTTAAATGGACTAGGCTGTGTACTTATGCAAGAAGGAAGGGTAATTGCTTATGCCTCTAGACAGTTAAAACCACATGAGAAAAATTATCCGACACATGATTTAGAGTTAGCTGCTATTGTATTTGCATTAAAAATTTGGAGACATCACTTGTATGGTGAGAAATGCCGAATATTCACTGATCATAAAAGTTTGAAATACTTGATGACTCAGAAAGATCTGAACTTAAGGCAAAGAAGATGGCTAGAGTTGATTAAAGATTATGAGCTAGTGATCGATTATCACCCGGGTAAGGCAAACATTGTTGCTGATGCTTTGAGCAGAAAATCGTTATTTGCATTGAGAGCTTTGCACACTAGTTTGGACTTATCAGATGATGGTTCTATTTTAGCTGAGTTGAGAGCTAAACCGACGTTTCTTAAAGAAATTTGTGAAGCTCAGAAGGATGACAGTGAGTTGCAAGCCAAAAGAGTTCAGTGTGAGTCAGGTGTAGAGTCTGATTTTCAAATCGGTTCTGACGGTTGTTTGATGTTCAGAGACAGAGTATGTGTACCAAAGGATGATGAGCTTATTCGGAATATCTTACAGGAAGCACATAGCAGTTCCTTGTCTATTCACCCAGGTAGTACAAAGATGTATAATGATTTGAAGAAAATGTATTGGTGGAGAGGAATGAAAAGAGATATTTCAGAATTTGTTTCTAGATGCTTGATCTGTCAACAGGTAAAAGCTGAACATCAGGTACCTTCAGGTTTATTGCAGCCTATATTAGTTCCCGAGTGGAAATGGGACCGAGTTACTATGGATTTTGTGACGGGATTGCCTTTGACACTGAGAAAGAAAGATGCAGTATGGGTTGTGATTGATAAGCTAACGAAGTCAGCTCATTTTATTCCAGTTCGTATGGATTATTCACTTGACAAGTTGGCTGAGTTGTATATTTCAGAGATAGTTAGACTACATGGAGTACCATTATCGATTATCTCAGATAGAGATTCGAGATTTACTTCACGGTTTTGGAAGAAATTACAGGAAGCTTTAGGTACAAAGTTGAGTTTTAGTACAGCTTTCCATCCTCAGACCGATGGTCAATCAGAAAGAGTTATTCAGGTACTCGAAGATATGCTTAGATGTTTCGTATTGGAATTTCAAGGTAGTTGGGAGAAATATTTGTCGTTAATAGAGTTTGCCTACAATAATAGTTATCAATCGAGTCTGAAGATGGCACCTTATGAAGCTTTGTATGGACGTAAATGTCGCACACCTTTGTATTGGACAGAGCTTAAGGAAAATCAGATTTACGGGGTTGATCTAGTCAAAGAAACAGAAGAGAAAGTAAAAGTCATCAGAGATTGCTTGAAAGCAGCTTCAGATAGACAGAAATCCTATGCAGATTTGAAAAGAAAAGAAATTGAATTTCAAGTTGGTGACAGGGTATTCTTGAAAGTATCCCCTTGGAAGAAAGTTCTCAGATTTGGCAAGAAAGGCAAATTAGGTCCTCGTTTCATTGGGCCGTATGAGGTTATCGAAAGGATTGGACCAGTGGCATATTGGCTAGCTTTACCAGCAGAGTTGGAAAGAATTCATAATGTGTTTCATGTGTCAATGTTGCGACGCTATCGCTCTGATCCTTCACATGTGATTTCTCCGACAGAGATTGAGATTCAACCGGATATGACATATGATGAGGAACCGATTAAGATTTTGGCTCGAGAGGTTAAACAGTTAAGAAATAAAAGTATAGCTTTAGTGAAAGTGTTGTGGCAAAGACATGGAGTAGAAGAGGCTACGTGGGAACCAGAGGAAGCCATGAGAAAACAGTACCCAAACCTCTTTTCTGGTAAGATTTTCGGGGACGAAAATCCCTAAAGGGGGGGAGAGTTGTAGCAGCCCGATTTTGAGCCTAGTCGGAATAGTGGTTTCGGGACCACAAATCCGATAAAAAAAAATTAAATTAATATTTTTATATTTTTATGATCTACAACTTTATGAAATGGTTTCGTAAAAATTTCGTTCGAAAATTTTGGTGTTTGAGCACTCAATTTAGTCAAAAGGACTAAATTATAAAAAGTGCAAAACTTGAGTTCTAGAAGCTAGAGGTATCTAATTGCTATAAAAGTTTATTATGATTTATTGAGTGATTAAATACATGTGTTAGAGTATTGATAAGAAATTTTATTAATTTCATGCTTAAATTGCCTATTAGGACTTGTTTGCAAAAGTTGCTAAATAGGGGTTCTAATTTATAGAGTACTTGATTAAAATGGGGGTTTGAAGTAGGAGTCCTTAAATGGCAATTAGACCATTATATTTTCATGGACAAAAATGGACATATATAGGAAGAAAGAACCAAAGTTTTTAATGAAGGGTAATTTAGTCATTTGGTAATAAAAATGAATTAAAAGGGAAAAAGATGGCAAAATATGCTCATCTTCTTCATTAGGCCGAATTTTCAAGTGTTCACCATAGCTAGGGTTTGTTTCAAGCTTCCAAGCTCCATAGTAAGTGATTCCAAGCCCCGTTTTTAATGTTCTTTACATTTTTGAAGCCCCGGTAGCTCGATTTAGCTTATTCTATTAATAATTTATTCTAGGGTTCATATTTAGAAAAATACCCATAGGTGAAATGTGTTTATTTTGATGTTTTATGATAGAATATGAAGTCTAAAATTATGTTAAACAACTTTTGCTTAGTGATTTTAAGTGAAAACGAGTAAAACGGCTTAATCGGTAAAAATACCTAATGTTCATAAGTACAAGTTAGAGTGAGAATTTGATGTTGCCATAGAAGGGAAAAATGATCAGCATGCCATAAAACATAAGAATAAGGGATAAAGTTTAATTTCCGAGCTTTGGGGCAAATGTGTAAATATGTAAAAGTTTAGGGGCAAAATTGTAATTTTGCCAAAGTTAAGAGTTAAGGACTGTTTTGATGAATGTGAGTATTAAATAAGCTAAATTTTCTATTATAGATCAAGAAGAACGAAATCCAGAGTTAGATCGAGGAAAGAAAAAGATAGAGGATTAAATCAATATAGTTGATCGTATTTCGTTTCGAGGTAAGTTTGCAGTAAATAAATGCAATATTCTATTATTTTACATTTAATATTGTTAAATTCCAGCATTTACAAATTTATTCTGTAAATTTATTATTTAAAGACTCAAGTATGAATTGATGGAAAAACTATCTCAGAAAGTTCCGGTTGAACCTTAGGAATGTGTAGGATACAAATGTCATGACATTAGGGTTTAAGGAAATCATGTAAGACCATGTCAAGACATGGCATTGATATGTTACTATAAGGCAAAGGTCCCATGTAAGACCATGCCAAGGCATGGCATTGGTGAGTTCATAAGGCAAGGATACCACGTAAGACCATGTCAAGGCATGGCAATGGTTAAGTTTCATAAGGAAAGGTACCTGCGTATCCTTAGTATTCCAAGTGGTTCAACGGGAAAATTCAAGGAGTATTCTAAAGTAAAGGTAAGGTAAGTTCAAGCTAAAAAGGTAAGGTAAGATAAATTCATGTTAAAAGGTAAGGCAAGTATACAAGTTTTAAGTATATTGAGTTAAAAGCTTAAATGATCTTGACAAGAAAAATATAAGATAATTCACTAAGAATGTTGTTATCTATTTACATGTAAACTTACTAAGCTTTATGCTTACACCTATTCTTTATTTTTTTTATAGTATTACAAGCCAACTCGGGGATCGAAAGGACGTCGGAGATCGTTACACACTATCAAAGGATTATATTGGTATTTTGTGACTTTAACGTTTTAAGTTATGGCATGTATAGAGACTTAGCCATTTTATGTGTGTGACCTTATGATATGGTTTATTATGGACTTGTAAATGTTTGGTAATAATTAGCGATTAAAATGGTTAATTAAGAACATGCTTTGGAGGTTATGAAATGCCTAGTTGATAGTTATTTTAAAGAAATTATGTAATTATATGCAGGGAAATAGTTGGACAGCAGCAGTGACGTGATTTTGAAAAATCACCAAAATAGTAGAAATTGAATTAGGTTGTGATGAGATATATAATTAAAGCTTATTGAGTCTATTTTCATATGAAAGAAACAAGGAAAGCAAAGGAATTCTGTAATTTGAGATATTTATATTTTTGTAAGACTGGTTCAGAATAAATTTAGGTTCCCCTGTTCTGACTTGGAAAAATCATAAAAAAATGGAGAAAAATAATTAGGGGTTTAACTTTATATGTTTAGAATCCTTAATGAGTCTATTTTCAAATGAAATAAATAAGAAGATCATATGAATTCTGTACTAAGAGTAATTTGATTCGTAGTGAAGAGAGGTCAGAATAGTCAAATAGTAAAACAGGGGAAACTTTAAGAAAAATCTGGTATTGATTGGCCATACCAAAAATTATGGAAAAATTACAGTAAGAAGGTATATGAGTCTAGTTTCAAGGAAAATTTACGGATCTAGATTTCGAGTTTCATAGCTCAAGTTATAATTAATTTAGTGAACATGACGCAGACGAACAGTTTCAATTTTTATACCCAGAACTAGTAAGTTAAGTCTAGTAATACCTCGTGCTCGACTCCGGCAACGGTCTCGGGTAAGGGGTGTTACAGGTTTTTATAACCGATTTACAAAGGTATGGGCTTTTGTCCATGTTCTTTTTTTTGTCTAGTTTTTCGATCATGTTTGCCATTTTCTTTCTTCGATTTGTGTTATCCCCTTTTGCAGGTCATGCGTGATGGCGAAGGCGTGCGAGAGCCGCTGGTTGGTGTGCGTAGTGGTGGTGGAGTCCGAGGCGCAGGGGGTGTTGACCGAGGCATGGAGGCGTACTGGTGGAAAGGCGGCGCGAGAGAGGGGAAACCCTAGCTGCTTAGTTTGTGGGCTAGGTTTTCGGGTTAGGCTTTTGGGTTTAGTTTTGGGCTTCGGGTTTGTCTTGTAAACGGACCTTTAAATGGACTGTTTTTATTGGGCTTTAATGGGACCCCGGGCAAAATTTGGTTATTACAGCTGCCTCTCTTTGCTCATTGTCGCGCACCGAGAATAGAGCAAAGACAATAGAAGAACCAATTTTGCCCGGTCTCGGCCAAACCCTAATTCTTCGGTGCTCTTATTCTTCATATAGCCTCATCTCAATCCACTGTTTATTTGTCGCTTTGTCCCACTTCACTGCAGTCTTGGGATACGATTATTGACTTCGATATGCTTCTCTGTAACTTGGAGAATGCCAGGTTTGCTGTCTTTGATCTGCTCCTAAAACATCAGGACTGCTAGACTTGCTCATCTTCAATCTGCTCCTGAAACATCAGGACTGCCAGACTTGCTTATCTTCAATCTGCTCCTGAAACATCAGGACTACCAGACTTGCTATCTTCAATCTGCTCCTGAAACATCAGGACTGCCAGACTTGCTCATCTTCAATCTGCTCCTGAAATATCAGGACTGCCAGACTTGCTTATCTTCAATCTTCTCCTGAAACATCAGGACTACCAGACTTGCTATCTTCAATCTGCTCCTACAACATCAGGAATGCCAGACTGGCTATCTTCAATCTACTCCTGCAACATCAGGAATACCAGACTCGCTATCTTCCATCTGCTCCTGCAACATCAAGAATGCCAAACTCGCTATCTTCGATCTGCTCCTGCAACCTCAGGAATGCCAGACTCGCTATCTTCGATCTGCTCCTGCAACATCAAGAATGCCAGACTCGCTATCTTTGATCTGCTCCTGCAACATCAGGAATGCCAGACTCGCTATCTTCGATCTACTCATGCAACATCAGGAATGCCAGACTCGCTATCTTCAATCTGCTCCTGCAACATCAGGAATGCCAGACTTGCTATTTTCGATCTGCTCCTGCAACATCAGGAATGCCAGACTCGCTATCTTCAATCTGCTCCTGCAACATCAGGAATGCCAGACTTGCTATCTTCGACCCGCTCCTGCAACATCAGGAATGCCAGACTCGCTATCTTTGATCTACTCCTGCAACATCAGGAATGCCAGACCTGCTATCTTCGATTTGCTCCTGCAACATCAGGAATGCTAGACTTGCTATCTTCAATCTGCTCCACTATCCTCTAGGGAACAAAATTTGAACATTTCGATTTGCTTCCTTACTATCTTCAGGAAGACTTCAATCCGCAGTCTGCTCCACTATCCTCTAGGGAACAAAATCTGTACTTCGATATTGCTACACTATTCTTTGAGGAACCTATCCTGTAGAATGTGCTTATGCTTATGGAAATGATGAGGATGTAATGATCGGAATGATTCAAATACTCCTAACTACATGTGTTAGGGATGACATTTACATGAACGTAGAATGTCATGAGAATGATGATTTTTCAAAATGATTAAGATGCAATGATCGTAATAAATCGAATGCTCTTAATGAAATGATATTATGAAGGACATTTGCACGAATGCAGAATGACATGATAATGAAAAGTGTATAAGGATCAGGATGCGATAATCGAAACGCTCATTAATGATGTATGAATGTAAAATGAAATGACCCATTTTTAATGCTTAGGGTTGTCACTGCTCGTCGCCCATCAGAGTCTTATTGCTGACATATTACGCTGCTATCTTGCTCTGCTGGTACCTTTGCCAAAAACACAAAGAAGCAATCATATTTTGCTCAAATAACTTACCCCCACGTAACTTCAAGGTGCCTTCTACGGTACCTACAGGACTTTAAGGCTTATACCATCTTCAGACCCCCTATCTGCTATTCAGGGGGTATATGGTTTGTGTCATCTTCAATCCATCCCATTGCGCATCAGGGTATAGAATTTGTAACTTATTCAAACGATTTGGTCTACTACATCTTTCCATTCCCTGGGTGTCATGACCAGGTGTGCATGCATGATATTTGCACGGATACAGAATATCATTTTTCTCGCGAATGATTCCCCTTTTACATATGGGTTAACATTGCCCATTTTTCGTCAAGATGGTATTACTGACGTAATATCTTGTCATTTTGTTCAATCACCACATTTGACAAAATCCGAAGAGATAGCCTCAGCTCAGACCTTTCCTCCACCAATGTTTCTATCCCTTAAACTTGAGGAGTTTTAAGCAATAATCCCGTTTCAGGTTCTTGTACTATTTAGAAGTTCCAGAGTAATATGCGAAACTCCTTTTGTAAAAGTGTCGTTAGTCCATTAATCATTATTTCAATACAAAATGCTTGAAAGAGAAGCAATAGACAAGAAGGAATTGATTAGGAGGATAGCTCGAAACAAACAGGTTAAGCAAAGACAGCAAATGCAATAATGAAATCAATTTATTGGTAGTGTATTTCGCAAGGAAAATAACCACAAATAACAAAAATGGGTAAAATGGAAAATAGGTGCCCCAGATATTGCAGCTTGAGCTTCTCTGTTCAAACTTCTTGAGGACCATTTTAAGCTCAATATGTGTTTAGGGGATCCGGAGTACTTTGTCGATACCCCAAGACTTAACATACTTCTTCATTGTTAGTTCAAGCGTAGCAAGACTGCTGTATGCCCTACTTCCGATCAAAATTTGAGCTGCCCTTCTCGGGTTTTCAACTCAAATCCCATTTGATCTCAAGGTGCCCTTTGCGAGTTTTCGCCTCGGCCTCTCCTTTTTTCCCCTTTTCTCTTTTCGTGTTTTTTTCATTTTTGTTTTTTTTGTTTTTGTTTTTTTTTGGAAAACTTTTTTTTTGTTGAATCTGAACTCACCGGATTGGGCAGGTCCTTGCCATCCATCTTGATTAGTATCCATGTTTCCCAGAACAAGCCTTCTTTGTTGTATAAGGCATTTACTTTTCCTCTAGAGTCCCTTTTGCATGTGAGGATTTTTTCTTTCAAAGCCCTATCATGAAATTTTGTAGGGCGATCCTTTTTGTTGTAAATTCGCATCATCTGATCGTGACAGATGGTTCTTAACATTTTCTCTTCAAATTCACTTGATCACATCGGGATTAGATCCATTCCGCCTCATCCCATTTTGGCTCAGCCCGTGCCCGGGAAGAGAGAATTTTAACTTCAATAGGCAAAACCTAATGAGGAAGGCGTTGCCCCAGCAGAGGTCTTGGTTGACGTTCAATGAGCATAAAGGGTAAACGTAACTTCTATATGCCAATCTTTATAAATCTAGGTCATCTTCCTAACAATCCCTTTTTTTTTGGCACTATGACGTGGCACTTGATCTTTGAACAGACCGCAAACTTTTGACATCGTGCGGTTAAATGTGATCTTTCTGACATTTTTGTTGTCGGCATTCTTTTTTCCTTTTTTGTTCTAATGACCATTGACTTTGCAATATTGGCCTACGAAGCTACTTCCACCCTCTTAGCGAATTAATGTTCGCTAAAAGCTTCTGACGAGATCGTCCCTGTAACAGTCTGAATTTGACCCTAATCGGAACGGTGGTTTCGGGACCACGAATTTGAGTCCGAATAATAATTAAATTTTATTTTCTGTGTTAATAATAGGTGAATTAGTGTGTGTGAAAATTTCATAAGATGATTTATTTAATTGTGTGATTAAATTAAGAAAAAGGATTAAATTATTAAAATAGGTAAGAGTGGCATTTTTTTTATTGGAAGGATTTAATTGAATAATTGCTTGCATGTATGGGTTTGCATGTCAAATTAACCATAGTTTAAAAAAAAAGTGGACGGTATGATGACTATTTATTTTATTTTATGTAAAGTGTTTAGCAAGTGGGATTTAGTAATATTATTTTATATGATTAAATAAAGGAAAGAAAAACAAAAAGGATGAAAGAGTGTTCATCTTTTATTCTTTTGTTCTTCATCACCGAAAGCTTACAAAGAAAATAAGGAACCCAAGCTCCTAACTTTTGGTCATTGCATGTTCTTAAAGGTTAGAGATTTAACATGATTTTTGTGATTTCTTTGTATGTTTGAGTTGGTTACCTTGAATATTAACAAACCCATGTGGAAAATTTTAGTTTAAAAGTATGTTTTAGATTTGGTTCTTGATGAATGTTGGTGATTTGTTGTGTTTGATGGAAGAATAGAAATATATGTCTTAGATTATCATGTTAAAGTATGAAAATTATATATGATATGAAATGTGATAGCTTAAATTGTGAAAATAAATAGTTGAGAGATTAAAATGCAAAATAAATGGCTCGTTCTCAATATTTGAATTCGGTTTTAGTTTTGCTTGTGTATTAAGCTGATTTTTGGTATTATGTCATGTGCTAATTATAATTATTAAATTAAATTGTGGCTGGTAAATGAATTCGAATGTGGCATGCATAAAGTTAGTGAAGAATATTTTTATATTGCTTAAGATACTACTGTATGATTTGGCCAAATGGTGCATAATAGGTGTTAATTGTTACGAGATTATTAAACAGTATGAGGAGCTATATTTTGAGTTTGACTAATTGTGATCAATGTCTTGTAGTTTAAATATAAATATATATATATATATATATATATATGCTAAAGGTTGGTATGAAATTTCGGTTAAACTTGTTTGAGATATGATTACATGTCTTAAAATTCGGTTGCCATGCATTTGCTATTATGATAGGTCAAGACAGTTAGTAAATAAAAATAACTTAAATTGACTGAACATTAGCTGCATTTAATTGTTGTTTATTTTATGATTATTTACATGTTAGTTACATAGGCATTAAGTGTACTGTTGGGTGTCATAAGTTTATTAAACGATTAATTTAGTTAGGGCTAAATATGCATAAATTTTACATATAGCCTTTAAAGATTAAAACACTAAATAAGTATATGAATAGCACGATTAATCTCCGTATGGGTCATGTTCAAATCCATAAAACATGCAAGACATGTCCATTCAAATTGACCTGATTCTAAATTGCGTGTATATATAGTTTCAGTGATTATAAAATGACTTATTAAATTATAAGCATGAGGAGTATTCGGAATTAAAGAATTGTAATCAAATTTCATGTATTTTGTGTTATATGCCTTGAGGACTAAATTGCAAAAGTTATAAACATTAGAGGCAAAAGGGTAATTTGCCTATTTATGTATTTTAGGATTTAATTGAATGTAAATGTTTTTTTTTTAAATGAGCTTATTTTAAATATGTTTAGATCAAGAACAAAAGAAAACGGATTTGGATCGGGGAAAAACGAAGATAATTGAATAGCTGGTCTTTGTTGAGAAACGATATTCGAGGTAAGTCTCTAAGCAAATATATGTTGTAAATTATTAAGTAATTTAGTAAATGTTGAAATTGAATCCAATGTGATTATATATGTAATTGCCGAATTTGGCTAAGTATAATGTGTGATTTGGTTGAATTATTTCAATATTAGAAGTTAATTGAATATTTGTACGATAAGATTTCAATGAGAAAGAGATTCAATATATGTAATAGTTTATGGGAAATATCTTTGAGTATTACCATTCGGGCTTTGAGCCTAGCAAGCCTCGGGCTGGTGAATTTTTCGGGCTTTATGCCTAGCAGGCTTATTGCCGGTGAAAGGATATCAGACCTTGGGTCTAGCAGGCTTTGTGCCGGTGCGAAATTCAGGCTTTTGCCTAGCAGGTTTTTATACCAGTGATAAAATATCAACTTGTGGATTATGTGAGTATATAGTGATGTGTTCATTGGACAAGTAAGTTGATAATGCAAGTTATTTACATTCGGCCATATAGGTAAGTGCTTGAGAGTAAGTTAAATGAAGTAATAGAGTTCGGCAATGATAGTCCATATGTGCTTTGTTAAAGATTGGTTGATGATAAGTATTTGATCTAAAATGCTTGAGCGTTTAATTGAATTATTTTTAAATGCTTAAGACTTACTAAGCTAGTTAGCTTACCTTGTGTGTTTCTTTTTACTCTGTTTTATAGATTTTAATCAAGCTACGAGCTCAAGGAATCATCATCAAAGTCATCCACACTATCGATTTGTTTTGGTATCTTAAATGTTGAATTTTTGAGCTTAAGGCATGTATAGGCTAGACTATGTTTTGAACTATGAATTTTGTCCTTGTATATATTACAGCCATGCAAAAATGGCTTACTCTTAATGTAAATTGTTTCCATGCTTTGTGTTTTTAATCATGATATGTGTGTTTATCATATTTGGATTATAAATATATTTTGTTATGAGGTATGATCCATATGTATAATATGAATAAGAATATAAGTTTAGTAATTAATTAGTTTTATGCTTTAAATATATATATATATATGAATATGACTCGTGTGAATGTTTGAATTTGTAATTGTGTTCAGTAATACCTTGTGACCCTAATCCGGCGACGGATACGGGTTAAAGGTGTTACAGTCCCAATAAACTCTATGCCCCACACAGATAAGGTCTATGAAGAAATGAATGAGACGTATGAATCTTGTTGTCATAAATTTGGCATTTACGGCATAACTGATACAATTCCTTTCTATGATGGACCAGCAGAATCTGAATCTCATGATTAGCTTGGCTATCGTAAAATCATTAGCATGTGATCTTTAAATACCCTGATGAACCTCTTCTAGGATTTCCTTAGCCTTAACAGCATACCCACGTTTCAGTAGCCCAGGCGTGAAAACATCATTGAACTAGGAATAACTCGATGATGTCTCACTTTGTCTTTGTGGTAAGCTAGGCTTCATATTCCCCTTTCTCTCTTCTCCTAGGCTCACAACAACGCTTTATGAGGTAGTATCTGTTTTTCATCTTGCTCTACCATCTTTAACAAATCAGGAGATAGGTTACAATCTCTATCGTCTCCAAAGCCCTGAGATCCCTCTAGACATATATTTTACTCAAAAGTAGACTCTGAGTCAGTAACAGTGTCGCTCATGTCATTGATATCTGGGGACCCCATTGTGGGTATAAGGCAGAAAATCCAAAGAATAAATGATTCTAAGGATGATTATTTGTATGATATGGACATGAATGAAAAATGAAAAAAATGTAAAGCATGAAAATATTTACTTAGAAAGATGCATTTTATTGAAATAACAATTCCGGACACAAGCCTATTTCACAAAAAGATTCTTATTGCTCCTAGGCTTTAGAGCAATAAGCGCGTTTTGGACATTACTCCGAGTTAGCTCTAAAAATACAGGGATCCCTTCCACAGTCCCATTGTTCAAAACACTCCCAAACATGCAAGGTCTTAGAAACTTTGATTCCTCGGTTCACTCTTCAGATATGTCATTAATGTTCCAATTCCCAGTATCCGGTTTTGCACTGGATTCCCGAACTTGATGTACTCCTGATCTCATGCCCCCATTCATCATGGTACTCACAATATTTACCCCTTTAACGGCATGGTTGGGCAATGGGTTCTCTGAACTAGGTGTATTATCGAGCTTCACGATCCCTACCTTGATGAACCTTTCAACTACCTTTTTGAAGGCAATGCAGTTTTCTATTGAGTGACCCGTTATTCCCGCATGGTAGTCGCATTGAGCGTTCGAATCATACCATTTAGGATATGGGGGCTGTAATGGCTTCAAATTGTAAGGAGACACCACATGTGCATCAAATAAATTTTGATAGAGCTCATTGTATGTCATCGGGATGGGTGTGAACTGGAGTCTTCCAGTGTTAGGTTTTGGGTTGGAATCCTGCCTAAGAGGGCCTTGATGAATGGTAGTCACCATTCTTAGCTGGCTCGTATTAGCCGGCTCCATATGACCCTTGTCATACCTGTTCGTGCTACCCGCTTCCTTGTCCTTCCTCTTTGGGGCCTTTAAAGTCTGCTCTCTCCTTGCCTCTGCTTGAACAATCGGTTTGACTCGGTCATCCTTAAAGCATGAGCCCAACAGGGCCGAAGTATTAGTCTGACGTTGGGGTTTATTAATGACGGGTTCCCTTTGCGACTGTGTGTCTGGTTGAGTCGGGATATTCATCAGGGAATAAACGATTTCTTCGTCATCATCCGTACTGCTGACCACTGGGCCACTCCTTTTTTCAAGTCTTTCGACTAGTAATTGGGTTAAACGGGGCATCATATTCATTTGATCTTGCATGTCCTGTTGAATTTTGGCCAACTGCTCTTGCATCAGTATTTGTCTTTGCTCTAATCTCTCCAACCTTTGTTCCATGTTTTCTAGGTCACTGAAATAATTTCACCTAATTAGAGTCTTCCTACAAGTTTTAATGCATGCGATATGATGTAATACGGATGCATGAGATGCAATGCAAATGCATGGAATGAATGCAAAAAGAAAGATAGGCATTGATTATACATTCAATTCCATTAGAAGAACTTGTCTAGAAAATACGTTTCTTTACATAAAACGGATCACATATACACCATTGACCTCGTAGTCTAGGTGAAAACACCAATCCTCTTCTTCGTATCCGGCTGTTATGGTCGTGTCCCGTGAACTTTCTCAATAGACGTATCTACTAACTTTTTGTTGCTTGATCCAGGTCGTTCCTCATCACTCACTTATCCTCCGCGATACTCATAATCTTCTAATGACTCCTGAACAATCCTTGTCGGCTTGAATCTTCAGATAAATCCTCTTATTCGTATTCGGATGTTATGGTCGCGTCTCGTGAACTTTCTCAATAGACGTCTCTTCTAGCTCTTTGTTGCTTGGTCCAGGTAGTACCTCATCACTCGCTTATCCTCCGCGATACTCCTAATCTTCTAATGACTCTCGAACAATCCTTGCCGGCTTGAATCTTCAGGCAAATCCTCTTCTTTATATCTGGATGTTATGGTCGTGTCCCGTGAACTTTCTCAGCAGACATCTCTTCTAGCTCTTTGTTGCTTGGTCCAGGTCGTACCTCATCACTCACTTATCCTTCGCGATGCTCATAATCTTATGATGGCTCCCGACAATCCTTGTCTGCTTGAATCTTCAGGCAATGCCTTGTCTCGTTGTTTACCTAGACTATGTTCGGACGACCGTATTATAATTCACTTTATCAAGTAACACATTTCCTTATAACAAACTCTTCTATTTATCAATCGAATATGAATCGACACCTCCCTTCTAAGATGATGCAATGCAATGCAAATGCATGGAATGAATGCAAAAAGAAAGAGAGGCATTGATTATGAATTCAATTCCATTAGGAGAACTTTTCTAGAAAATAAAACTCTTTACATAAAATAGATTGCATATACGGTTTTGTCCTCATAGTCCAAGTGAAAACACTAATCTTTTCCTTCGTATCGGGGTGTTATGGTCACGTCCCGTGAGCTTCCTTCATAGATGCCTCTTCTAGCTCCTTGTTGCTCGTTTCAAGTTGTACCTCTTCGTTCACTTATCCTCCGCGATGTTCATAAGCTTCTTTAAGAAAGTCGAGACGTGACGACTCTTGAATAATCCTTGTTGGCTTGAATCTTTGGGTGAAGCCTTGTATTCTTCTGTGGACTATCAACCTTTTCTCGTTATTTACTTGGACTATATTTGGGCGACCGTATTATAATCCGTCTTATCAAGAAATTCATTTCCTTATGAAAAACTCCTCTATTTAGTAATCGAATATTAATCAACACTTTCTATGATGATGCAATGCAATGCAATCAAAACAGAAGAAAACACGTTAGCATAGGAGAAATAAACAAAATAGAGTACTATCCGGGTGACCACTAGGGGTTTGGAATGTCTCTACCTAAGGTGGGCTCTTAAGGCTCACTATGTGGGGTTCGGTTCTAAAGAGGGGTACCCGAACCAGCAGATTCCTCGATCTTCACCCATTATAGGCTCATAGGGACCGAGTTCGGTTCAGGGGAATACATTTTCCTATGGCCATACGGAGGTGAAAACCTCACGGAACCATAGGTACGAATGTATTCTGGAAGCAGTCCACTAGCCCGTACGGAGGTAAAAACCTCACGAAGGCATAGTTTCTCACTCCCACTTAAGGGTGTGACCACAACGGTCATGCAAATATGAATGCAGAGATATCCTATGAGACTCAACATTATTGCAGTTAAAGCACAAACAGATGCATCAAAAGAAACATGATTTTTTTTTTAAACAATTTTTCAAGTTTTCAATCAAAAGGACAAAAATCAATCAATTGATGGCCTGACTCTCGAAGTCCCCAGTGGAGTCGCCAAGCTGTCGTAACCATTTTTTGAAAAACGGAGATCGACTTGGGTTTTGAAAACTAAAATAAAACAGGAGTCGCCATCGATCTTTGTTAGGTGTGATCGAATCACCTTTGTTTTAATAAAACATTTTGGTTTAATAAAACAACATTTTTGGTCTACGTATTTCGAGAAAATGGGTTCGGAAGTCGGTTACGTGCGAGGAAGGATTAGCACCCTCGTCACGCCCAAAATTGGTACCAAATCGATTAATTAATATCTTAATGTCAAAAATTGAAAACTGAGAATGAATTTAAAAAAATATGATCATTTGTTACTAATGTTGATTTTAAAACGTTTGAATGAATCGGAATAATCATCAAATGCCATCTCATCTCAAAAAAACGAACTGCCACGTCCAGTAAGTTAGGACACAACACCTCAAATTTTCAAGAATAAGCTAGGGCACAATTCGAAATATTGTCATTTTAGAAATTTTTATCTCGAGGTAACGAGATGTCACACCCAGTAAGTTAGGGCACAACATTTTGTACTCTCGAGAATAAGCCTTTTATTTTAAATCATTTTAGAAATTCTTATCTCAAGGTAACGTGATGTCACACCCAGTAAGTTAGGGCACAACACTTCATTCCCTCGAGAATAAGCTTTTTATTTTAAACTTGTGTTCTTTTTAAAGGATATCCCGTTATTTAGGCTAAACAAGAAAAATCGAAACTCAGTAAGTTAGGACACGATTTTCTCGAATTTCCAAAATACGAAATGTTGCCTTATTTTTTGAAAAATTTTCTTTTAAAGTAATGGCGGATATAATATTTAAATAACATGCATCATTTGTTTGAAGTAAGATGACAACTTGTATCGAATAAATACATTGGGATATGCATAATGTGATGGCATAATACAAAAATAGAAACGATCATAGAACAATAATACATGAATAAAAACACCATACGAATGAACAACGGTGATATGAGAATATGAATAAGCAAATTACAATACATGCAAGGATGATAATCACATAATGTGCGCTGTTTGAAAAATTTACAACATCAATAACCAAAGATGAATAAATTAAAGCACATATACAACAATTTGCAATACACGAAAAACAGGTTAAAATAAATAAAGTACAAAAACATGCACTTCGAAATGATAATAAGTTAGTTTAAAATAAATAATGTAAAAGGTTTTTTTTTAAAAAAACAGTAATATACAAAGCTATTTTAAGAAATGACGTGAAAAGCTTTAAATAAGACAATGCATAAATATCTACATATAAAAGCATAAAATAATATAGTGAAGAAAGCTTAAAGTAAATAATAAATTAATTTAAATAAATAATGTATGAAAGATTTTGAAAAAGACAATGTATAAGAGAATCTTAAAATACACAGCATATATATATAAAAATTAAGAGATATGTAGTATTTAATAGCTTAAAATAATTAATAATGATAATAATATGATTTTTAAAAGAAAACTAATAAATGAGTGAACTTATTAAGCAAATCGGGGACTGCATTGAAAACAGACCAAAGGTCAAAGGGTTAAAATTGTAATAAATCAAGAAAAAGCGGACAGTGACCAAATCAGAACGTAATGGAAATAATTGGGTACGATTTTAAAAATAAAAAATACAAAGCCAGACCGAAATCAAGTCGCAAAAAAAAGTGGGGGCTATTGCGCAAATATCCTTTTGAAGGGATATGCGTAGTCTCTTGGAAGCAGACGACGTCGTCTACTTTTCTTATAAAACAAATTTTGACGCAAAAAAAAACCAGTCAGTTCTCTTCCTAAAAAAACTTGAAAACCCTCAAAACCTCTCAACTCCCTCAGCCGATTGGGCTTCTTTCGGCACACTTGCCTGCCCTCCGTCGCACCACCATCGCATCTGGTGGCCGGCGAAGCAGATCCGGGGCTTTAGGTAAGTCCTTTCCCTTCTCCTTTATTGTTATTGCTTTATTTAAAAAGATCCGAAATAAAAGAAAAATAAATAAATAACAGTAGATACTAATGGAAAATAATAAGAAATCAATCGCTCAAGTTTTGTTTTTTTTTTTATTGCTGATAATGCGTAAAAAAGGGGAAGACCCCAACAAACGTTTCAACTTCGGTTTTTATAACCGATTTACAAAGGTATGGGCTTCTGTCCCTGTTCTATTTTTTTATCTAGTTTTTCGATCGTGTTTGCCATTTTCTTTCTTCGATTTGTGTTATCCCCTTTTGCAGGTCATGGGCGATGGCGAAGGCGTGCGAGAGCCATTGGTTGGTGTGCGTAGTGGTGGTGGAGTCCGAGGCGCAGGGGGTGTTGACCGAGGCATAGAGGCGTGCTGGTGGAGAGGCGGCGCGAGAGAGGGGAAACCCTAGCTGGTTAGTTTGTGGGCTAGGTTTTCGGGTTAGGCTTTTGGGTTTAGTTTTGGGCTTCGGGTTTGTCTTGTAAATGGACCTTTAAATGGACTGTTTTTATTGGACTTTAATGGGACCCCGGGCAAAATTTGGTTATTACAATATAATAGTAGTTTAAATAAATAACGATACTAACATTTTAAATCAATATGAATAATGGCAGAGTCAGAAAATGATTTTGAGAAACCGAAAATTAAATTTATATCATTATAATTTTTAAAAAATTAAATTAAATTAAATTATTATTATTTTTGAGATGTTAAAATGCAAAATTATCATTATTAATAAATAACTTAAATAATAAAATTTTCATTTCAAGGACCAGCCTCTGACAACGTTCATATTACGCTACTAAATATGAACAAAAATTGAATGAAATATGGATATGAGATTATAGCTTGATTTGACAGTCGACCTTTGATGGGACCAATCAATCGCACGTAAGTTGGGACCATGCACCGTCACAATCTAACCTTATGCCTACATAAAGCATCAAACAGTTCATCTAACAAATAAATTCATAAAACCAGTGCAAATGATAGTATTCGTCGAGCAATTTTTACCATTATGCTAATCATTTTTTTATTATTAACATGAAATAAATTATTATTAAAAATTAAAAAAGGAAAGACAAATCGTGCAAAAATTATAATTAAAAACGTTTTTAGAGCTTTTTATTTCTTTTCCTTTTATTAGTAAATCAATAAATATACAATTATATCATGATTTTTTTAAAATTTTGTTTTAAAGCTGGTATAATTTTTTAAAGTGCAATAAAATCAAACATTAAAAGCAAATGTTGAATACAGGAGCCCAGCCAAAATTATTTTAAGAGGATTGAAATTAAATTGTAATTTTTACGATAATAAAAATATAATTTTTAAATAATTAAATCAAAATTTTATTATTTTTAAGGGGTTAAATGTAATTTTATCTTTATTAATTTAGAATTTTAAAAATTTTAAAAAGTTTAAATATAAAATTTTCTATTTTAGAGAGGCCAGGGCCTGCCAATCCCCCTAAATTCAGCCTAGTTGAATAGCATTAATTTTTTTAATTCACAACTTTAAATTTCTAAATATATTCTTTTTAAAGTTTTAAACATTATTAAAATTTTAAAAAATTATATACTTATTCTTTTAGATTTTGTTTTTAAGCTTTTTCTAAATTAACAATGTTTGAAAAATTAAATCTATTATTAAACATGTTCCCATTTTTAACAATATTTTATATTTTTTAAAATAGATTTTTAACAATTTTTAAAATTTTTATATATTTAAAATTAGAAGCCCTAACTATATATATTTATATAACTAAAATATAATTCCATAATTATTATAGTCCGTGCTCATTATCTCTATTAAAAAAATCTCTTCGATTAATTAAGAGTTGACACATGATATTTTTAATAAAATAAAATAATTATTTAATATTATATTTTCTCTCTCCCCTTTATTTACAACAGCAAAAATGGAAGAAAAAAAGAAACAACTCTAGATTTAATGGAAAAAGGAAAAAAAAGTGAAAAATTGTGGGGAAGAAAGCAGAAAAGATATAACGAAGCAATGGAAGAAGAATGTAAAACTTTTACATTTGTTAACTATATTTTTGGATTTTATTGAAATGATTTTTAATATAACATAACAATAATCAAAATTCTTTTTTAAATTAAGTATATATTTATAATTATGATTTTTTTATTACAAAAATATTATATTATAATAATATTAATAATTTTTTACATTACTTAAAAGATTGTAAATTTCAATATATATTTCTATTTAGAGTAAATTTATATGACTATTAAATAATTTACTGTAAAATTATTACAGTATTGGTATTGTTTAAAAAAAAATTAACATTAAATATTTTAACATTACTTCAAAGATTTATAAAATTTTGATTAAAGCATTTATAAGGTGAAGAGAAACCCTCGAAATTTCTAGATGTTAAATTCTTATTCCCTTAATTTCGGTTCCGGGAAGGATCTAAAACTTTCATCTTTTTTCCAGAACAATTTGGAATGCAGTCAAAGCCTCGTAATATTATTGATTTTGACTGCATGGAAAAATTATTACTAAAAACGTTTTTAGAGCCTTTTTTATTATAAAATCAATGAACATGCGAAGGGAAGAAATAAAATATGTTGACTACATGAACGAATTATTCTCGTAATCAATCAGAATTGGACATTATCACACATATTTGGTTCAATATAATTACATCCACGTCGACAACATTGACCTAATAATCTAGGTATACTTTATAATTTTTTTTAAAAACAATAAATATTATTAAAAAATGAAGCAGTTTTAAAAAATATTCATGCCAGCGATGAAGTAAAATAAATTGCCATACATGCCATCATATCCTTGTGTTTAAAATTTTAACAATTTAGTTAATTTTTTAATTCAAATAATAAATATTATTTTCTATTTAAGTACTTGAATTTTTTTATAATCAAAATAATTACCTAAAATTTTATTCATTTACCACTTTAAGTATCAATTATCAACTCACGTTTAAAAGAAAAACCTTTAAATCAATCAAATTATGACATATAACATTTTTAATTAAATAAAAGATCATCTCAGATTCTCTTTCCTTTCATCTTCATCTTTCATTTGAAAGAAATTTCTACACTTCAAATTTCTCCTATTAAAACAAAATCTCATTTTCAATATCAAAATAAATCATCATCTTAGCCAAAAGCAAACCCAATTTCAATATCAAAAACTAAAAATAGGAAGGAAAAAGAAGTGACAGAAAAGAAAACCTCCATTTTCTCCTTTTTTTGGACCATGACAAGTTGTTTTTTTAGAGGGTTTCTTATTTCACACTTTGCTAAGAAGATGATGAAGGGAGGGAGGGGAAGGGAAAGAGAGAGAATTTTTTTTTATTTCTAATTTAATTTTTATTTAATGTTAATTTTATTTTTTATTTAATTTAAAAAAATCACGTGTAATAATTTAAATGTTTCTAAAATTTTATTTTAACAAGAATTAACTATTGGACTAGAAATGATAACGAAATAAAGTTTTAAGTGTCTACTTTGACAAAAAAATATATTTAAATGAAAAAAAATGTATAGTTTAATTATCTATTTTTCATTTAAGACAAAGAAAAATCAAGTTTTTCTTCAGTGGGGTCAGAGGCAATTTTAGGGGGGCTATCGCCTCGGTTCCGCTAAAATGAAAAATTATCATTTAGGTTTTTTATTTTTTTAAATTTTAAATTAATAAAGATAAAATTATACTTTGGCCTTTCCTAAAATTATAAAAATTCGATTTAATCCTTTAAAAATTATAAAGATATAAACTATAAAAAATTAAAATTTCATTCGGCCTCCTATAAAATGTTTAATAAAATCTCAACTTTATTTTATTTTACTTTTCTTTACATAATTGGAGTGAAGAGTGGAGTTATTTGGGATTAAACTCAAACTCTCATACTTATAACAGAATACTATCACTAAATCAATAAGTTGGCAAAGTTTATTGATTTTATAATCAAACAATGAATCATATTTAAGCTTAGTCATACATAATAAAGTCGGAGTGATCAAAATAAAAGTATAATTTTTTGCTCCTAAACTTAGTAATTAGGTCTATTTTGGTACTTGTATTTTTTTTAATCTATTTTTGTTCTTGAACTTGGCAACTAATTCATTTTTGCTTGCTAAACTTGGTTCTGTCATTTAATGATGTGATTAGTGTTCCTGGAATAGGATCGGATTGAACAGATCGAGAATTGATCAATATAATGGTCCGAACAAAATGTTGAATCAATTGACTCATAAAACTGCTTGAAATTGATAAAAATCGAAAACTGAAATAAAAATTGACCGTTAAAAACCAATTTAATAATTTTTTTTACATTTTTAAATTTTTATAAATTTTTAATTATTGTTAGTTCGACAGTCAAACTAGTTGAACTGGTTAAATTGAAAACAAGTGGTTTAACATGTTTAACCACTAGCCCGGTTATTAAAATTTTTAAGTGATGTTGTGGCATAACTTTTATATTTTCTAAATTCAGAGACCAAAATGGACCTAATTATCAAAGCGTTAGTGCCAAAGTGGACAAAAATATTATTAGTACCAAAGTGAATCTGATTACAAGTTCAGGGTTAAAAATTATATTATCCCAAAATAAAAAATATCATCAACAGCATATATTTATCTCTTTAAAAAAAAAAATTCATTTGTACTCTCAAAGCTTAGCAAGCAAGCAAGCAATTCCATAGCCTGGAAAAATCCCCACGATGGAAACTCCTACAGATGAACACGGCAAGCTCAGTGAACCTTTCCTGACATCCTCTCCATCAAAGGGTGGTTTCAGAACTCTGCCTTTCATCTTAGGTTCGTTGCCCCCCCCCCCCCCAAAAAAAAAAAAAGAAACTTTGCACTCAATGGTGATTTTATGTATATATTTTTAATTTCATGCAACTTTGTGAGTGACAGCAATGGGGGCCTTTGAAAGGGTGGCTATCGTTGGGATAACTACGAATATGATAGTGTATTTGACGGAAGAATTCGGCATGGAAACCACAACAGCAGCCAATGTGATCTTCGTTTGGTCAGCTGCCACCGGTTTCACACCCATCATTGGTGCTTTTATTGCGGATTCTTATATGGGAAAGTACCCTATGATCGGAATCGGAACCATTATTGGTTTTCTGGTAACAAATCTTCTTTAAAACCCTCGAACTTTCTATGTCATTTCAGCTTCCCTGTAGACTGTTCTTACCAATGCCGTTTTCTTTAAACTACTCTCAAGGCATTAAACTCTAACTTTAGGTTTATATATTAAAGTTATATATGTCATTTCAGCTTCCCTGTAGACTGTTCTTACCAATGCCGTTTTCTTTAAACTACTCTCAAGGCATTAAACTCTAACTTTAGGTTTTTTATCGCTAAACTTTAAAATTATAAAATTATATATTAAAATTATTACTGTACATGTTTTTCCGCTGCGTCGAAACAAACACATAGTAGCCTTACCGTTTTAATATTCCTTGGTTAGACCCTAAAAATATATATGGTCCATAGGTGGGGATATTGAAATAACGTAGTCATTTTATCAGAACTCGCTTGAATTTGTTGAACCAAAATATTTAATTGGATTTAGGTATGAGAAGTATTATGCGAATATATATGTAAGATATAAATATGATATTAAAAATTCAACTTTTTAGTTTTTATGCACAAATCCAATTAAATATTTCATAACAAGTATTATGCGAGTACATGAAATATAATCCTATGGCCATAGGAACTTCTCTAACCAGGAGTTCCTCATAAAAAAATTCAACTTTTTATGGGGAGATGTAGTGCCAAATCTCTATTAACCATCTTTTTGTTCATGTTAGGGGATGATTCTATTATGGTCAACAGCTATGATTCCACAAGCAAGGCCATACTGCGACCAATTCAACACCATCTGTGAAGCCCCAACAATACCCCAACTTCTACTCTTATATTTTTCACTAGGCCTAATCTCTATCGGAGCTGGTGGCATAAGATCGCCATTCATGGCCTTCGGTGTAGATCAGTTGGATGAGAGAAACAACTCGCACAGTTTCTTCAATTGGTGCTATTTTACAATCGTGTTTTCATCTCTAATCGCTGTAACTTTGATTGTTTATATTCAAGATAACATGGGGTGGAAAATGGGTTTTGGGGTACCTGTAATGCTGATGTTCCTTTCAGCTGTTTCGTTCTTCTTAGCATCTTCATTTTACATCAAGTTGAAACCTAAGGCAAGCTTGCTCACTGGTTTGGCTCAAGTTATAGTGGCTTCTTTCAGAAATAGGCACATTGAGTTACCCTCCACTGCCACAAATGAAGTTTATTATATCAGAGAGGGATCGATGCTTCAAGTGCCAAGTGAAAAACTAAGGTACTAGCATCACAATATATATTGTGTATTTTAAATAGATCATCTTTGTCCATTGTATTTTGTTTGTAATCTGTCCAGGTTTCTGAATAAAGCTTGCATGATAAAAAATCCTCAAGAGGACTTAACGTCGAAGGGAACTATTTCAAACCCATGGAGTCTTTGTACAATAGATCAAGTGGAGGATCTAAAAGCATTGATCAGAGTAATGCCGCTTTGCTCCGCAGGAATCATGCTGTCCGTAACCGTTAATCAAGGCTCATTGATGGTAATTCAAGCAGGAACCATGGACAGACATGTAACTTCAAACTTTGAAATCCCAGCAGCTTCATTCAGCTTGTTTATGATGATCTCTGTAGTTGTATGGATCGCATTCTATGACCAGATAGCTCTTCCTTTAGCTTCAAAGATTAAAGGAAAACCGGTTCGTCTCGGTTTAAAACAAAGAATGGGGATTGGTCTTCTTTGCTCTTGTGCATCCATGGTAGCCTCAGCATTTGTAGAGTGTACTCGGCGGAAAATCGCGATCGAAGAAGGATTTTCTGATGAACCGCAAGCCATTGTGCATATGTCTGCACTGTGGGTACTGCCATTTTATGTCCTAGCTGGCTTGTCTGAGGCTTTCAATACAATTGCACTGATTGAATTCTGTTACTCCAATTTACCGAAAACCATGTCAGCCATTGCGGCCAATGTTAGTGGATTGGGAGGCTTCACTGGGAACCTGGTGGCCAGTTTAATAACAAGCATGGTTGACAATGTTACTAAAAAAGGAGGGGAAAGCTGGATTTCGAGTAATATGAATAAAGGGCATTATGATTACTATTTTTGCCTTCTTGCTGGCTTGAGCATGCTTAATTTTGTGTACTTTCTGGTTTGCTGCAAAGCTCACGGTCCTTGTCATGGAGATAACGAAAACGAGGCCAAGAACTCAGGAATCGGAGATCATGAGAGTATAGATGATTGTTAAGTTTCTCGGAATATACGAGCACTTCAGTTAGTTATGGGTGATGTCGAACGAAAACCTTACTGTATTGACAGAGTACATAGAAATAAAAGTTTTAAGAAAAAATATGAGCCTCTTGTCGTACACGGATGTCAAATACAGTAGTTCGAGAAAAATGAAAAGCCAGAACAATATAGCACAAATGAACAAGATAGATGCCAGGTAACAATATGATCATCCTTTCCTAACCAGGACCAACCAAAATCAGCAGGCAATGCAGAAATGGAAAACAATATGCTGTACAAAGATCCTGTGTTGATTTTTAATTTTTCATATGTAAAACGTTTTGAGCAAATATTTTGAGTACTTGGGAAAGGACCGACACTCACCCTGACGTTCAAAATCAAGTCCTTTCAAACCCGGAATTTCATGCAAGCGGAGCAATAACATCTAAGTTATTCTTCATCAACCATTTTTGGGGATAGAAGGAATTAGATTCGATATTAACCTCCCAAACCATGATTCTCGAGCAGTCCTGCGGTAAGCCTTCCATCTGGCTTTCATCTTCCACGACTTGTTCGATAATTGAGCTTGCCTGCAAATTCAAATCAATGAGTTAAACGTTAGTGTCAAGCATTTCAACAGAAGTTATGTTGCAAGAGACTTTTCCAAGGGGTTAATCGACTAACTTGGAAGCCATCTTTGACTGTCTCGAGTTGTCTAATCTGTTCAAGAGTGGGCCGATGCCATCGTCTTGGATCCCAGAGTATGGTACTATTGAAGGCAAACCCCGGCATTTCAGCATGGAATCTTCTGTATCTCTTGCTTAGTTCATTTAGGTGCCATCCAATGACTTTAGTTCCATTACAAACAGGACCTTCCAGTGTAACTCTATTGTTGTCCTGTGTTTGTTTGGCCACGGTCCATGTCCCGAACTGCCTATAACGAAGGCCATAGAAAAATAAACTGCTGTAATAGGCACAAGTAAAAGGGAGAAGGAGATCGCAGCAATGAAACCAAAAGTAAATAAGCAAAGTGCAGACAAAAGCCAAAGTGGAGGCATTTAGTAGTCAACTTTTTCGCTAACATGTATGTATATGAGATCGTCTTAAGGAAGCCTATCTCGGGTAGAGACACAATCACATGGCATAATCAAGAGACAAGTAATGGTTCTCACACTTTCACCGAACGCTTGAAAAGGAAGAACAAAACAAGCCATGATCTAAAATAACGTCACCAGATTTGCATGACAATATCAAGCAAGAGATATTAGTATTTACCTAATATGCCTCATTTGCTCGAAGAGATCGATCGAGTAGACGTTATACTCATCGGCAAAGTAGACGATTCCATCAAGTCGATGAGTTTCAATGTGAGATAATGCCACATTTCTTTGATGAACATTTTTGTCTTTTATATCGGTCAGATTCTTTTTGCAAACAATATGCCTATACATAATGCCGCTCTTTCTTAGGATATTGGCTGTTTCCTCGGACTGTGAGGTCATCTCCACAACTATCCACAATAATGGAGGCTGAACTAGCTTTAATGTGTATGCCAAACGGTTTAGATAATAGGCTTGATGCAGTCGAGCATGTGTTGGAGTTATAACAATCAAAAGCTTCCGGGATCCTGGATTTATATCTCGAGGAAGTGATTGATTAGTCAGGGCAATATCTAAATTCCCTTCAATCATTCCCTGTCTTTGCACCAATGCATGTGGATTCAATGTGACATTGTTTTCAACCTCAGTGTCATCCGCCATTGATGTCACATTCCTTTCTGAACCATCATGCGTATGGAAACTTGCAACAGTCGGTTCTACCTCGAAAGCAAATGCTTGTTGCTTTGAAATGAGGTTCATATAAGAAAAGCCTACGGAAACGAATGATGTCAATCCGATAACAAAACCGAGTAGGAAACAAGTGAAGAAATGAAAAAGAGCCCTCCTCCATACTTGTCCTTTGTGTTTCGGATTTGGCCTATCAACAGGCCTAGTAGTTCTCGGCGAAAAAACACCGAACACCAATGCTTGAGAATCTGATAAACCTATAAGAGAAGATAACAAGCCACCAGTCTGCGGCGTTGTCGACTTCGACAGAGAAGGAACTGAACGTTCAGCCTCCCCTGTAACCGGAGTCCCCGGTCGAGGCACCGGAGACAGTGTTCTTCTAATTGATGCCATCAACAAATTCAACACTAATATGATGAAACTCCTTAATCAACAAAGAATCACCATAAGACAGCAACCAAATTTATTACAGAGCTCGTTCTAAACATGAGTATGCACTAATTGCTCCTTTCTGCAACAATCAAGAGTACCAGATAAATTCAACGAGCCGAGTTCAATCTAAAAAAAAAAAAAATACAACTTTCCCTTTCATCTCATACAGTGTTGCTGAATTAACAATCAGTAATTCCAAAGGCATCACAAGAGTTGAATACAAAAAATGAGGTTCCAAAAGAGAATCTAATGAAAAGGGTAACCAATTTACCTTCCAATGGAAAATGGGCCTTCGATCTTCTTTCAAAAAAGTCACAAAGATGAGAGAACCAGCATCATCTCCGAGCTTCTTTTCTTTTACGAACAAAATAAAAGCATAAGCATTTTCGGATCTTTCTTTGGGTTAAACCAAAGAGAAGATGTTGATTGTTGGGTGATCTCCGTAATGGCCTTTGGCTCTTGAGAGTTGAGAAAAAAGAGAGAATTAACTGTAGTTCAGAGAACACACAGTCTTTGGTTTCTTCAATCACAAAGATTTTCAGACATGACACAATAAATTTATGTTTTTAATTTTTTAATGGATACCTTTTACGTGACCGACGGGCGGTAGTATGTATATGACTGCGGTGTAAAATGCACGTGATAGCTGGAAAATACTTCAATGGACCCACCAGCTTTAACCCAAATGGAGTTTTTGATAATTGATTTGTCCAATAAAATCTACTTCAATTTTTAGTAGTTTGGGACATTCCCAGTACGTTATATATTTTTTTTTGTAAAATATATGTTTAAAGGTGAAATACTTTTTAATATTTCAAAAAATTAGTTAAATATTGATGATATTATCTACATCACAAATCACAATCAACATATATACTATATTAGAAAAAATAATAAAATGTTAATTTTTTCTTTTCATTTTAAAGTAATTTAATAAAAAAATATAAAATTAAAAATTAAAAAACTTAAAATTAAATAGAAGGTTAAGATTTGTTTTAAAAAATAAACTTGTTCAAATTAGCACACGTTGATACGAGGCTTGAGGATAGTGATATTGAGGCGTTTGTGAAGATTTTGGCTATTGAACTATTGAGAAGCAGGAAGCACGTAGTATTTTTATTTATATAATTTTTTTATGAGCGAGTCCCTAGTGTGATTGATTCAATAAAGAGTCAAAATGAAAAGATTAAATATAGCAATAGATAGTCTAATTGTTATTATAAATTTTTATCTATTTTTATTAGTTCATTTAATGAAAGAAAAAATTAAATTGCTCAAAATAAAAAAATATGGGAACTAATTGTAGAATATAATCTAAAATTTTTGTTTAAAATGATGATTTGACATGTCAAGTTAGCTTAACATTACACCATTAATGGCAATTAACAGCTTAGTGACTAAAATATTACAACACAGTAACATGAGTGACTAAAACATAATATTTCAAACATAAGTGATTAAAATGTAACCTAAGATAAACAAAATTGACTATTTCGATAGTTTCCCTTTAATATAATGATACACAAAATATAAATTAACCCAAAATTTTAAATAGTTAATACAAATAAGAGTATTTTGATAATTTATACTTCAAAATGTAAAAGCCATAAGTATCTAAATCTCAGCTTTTGTATTTGATCAACCTCAAAAGTCAGGTATTTAGAATTGCTTTTGGATGATTTTTTTTTTTTTTTTTGCACCCAAACAGCAATGCCGAACACACCCTAACTTCTTGGTTTTCAGAATGTATAAGGGCTAAACTAATGTTAGTTGACAAACTTTTTAGTTTTCAAAAAGTATAAGGATTAAATTGTGACAAATTAAAGTAGAATGACTAACATATCAGTTTTAGTGAAGTATAAGGATGAAATGCAGAATTATACAAAAAAATTAAGCACGTATTAAGTAAAAATGCAAAACAAATTAAACTAGCTAATAGGTAGTAGAAACCGGCTTTAATGGAAGCAAAGCTGAAGCAGTGTTTGTGCCGATAGTCGTCATCTCCACATCTCTCTCTGATCTTTTACAATTCATTCTTCAATCCTCGCCTTAGCCATTAGCCATTAGCCATTAGCCAATGGCGATTATGTCTTTTATTTTCGTTTTCTTCTTTTTCTCTTCTCTACAACCGATCCTTTCTCTTTACGAAGATCAAGTAGGCCTCATGGATTGGTAATCTTTTAACTATCTCGTTTCCAATTCAAATTTAACATTAATTCTTATTAATAAATTGTTTAGTCTTCAGGCATCAGCAGTACATCGGGAAAGTGAAGCAAGCAGTGTTTCACACTCATAAAACTGGTCGAAAACGAGTCGTAGCATCCACAGAACAAAACATTATAGCTACACTCGATCTTCGCAGAGGCGAGATTTGTAAGTCCGATCTTATTCGATCACAATTGAAGTTTATCGTATTTTTATGTTGATTTATTTATTTATTTTCATCTTCAATTTTTGTTTCATTTACTCTGGTTGGTTGTTTTATTTAGTTTGGAGACATGTGCTTGGACCTAATGACGTTGTCGATGGTATTGACATTGCTCTGGGAAAATGTAAGTATGCTCGTTATCCATTTTTAGTTTGAAAGATATTTCTTATATGGCCTTAGTTTTCAATTCTTCGTTGTATTGTTTCGAGTATTCATTTTTTCTCTTAAAGTATTAATCTACGGAGACATGATACATGAAAATCTTGAAAAAATATTTAAAATCTGAGTAACGTAGAGAGGTTACTTGCATTACTTGATTTAGTTTCCAAACTTTTGTTTGTTCAATATTTATTGGATATATTTTGTTTGATTAAATATCTGTTTCTACTTCTGTTGTCAGTAAGGAAAGTTGTGAACTTCTTGCTTCTATTAACTGATTAAGTTTTGAATAAATTCAATTCTTGCAGATGTCATTACCCTTTCATCAGGAGGAAGTATTTTAAGAGCATGGAATCTTCCTGATGGGCAGATGTTGTGGGAATCTTCACTTCATGGTCCAAAGCACTCAAAATCACTGTTGTTAACGGTTAGCATTAGAATTTTCATTTTCCAGAATCTTTCCAATTAACATTGTTTTTGCTTCTATCTTTTAGACACTGTCGATCTGTTTTCTGTGGATCATGGATACTGAAATTTGGACCTTTCAATGCTATATTTGTTATTCTGTAGCACAATTATAATTGTTTCATTAGATTTTCGTTCTAAAAGATATCTAGTTGTCTGGTAGCACGTACAAAAGAAATAGGCTAGTTTATGTAAAGAAGTGTGCTTTGTTGAACATTAAGTATTGTTCTAACTTTTATCTTCTGGAAAACTTCAGATCCTGCCTTTTGACCAGCCTATTTGATTTACTATATCAACATTGTGCAGACAAATTTGATTATTGAAAAGGACAATGTACTCATCGTTTTCAGCAATGGTCGCCTTAATGCTGTTTCTTGCATCGATGGTGAGGTTCTTTGGAAGAAGGATTTTGAAGAAGAAAGGTTAGTCCAAATAAGAGGTTTAAAATTTCAACAGCTTTCCTCCTCCACTCACTCCCCTTTGAAAATAACGCATCATTGATGTACTATGTTGCCATGTTACTTGCAGCCTTGAGGTTCAGCAGGTAATTCAGCCTCCTGGCAGTGGTTTCATATACGTTGTAGGATTTGCTGCATCATCCCAGTTTGAGATGTATAAAATCAATGCCAAGAATGGAGAGTTGCTGAAACATGAAAGCACAGCCTTCTCTGGCCGGTTTTCGGGAGAAGTTTCACTAGTTTCTAGTGAGACAGTTGTGGCTCTAGATTCCACAGGGTCAATTTTGCTAACAATAAGTTTTCACAATGGAAAAATTAGTTCTCAACAGACACCTGTTTCAAATCTTTTAGAGGATTCTCCGGGACTGGCAGTCATAATACATTCATCGGTCACAGGAATATTTGCAATTAAAACTGATGCAGCTACTATATTTATTAGAGTGATAGGGGAAGGCAAGTTAGAAGTGGTGGAAAAAACAAATCATGAAACAGTCGTTAGTGATGCTCTCTCAATCTCTGAGGGCCAACAAGCATTTGCATTGGTTCAACATGCAGGCAGCAATATTCATCTCACAGTCAAGCCAGCACATGATTGGGATAGTAATTTGCTTAAAGAAAGCATTAAAATGGACCAGCAACGTGGGTTCGTCCACAAGGTTTTTATAAATAATTATATCCGAACTGATAGGTCTCATGGATTTCGGGCTTTGATTGTGATGGAAGATCATTCATTGTTGTTATTACAACAAGGTGCAATTGTCTGGAGCAGGGAAGATGGTTTGGCATCAATAATTGATGTAACTACTTCAGAACTCCCTGTGGAAAAGGCTGGTGTATCTGTCGCAAAAGTGGAGCTCAACCTCTTTGAATGGCTTAAGGTATGGAACATAAAATCTTTTAAGTTGATTTCAAGAATGTTATGATTTCAACAATGTGGTTTTGACAAGGTGCTCTTTTTTTCTTAAGGGACATGTGCTGAAACTGAAGGGTACACTAATGCTTGCAACCCCTGAAGATATAGCTGCCATACAATATATGAGGTTAAAAAGTTCTGAGAAGAGCAAAATGACTCGAGACCACAATGGCTTCCGGAAGCTGCTCATAGCACTAACAAGGGCAGGGAAGCTTTTTGCCTTGCATACTGGAGATGGACGCATTGTCTGGTCTCACTTGCTACAGTCTCTACACAAGTCGGAATCATGTCGACAGCCAATAGGACTTAACTTGTATCAGTGGCAGGTTCCCCACCATCATGCTTTGGATGAAAATCCATCTGTGCTTGTAGTTGGAAGGTGTGGTCCAAGTTCAGATGCACTAGGTGTACTTTCTCTTGTTGATTCTTATACAGGAAAGGAGTTTAGTTCATTAAGTCTTGTTCATTCCGTTGCGCAAGTTATTCCGCTGCCATATACAGATTCAACAGAGCAGCGACTCCATCTCCTAATCGATGCTGATAAGCATGCACATTTATACCCCAAAATTCCTGAGGCTATTGATATTTTCCAAAGTGAGTTTTCAAATGTATACTGGTACTCAGTCGACGATGATAATGGTATCATCAAGGGGTATGCTTTGAAGACCAAGTGCAGTGGCAATGTGGCTGATGAGTTCTGCTTTGACTCTAGGGAGTTGTGGTCAATTGTGTTGCCCTCTGAATCAGAAAAGATCATTACAACTGCCACTAGAAAATTGAACGAGGTAAAGTGTTTTCCTCCTCCCCCATGGCTTTTCTCCAAGATTTTTGCTTAGTGATGTGGTTAATGGGGTTATGGAGGATAGGTTAATATGGTTAATTCCCAACGGTGCCATGTGGTTAATGCTTTATGATTCGAGTTTTACAGGCGGTACATACTCAAGCAAAGCTTATAGCAGACAAGGATGTCATGTATAAATATATATCAAGTAATCTACTTTTCATGGCAACTGTTGCACCCAAAGCCAGTGGTGAAATCGGATCTGTTACACCAGAAGAATCATGGTTGGTTGTATATCTTATCGACACTGTAACGGGTCGTGTATTGCACCGTATGACTCATCATTGTTCACAGGGCCCTGTCCAAGCTGTAAGTTCTCATTGGCTTTCTCATATTGATGTCATAAGTAGCTATCAAAAGGTATGTAATTGATGATGTTCGTTTTGTTTATTGTAGGTTTTAAGTGAGAACTGGGTAGTCTACCACTATTTCAACCTTAGAGCACATAGATATGAGATGTCGGTCATCGAAATTTACGACCAGTCTCGAGCTGTAAGCATATGAAGTCGACTAGTTTATGTTGAATTTGCAAGTACCTTCACTTAAATTTATCATTTCCAAACACTATCCACAGCACAACAAAGATGTTTGGAAGCTTCTTGTTGGAAATCACAACCTTACTTCACCGGTTTCTTCATATTCTCGAGCAGAGGTCATAACGAAATCACAGTCCTACTTTTTCACCCATTCATTGAAAGCTATAGCAGTGACATTAACAGTAAAGGGTATAACTTCAAAACAGCTTCTCATTGGTACGATTGGTGATCAGGTTCGTTAAATCATGGAGTTGCCTCTTCGTTTCTACACTATAGTTATTTCATGTTTTCTTCTTAAAAGAGTTAAGAGATTTGCTGTTTTCTACAAATGGTAGCAATGTATTAAGCGTATGTATTATAGGTTTTGGCACTGGACAAGCGTTTCCTGGATCCACGTCGATCAGTTAACCCCACACAAGCAGAGAGAGAAGAAGGCATTATACCACTAACAGATTCATTGCCAATCATTCCTCAGGTTAGTTTCCCGTATGTGTTCTCACCCTGGCCAGCTTATTCTTTGTTTCTTTTATATATGATGATATATTTTTTTCTAAACAACCTTTTATAACAATAAATAAGATGTAGGTATAAATATATGTGCAAGTAACTATAAAGTAATATTAAATTATTATAATACATACATATGAGAATAAGAAAATGAGCGAAACTAAAATTTAAAATTGAAGACCTATACATACACAATTACACATGATGAGATTCAAACTCAATTCTTAACTTTTGCTAACGGTGCCATAATAAAATCTTTTACCTGTGTTGCATGCCATTTAAATATATAGATCTATATATTAGCATAAATATAAATTTATATATATATATATATATGGTTTATTGAGATGCTTCTTTACTATTCAATTAACCTAATAATGTTAGACAAGAATATATATAAAAATATCTAAAACATGATATAACACGAGAAGTAATAAATACAACATAAATACATAAATGTCTAAAAATTTATATAATACGAACTATAAATAACATCAAAATGTATAAAGATATGAAACATTTTAACCACAATACAATAAAATGCATGAAATGCCAAGGCATATGCATATGCTGAACTGGCCAACCATGAGCATTTTCTGAAGTGATGGGGGTGTTTTGATGACTTATTTTCTTTCTCCAGTCTTATATTACACATAGCCTTAGAGTGGAAGGTCTTCAAAGTATAATAACAGTGGCGGCGAAGCTAGAATCAACAACACTAGTTTTTGCACATGGATTGGACCTGTTTTTCACACATTACGCACCTTCAAGGACCTATGATTCACTCACTGAAGATTTTAGTTATGCCTTGCTTCTCATTACAATCGTGGCGCTTGTTGCCGCAATCTTTGTTACTTGGATTTTATCTCAGAGGAAAGAACTACAAGATAGATGGAGATAATAAGAAGTAAGTCTCCGCTCATTACAGTTTCCTACTGAATTTTCCTTTTCCTTTTTTAGATTTACGGACGATTTAGATTTATGATTTGAACGCTTATTTCTTTTTATTCTGAAATTTTTGTAAATCCGAAATTAGGAATTTAAATAACGATGATAATAATATTATGATAATTATTTCGTGGGTTTGATTTTCCGTTTGTTGTTAAGCTTAAATGGTATCGTTGTTATTGCAACAATCAAGAAGGCATAGTTTCTCCTTTTAATTTATAAGAGTTATGGAGTAGAAATAGATATTGTTCATCGATACTTTTTGAAATTTTTATGTAGAGTGCAATTGAGCTGAGTCAAACCTGGATACTAACAAATCTGAACTTGAGCTCAACTTTATAATTAAACTTAGAGTTAATATTAAAAGCAATAACATATTGTAATAATATACAATATTTAAAATATATATTAAAATTAAAAACTTCAATAAAATTTACGAGCCATTCGAACTGAGTATTATTAAGCTCAAATTCGACTTATAGCTTAAACTTGATAATTACCGAATCAAGTAGGAATTTTTTAATCAAACTTGAATAATTTGTGATAAGTATCAATGCCACATTTACATCCTTATTTGCAGCCAACCAATTTGTGATTAGAAATCCATGAGTTTTGGTTTAAAACAAGATTGCTTGCACTTCAAATATAACTCAAGACAACCCTCTAATTCCATAAGTCAATTGCAAATTCCATAATATAACGGCCATAGGCCTAACAGTCTTCAAAACTTGGAAAAGAATTTCATCATATACATTATATCACAATAAAATTAATATTTGTCATAAAAGAAGAAAACCAAATATATACATATATTTAATAGAAATGCAAAATATATATATTCAATAAAAAGGTATACAAGTTAGTCACAAAAAAATATGTAACGAAAAAAAAAAATTGAAGATTCACATACTACCAGTACGAGGTCTTGCGGGATTGGTTTTTGTTGATTTAATTTTGGCCATGTCAACCAGGTCTCCAAATAGCCTATCCTCTGGTTTTGAAGGCCTGGTTGGTGGGTTGTAAGATGAAGTGGAACCATTGTCGTGTCTGATGGATAGCCCATACATTTGTTGATCAAGATATTGTTGTTGTTCACCATAACCGCTGCAATATGGTACTGTTTGGTGGCCACCATACATTTGTTGAGGAGGATACACTGGAGCCATTGCCTGGGGAACTACTGCCATTTGTGGTGGAACCATGCCGATATTATATTGCGGTCCCTGGACTCGTTGGGGAGGGAAAACAGCAGGCTGTTGCTGATTATTAATTGCCGATAAATGACTGGTTGTGATTGGCTGAATGTATATACCCACCACTTGTTCGCTTCCCATAGGTTGAGGTCCTAAGGGAGGTTGGCCGTGTGTTGCAACAACTTGAGTAACCAGTGGCTGGGGATACTGAGGCACTGTGACTGGGCCAGGGTCTGCCGCTGATGCTTCCCAGGGTGGTGGTGGTAGTGAGCTACTACTCGGGGCACCTTCTCGACATACAAAAAAAGAAGCATTCATAAATTCTAACATAGTATTAGTAGTAGTAGAAGCTTAAAATGCCACTAAAATGAATTTGGTGAGAAAAAGATCGTTACGATATATGTATGTTAATGATTTCCTCGAGTGAAATCTGGAATGAAAATGGTCTTTGCCCAAAGTAAAATGCTTTGCTAAGAATAAAAAAGCATGGTATAAACAGAAACAAACCATAGACAGGTGACGGGGACTGTTGTTGCTGCTGCTGCTGAACCAACCGATTGTTCCAGGCAGGACCTGTGCCCTGAGCAAATGATTGCTCATATCGAGGTAACCTGATGTTTGGTGCATTTCCATTCTGCTGCTGAATTTGAGGAGCCAAAATGTTCTGCTGCTGAATTTGAGGAGCCAAAGGATATAGTTGTCCGGGCAAACCTGAAGATTGGGTGTTTACAGAATTAGAAGTGTTGTTACTGTTAGGAAACATATCAAAGAGTACGAGGGCCATTTGCTGTGATGACGCAGGAGTAGTTTGTTGTGGTTCTCCCACAGGAACAAGGGCAAGTGAATCATCTGCCTTCGGCATATTGTAGTCATCACCACTAAGAAGGTCCATTTTGGGATTTACTGGTGCCGGAGGAGTTGAACCGTTAGTTGCAGGGGCTTGAGAATTTGTGCTGGAGGTAGATCTGAGAAGAATCTTTTTTTGTTAAAGCTCAAACTACCGGAAACATCTAATGAAGGATTTCAGATAACTTGGAATTAAATGAATCTCAATGTCAATCCTAGCAACCTAAATTTGATAAGCAAATCTCCTCACAGAGAAATGCGCAACTAATAACTATATCTGAAAATGCTCAAAAAGCTTCCACTTAAAACAATATCAAGCACCTGAAGTGAGGAAACTATTTCAAAAAAATCCAGCAACTAAATTTTGTCAAGGATTCGTGTAAGGGCCTGTTCTACAGTGCTTAAAAAAAGTACTTCTGGCTCCAAAAGCACTTTTGGAAGAAAAGATGTACGAAACAAGTTGCTTTTGGCTGAAATTTTTGTTTTTAGCTTTTTCTCTCCCAAAAACACTTTTAGTGCTTAATTACTTTTTCACCCATCTAATAACATTGAACTTTTCCTTTTTTTTTTCTTAGTGCTTAATTACAAATGTGTTAAAATCATTAATTAAAAATAAAAAAATATTTTTTAAAATACTAATTACAAATATTTAATGGTTATATTTAAATATTTAAAATATAGTTTATATTCTAATTAAATTTTATAAATAATTAATATTTATTGCTTAAAAATATTTAAAATTTATATTTCATATATTAAAATATTAAAAACAAGTTATAATAATTTTTTATATTCTTACTAAAATATAATAATATTAACTAATTTAAATATTATTTAAATACATATTTGCTACTTGATAATATCATATCTAAAATGGACATTTTATTTCTCAAAAGCACTTTTTGATAACAATGCTAAACACTCAAATTTTAAAGCAAACTTTTCAAAAGTACATCTCAAAAGCACTTTTCCACAGCACTTTTCAAAAGCATTGCCAAACTAGCCCTAAGAAACTTGTAACTAAGTTCCTGGGTAATGCTTAGGACAAGAAGACATGCATAATAGACATTATTGCTCTTAGAAATATTCCATCATTTCGTATAACACAAAAGACCAATAATTTTGAATTTTGACCACCAGATCCCAGGATATAATAGTCCAGTTCAAAGAAGCATAATTACCTTCCCTCAGACTGTTTGCTGTTGCCCCCGGTATCAACTAGGCCACCATTGCTATTCACAAGTTCTCTTGCAGCTTCAGGCTTAGATTTGTCTGCTCGATAAGTTCCTGAAGCTATCGCTTCATGCTTTGCTAGTATACGCTGCAAATCATCATTCAATGCTAAACCTTGACATAAGAGTGATTCATCCCTACAAGAGAGACAAAGGTTTATATGAAAAAGATATTTCTTACAATTTCGTAACTACCAATGCAACTCATACACCATACATTCAAGAATAGATGACAATGTCATGCGGAAATTGAATATAAATGCACATAAAGGTATTCAGTAAGGTAATCACAGAGAGGTTCAAGCAAAAAAGGAAAAGAAAAGAAATTAATCCTTTCACAGACTGCTCTGGTAGCTAGCCAGAAAAGCATTAAAAGGAATATAATTGAATAAAATAATGAAATCCTTTGATCTCAACAGTCGGGATTCCATTCCCTCTTTTCAGTCATGCATTTTACCAAGTGATACTGCACAATAACCTAAAGGGTCAGGTAATACAAAATGGAATGCATCAAAGAAGCCCCCAGGAAAGAATGTCAGGACCATGACAACAAATGATAACATCAAATCATCAAACTATAGAAATGTACTAAGTAACTAGGAAGGTAATGGTAAAAGTGTTAAGAACCGACCTAAAACCAATTGTAACTCTCACTCACATGTAGCTTAACGAGTTCTACATGTGGACAACCTCACGTGTTTAGGCAGAAACAAAAGAAGACAGATGGCCTCTGCTACTATATTAAGCAACCAACTAAAAATCAATCAGCAATAGGTGGAGAGATCCAACAAGAATAGAAGACAAAAGAAATCTAAGACTTAACATATGTAGGATAACACCACTTTAACAGGGTGTCCTTACGTTGTTGAATTAACAAGGTGTACAACTCTTTGCTTGTAGGCACGGCACTGCTCCACTAAGTCAATAATCACCTCCTGCTTAAGTCCCTGAAATTGTAGAAGAAAGATCAGTGAACATGCAAATAGAAAATGAAGTTTAAAAAACCATAATATTCAAAATAAAGATTATTAGACGATTTAGCAGCGTGAAACTTTCATGAATTTAGAAACGTTCTTCATTATAAGAGTTGGCAAAACATAAAGTTTACACTGAATACTGGTTCACAATCTGACAAATTGGAGCATAGCCAACCAAATCACCACACAAATCAGTTATATTACAACTTCGATAGTAACTTTAAATCCAATTAATAACTTGTCACTGGGAATCCACATTACTATGCACTTGCGAGAACACGAAATAGTTCTAGCAAGTAAACAAAATATATCCCTTTTCTCTACATTTCAAATTGTGAACCTATTAATTCCAAAATAAAAAATTGAGAACCCATACCTCTTTGTTCGCAGGATCTAATGCATTTATCATTTCTGAAAGGACATCCACAATACCCCGTGCATTCTGAATTTCTGTCACACTGATAAAAAAATTCCAGTTAGAACACTAGAAGCATGATCAAAGATAAAGTACCAAGTAGGAACGATGAATTAGGAATGTAAGTCGCTATCAATAATATGACAGAATAATAGTCCATTCAAAATTTTCAACTATTATAACTACTCTAATCTGTGGAAAGTCCCTACTGCTCTACCTCAACAAGGAAAGGGCAATTACTAATCCAAGAACAAAATAACCATGTTTAACAGCTAAGGACATGGAGCACAATTCACCAAATTGAGAAGTTAAAACAAATACAATTTTTTTCACTCAATAATTCATTTTGATCCATCTTTACTGTACATTAAGTGAGCAAAAAGTTTGTTTTGACAATTACTCCTGTTGTAATATGTAAAAAGTAAAATTAAAAAAAAAAAAAAAAAGCCATATGTTCTCATTAGAATGGAGTACTACCCTTACTGTAAAACTCAGAAGAAAGAAGACATTTATTTCAACAAGCTTTTTAGTTCAAATAATAGATAATGAAGAATTTATTACGAGCAGCAGACTTTTGCTTAATCATTACTGCAGAACAGTTTCTACAAAGACATCATTAAGAGATTTTCCTTTAAAAAAATTTGGCAATGTTACAACTGAGGAACAAAAAGAATACCTCAGCGTTGGGAAATCGGGCTCTGCAGAAGACTCAACTCTCTCTACTCTCTCTTGCCTATCAGGATTGCGAATACTTTGGGGATAAGACAAAGGTTGTGTTTGAGGAGTAAATACAGGAGCAGAGCTCTCATTCTTCTCAGGGAATACTGCCCCAGCACGCTGAAACAATAAACGAGTTTGGGTCAGAGAAAAAAGAGGGAAAAGGCCAAATTATGTGAAATTGCTACTTGCATAACAGGATGCACAACGGTATCATGAACAAAATATAGCATACGAGTAAATGGATCCTAAGAAATGCAGTTTGAGATGAGAGACCTCAGTAGACATACCAATAACTCTTGGTATGCAACATGATATTGTGGATATCTTGAATTTGCACCATAAGCCTCTTGCCAAGTGTCAATCAGAGCCAATATCTTTTCTTTGACATGAAAATCAGGCTACAATTGAGCAGTACAAAAGCTGAGAACACATTTTACTACGAGAAAATAGATCCATAAGGATGTTACATTTACTTACCTTTTTCCTGACCATTTTAATCATATCACTGAGAACATCTCTCTCTGCAACATGCATATGGACAATGTCCCCACAGTTTTTTACAATAGTCTCTAGTAGCTAGAACATAAGAAATAGATCAAAATTGAACAAATTTAGATCTATATAAGAAAAAAATGATAAAGAAAACGTGTGATAATTATAGCCATTGATTAGTAGAAATCGATGTAAAACTTCTCAGGAGCTTACAGTTAGTGTAAGAAGTTGAACTTTAGGATTTTTATTTCCAAGCCGCTTTTTTATGCCTTTCATAACATCTTTCGCTTGCCTGATAAACAACAATCATGTTTCAATGCTTTATTTTTAAAAGAAAGCACAAAATTCAAACCTAAAACATATAAATCCAGCAAGCTTCCAGCCTTCCTCCTTTGGAGAGAGAAAATTGAAAAAAGAAGAGCCAATATTAACCAAAAAAAGGAGGAAACTGAACCTTTCAACCCTTTCTGCTTTCAAAATGCCTCAAATTAACTAGAACCCGTCCAGAGAAAATGACCACAAATGATAAACAAAAGCACTAGCATACAACATAATTATCATAAAGCTGATCATGTTTAAGGTAACTAAAAATCTAGTTCATATCTGAAAAAGGAAAATTGAAACATCAGGATAACAAGGTCACAACCAATAAAATAATCTATCACATGGTAATATTTCAACTTTGAGACAAATAGCTGAGCTCTCTGTTACCATTTACCAGACTGTCTTTACGTGAAATTAAATCCTTTATTCTCTATCGATCAACCCACTCCATATCTAAAAGCTGTATTATCACATGCATCCATGAATTAAATTACATATTGAACAAAGAGAAACCAAAAAAAGAAAAAGCAAACTGATCGATCTACATAAACATCCTAAACCAAATATCTTTCATTTCTATAAAATTTATGAAAATTTCAACAACAAAAAACAATAACAAAATTCCGAAACAAGATAAGAAGCTATACTCACAATCTCGTTATTCTTTCTTATAAATCGAATTCGACGCAATAATTCTCAAAAAGAGAGAGTTTAATTACATATTGAACAGTCAAAAAAGAAAAAGAATAAAGCAAACTGATCAATCTAGACAAACATCCTAAGCGCCAAATATCTTTAATTTCTATAAAATTCATGAGAATTAAAAATAATAATAAGATACGAGACTAGATTCACAATCTTCATATAATTTCTTAATAAAATTCAGACGTAATAATTCTAAGAGAGAGAGAGAGAGAGAGAGAGAGGAGAAACTGGAACCCAGTGTAACACATACACAGGGTCGCGACATAGCATGTCGCAGATCTCAAGATTCCTAGCCCAATCAGGCCCGATCAGCATGCTGCTGGTTGCTTTGTCCACCATAGAACTCACCATCTTCGTTCAGAAAAAAGAAAAGCAATTCCCGCCTAAAAAAAGAGAAGAAAAAATCAATCCTATTCCGGCCACCGTCTGGAGAGATCGCGACGAACTGCGATACCGGAGACGCCACCAGAAAATTCAATATTTATAAAAATAAAATCAAACAGCGAGGAATCTGCAGTTCCTCTCTGTTCCCTCGCTTCTCCCACCAATTCTGTCTATATTTCGTATAAATCGAATTTTCTTTTTTTCGTTTTTCCCATTTAGAGAAAAAAATTAAAATTATCTGAGAGGTGAAGTAAATAAAAGGGAAGGCGAATCAAAATATGCCACGTGTCGAGAAAGTACACACGTGATATATCTAGATGTACTTGCCTCGATACGGATGGTTGCTGACCGCTGATTAATATGCGAACTGTGTATTATTGTCCGCCTAAATTTGGTAATATCATTATGCACATAAAAATTGAAATAATTATCAGTCAAATTTATATTTTAAATTAATATCATATTTTTTATTTTATTTTATTTTATAAAATATTTTTTTTTGAAAATATTGATTAGGCTTTTTATTTCAAATAAAGAAAACTGAAACATGAGTCCAAAAACTAAAAACAAAATACTGGAGCCCAACTGTTATAGGCCCGAATCAGTGCAAAAGACACCAGAACTAAAACAAGAAAATATCTAGATATTTAGAAGACCAGATTCCTAATTTGAAATTCAAAAATGAAAATTAAAAAAACAGATTAATACCACCGACACACTACCCAATCAAAATGCATTGATATCTGCAACCGCCTATTTCATCATAATTCATTCTTGAAAAACGGATTGCCTTCCTGAAGAAGCCTCCCCCCTTCCAGATTCTTCATTTTGTTGCTTCTCCTTTCTGAAAATTCCTCTCCGAGATCTCCCTCAGTCCGGTTCTCGCAACGTCCCCCTCAACCGCTTGTACTCGTTCTGCTCCGGTCCCGATCTGCCCTGGTAAGTCCCTTCTTTCCTCCTCAGCTCCTTTGTTGCAATATTATGTGCAAGGGTGTTCGCTATTCTTGAAACATGCTTGAAATCAAACTTTTTTGAACTGGATGCCATCGTTTGAATATCCTGTGTAACATCCCGAAATAGGGCCTAAACGGAATAGTGGTTGCGAAACCACAAATCCGAGTCAGTAAAATATTTTAATATTATTTTCAGTGCTTATAATATGTGAATTTACATGTGTGAAAGTTTCGTGAGTTAATTTTATTGTTAGTGTGCTTAATTTAAAGAAAAGGACTAAATCGCATAAGTGGTAAAAGTAGCCTTATAGCTTGATTGAGTGGTTAAATTAATGTGTCTTTTTATAAGGGAGGACTTATGTTGAAAATTGTCCATTTTTAATGGGATAGTGGATGCATTTTTCATAATGAAATTATATGTTTAAATTATAGGCTATGTTATAATATATTATAATAATATTATAATCTTATAATAACAAAACATAATGGAAAGAAAGAGAAGATGCAAAAGTTCATCTTCTTAGCCGAATGTCAGAAAGAAAAACACCATTTTTGAAGCTTTAAGTTTTAGCATCTAGGAGGCTTAATTCGGGTATGTCCTTTGTTCGGTTTTTGATAATTTTTACGTTTTTGAGATCGTTGCTTTGAGTGCTACAAAACCCATGTTTGAATTTTGAATTTTGATGAATATTTTGAGTTATGCCATTGATGAGAACTTGTGATTTTTGTTGTTTGATGGTAGAAAATAAAAGACATGTGATAGATTAACAAGTTTTGTTCTTAAACTTTTGATGAAATTAAGTGATCTTCGGTGAAAACAAGCTAATTAGTAAAAGTTATTATTGTTCATAAGTATGTGTTATAGTAAGAATTTGAAGTTGCTATAGAAGGGAAAAATGTTCAGCATGTCAGAAAACATAAGAATAAGGGTTGAAGTTTAATTTTCGAGCATAGGGGCAAAATTGTAATTATGTAAAAGTTTAGGGGCAAAATTGTAATTTTGCCAAAGTTAGAGTTAAGGACTGTTTTAGTAAATGTGAGTATTAAATAAGCTAAATTTGCTATTATAGATCAAGAAGAACGAAATCCAGAGTTAGATTGGGGAAAGAAAAAGATAGTGGACTAAATCGATATAGTTTATCGTATTTTGTTTCGAGGTAAGTTTGCGGTAAATAAATGCAATATTCTATTATTTTGCATTTAATATTATTAAATTTCAGCATTTACATATTTGTTCTGTAAATTTATTATTTAAAGACTCATGTATGAATTGACGGAAAAGCTATCGCAGAAAGTTCCGGTTGAACCTTAGGAATGTGTAGGATACAAATGTCATGACATTAGGGTTTAAGGAAATCATGTAAGACCATGTCAAGACATGGCATTGATAAGTTACTATAAGGCAAAGGTCCCATGTAAGACCATGCCAAGGCATGGCATTGGTGAGTTCATAAGGCAATGATACCACGTAAGACCATGTCAAGACATGGCAATGGTTAAGTTTCATAAGGAAAGGTACCCGCGTATCCTTAGTATTCCAAAGTGGTTCAACGGGAAAATTCAAAGAGTATACCAAAGTAAAGGTAAGACAAGTTCAAGCTAAAAAGGTAAGGTAAGATAAATTCATGTTAAAAGGTAAGGTAAGAATACAAGTTTTAAGTATATTGAGTTAAAAGCTTAAGTGATCTTGATAAGAAAAGCATAAGATAATTCATTAAGAATGTTGTTATCTATTTACATGTAAACTTACTAAGCTTTATGCTTACTCCCATTCTTTAATTTTTTTATAGTATTACAAGCCAACTCGGGGATCGAAAGGACGTCGGAGATCGTTACATACTATCAAAAGATTATATTGGTATTTTGTGATTCGAACGTTTTAAGTTATGGCATGTATAGGGACTTAGCCATTTTGTGTGTATGACCTTATGATATGGCTTAATATTGGCTTGTAAATGCTCGGTAATGATTAGCCATTAAAATGGTTAATTAAGAACATGATTTGGATGTTATGAAATGCCTAGTTGATAGTTATTTTAAAGAAATTATGTAATTATATGCAGGGGAATATTGGACAGCAGCAGTAACATGATTTTGAAAAATCACCAAAAATAATAGAAATTGAATTAGGTTGTGCATGAGATATAGAATTAAATCTTATTGAGTCTATTTTTATATAAAGAAAACGGTGTAGGAAAAAGAGTTGTATATTATGAGATAATTGATTTTTAGTGAAGAGAGGTCAAAACTGTCAAACTGTGTAATAGGGAAGATTTTAACTAATAAACTGTACTAATTGGCCACACCAAAAATTCTAGAAAAATTACAGTAAGAAGATATATGAGTCTAGTTTCAAGGAAAATTTACGGATCTAGATTTTGAGTTTCGTAACTCAAGTTATAATTAATTTAGTGAACATGACGCAGACGGACAGTTTCAATTTTTATGCCCCGAACTAGTAAGTTAAGTCTAGTAATGCCTCGTGCTCGACTCCGGCAACGGTCTCGGGTAAGGGGTGTTACATTTATTGGTATCAGAGCAAGAGTTTAGTCGGTTCTCGGAATATTCAGTATGAGTAAGAGTCTAACTATACATGCCATACTTATATTTTGATAGTGTGACGACTCCTAACAATTTTAAAAATGTTTTTCTTATATAGCTATGGATCCCGAACGAGATGGTGCAGATGATGTAGAGAGTAATGCGCCCACTCCCACTGAAGGGACGGTGCCACCAGATAGTCGTGAAAGGCCCGTTACAGTTAGTCAGGGAGGAGGGGCTCGAGAAGCCTTCTTCCAAGCTATGAATGAATGGTTTGCTGAGTTCGTTCGTACGAACCCGGCCGTTAGACCTCCACCCCCTCATGATCCACAGACTACCCATGTAGCTTCCCCAGTTATAAATACCGTTAGAAGAGAGAAACCACCCGTTGACAAGATCAGAAAACAAGGGGCTGAAGAGTTTCGGGCTACCAAAGATGATGATGTAGAGAAAGCTGAATTCTGGCTCGAGAACACTATCAGAGTCTTTGATGAGTTATCCTGCACACCGGAAGAATGTATTAAATGTATGGTGTCACTTCTTAGAGATTCGACCTACCAGTGGTGGAAGACACTTGTGTCAGTAGTACCGAAAGAAAGAGTTACTTGGGATTTCTTTCAAGAGGAGTTCCGTAAGAAGTACATCAGTCAGAGGTTTATTGACCAGAAAAGAAAAGAGTTCCTTGAGTTAAAACAGGGTAAGATGACTGTGATCGACTATGAATGTGAATTTATCCGACTCAGCAATTATGCTCGAGAGTGTGTGTCTACAGAGGCTATCATGTGCAAAAGATTTGAGGATGGGCTCAATGATGATATCTGACTGTCAGTTGGTGTTTTAGAGATAAAAGAGTTTGTTGTTTTAGTTGAACGAGCCTGTAAGGCAGAAGAGTTATTAAAAAGAAAGGGTAAAGCTGAAATTGATATGCAAGACACGAAGAAAAGACAGATGAGCAAGTCATTTCAGTCTACATCCAAGAGGCCTAGAGAGTTTTCTACGAGATCAAAATTTTCAACCGGGTATTCTAGCCGAAACAGAGGTGGAAGATATATGGATTCAAAAGCTCAAACCACTTCGATTGCGAGTGTTGGCAGTATTCAGCCTGATAGACCTGAGTGTCCTCAATGTGGTCGACGTCATCTAGGTCAATGTCGAGCAACTGAGATTGGTTGTTTCCGATGTGGTGCACCGGATCATTTCATTCGGGAGTGTCCCGAGATGGTTAAAAAAAAGTAATATCGAGTGCAAGATCAGGTAATGCCCCCGTTAGAGGCAGATCTTAGAGAAATTCGGGAGTAGGGGCAGGTAGAGGTACATTTAGAGATACAACAACAAGATTAGATGTTAGAGCACCTACAAGGACTTATGCTACCCGTGCTCGTGAAGAGGCATCTTCCCCCGACGTAATTACGGGTACATTTTCTCTTCATGATGTTAATGCCTAGTATGAACATGCCCATAGAGTTTACGGAATTTGTGATTAAAGTACCGAACCCATTAGGTCAGCATGTGTTAGTAAACAAAGTATGTAAAAAATGCCCTTTGATGATTAGAGGTTACTGTTTTCCGGCTGATCTCATGCTATTGCCATTTGATGAGTTTGATGTGATTCTTGGTATGGATTGGTTAACTGCACATGATGTGATAGTGAATTGTGGAAAGAGATTCATTGAGTTGAAATGTGAAAATGGTGAGTTCATTCGGGTTAATTCAGATGAGTCAGATAGTTCAATTTCCATGATTTCTGTTATGTCTGCTCAGAAATGTTTAAGGAAAGGATGTGAAGCTTATCTTGCTTTTGTGTTGAATACTAAAGACCCAGAGTTGAAAATTGAATCAGTGCCTGTGGTAAATGAGTTTCTTGATGTGTTTCCGGAAGAACTACCAGGTTTGCCTCTGTAAGAACCAATTTTTCGGCCCGAGCCCATTAGCCAAAACAAAAGCCATTAAAAACCAATAAATAATAAATAAATAATAAATAGGATCAAAGAAAAAACAACAGTGTCCATTTACAAAAAAAAACCAAATACCAGGCCCAAATACAAATAATCCAGTCCAAATTCAATGTCCAATTACAAAGACCAAATAACAGGGCCCGTTTATAAACCCTAACCCCTTTAGCCCAAACATTTTAACTAAACAGAACCCTAGGGTCCCTTTCCAGCGCCGCCGCGCGTCTCCACACGCTCGTCGCTCCAGCTTCCCCGCGCGTCGGCCACACGCTCGTCGCGTCCCCCACACGCGCGCTTCGCCTCGTTTCAGCCACCACGCGCGTCGGTTCCTGTACCCACGCCCCTGACGGTCGAAGCCCGCAACCCCCATGCGCACACCAACTCTCGCACGCCTTCACCGCGCCCATACCCTGCAAAGCAAACACGCGCAACAGAGAACCAAGCAAACAAAAACAGGAATGGAATCTTGGTAAACGGGGGGGTGATAAAAGACCGAAGTAAAAAGGAGAGGGGGTTCTTTCGGAGGAGGGGCATCAGGAGCAACCAAAAAGCAAGAGAAGGAGGAGAACGATTCGGCTCCCGTTACTACGAACTGTGAACACGGAAAAATAAAAAAAAAACAAGCAAAGGTTTCAAAAGTTGATCGAATTTATTTATCTTTATGGCTTGCCATTTTCTATTTTTATTTTTATTTCTTCCATTTTGAATCTTTCAAAAACGAAATCGAAAGAAAAAGGGATCCCCATGTATTTCTGTACACGCACTTATGCAGAGAAAAAAAACAGAAATCAAATCAAGAATAAATTTCTTAAGGTGATTTGTTTGGTTTTCTTTCCCTGTTCTTTTCATTTCCTAGATCTTTTTTCTTTGAGACAAGATTCTTGCATGCGATGGTAAGAAAGGATGAAATCGAAGTTACCCTTTGAAGTGTGCCATCGAGATCTTGGTCTTCTCCGTCGCGTCGGGGATAGATAAGGATCTCATCGCTGCTTTCTATGGCGCGTAGTGGCCATCGCCGATTTCAATGGCGCATGGCGGCTGTTGTTGGTCGATTAGAAAGAAACAAAATATGTTAGGTTCTTAGGTTTGTTGGCTTAATTTTGGAGATAAGACGTTTTTAGGGAATTATTTTTTTTAGATATAAAACGACGCCGTATTAAGTATGGATCAGGCCACGACCCGATTCAATCCGACCCATATACATAGGATCCGCGCGTTTTCATCAAGCGGTTTAATTACTATCCCAGTCCCTCTGAGTTTTTTATTATTTTCAATCCCGTTTGTTTCAAATTCTTTTTATTTTTAATTTGGCCCCAGAATTCGCATTTCATTTCAATTCGATCCTACAAGTCTTCAACGGTTTAAATCAAAACGACTCCGTTTTAAAATTTAGTATAATTTCAACTTTAACCCCTGTCATTTAACGCGTGTTTTATTTTAATCCTTTCAGTTTTTTTATTACCTTTTGACCCCCTGTTTCTTTTGTTTATTTTAATTTCGTCCTTTTATTTTACTTTATTATTTTGTATTATATCAAATTGTCCATATTGCCATTTATATATCGGTATATTAACAGTATAAGCATATATGGATTTTTATAATTGTTATTTGTTACTTTTATTTAACTAAAACTTATTTTCATTAGATATTCTTATATATTATGTTTTTTAACTTGTGTATTAATATTATATCATATATTATTTGTAGTTAAAATTTATTTATATTATATAATATAATATATTTATATTTTTTATATGCAATTTTATATATTTACTTAAAATCACTATATATTATGTTTATATCGACTCTGCCATGTATGTGTCTTCTTATCTATTGTCTAAGCATGCATTAAATAAGGTCATATTTGTTTGTTGTTAATTATATTTGTTTATGCTTCGTCACGTATTTAACATATTTTGTGTTATTATTGCTTTATTGCCTATTTTAAATGATAATACATCATATTTGCTTTTAAATAATTTTGTTCAACAATTTATAAAATATGAATATTGGCATGTAATTGTCGTTTAAAATAAAAATATCTTTTCGCAAAAAAAAATCAATACCTTTAAAACATTTCTTTAAGAAATAAGGCAATATTCGTGTGTTTAGAAGTTCGAAAGATCACATCCTAACGTGCTGGGTGTTGATTTTTCTGTTCGACTAAATATTCAAATACCCTTATTCACGCGTTTTGAAGATCAAAGATGATCTCGACGTCAGAGTATAAAGGCGTCACATCCTAACGTGCTGGGTATGAAAATCTTATTCCTTTGAAACGAGTTAATTTTGAGATCCAATCCCGATTCAATTAACCCATTCCTCTAATGCTTTTTGCTCTAAATATTTTCAAATTTTCAACATTGAGACAACATCAATCAATTTGGTACCGATTTTGGGCGTTGCGAGGGTGCCAATCCTTCCTCGCACGTAACCGACTCCCGAACCTGTTTTCTCGAACACTCGTAGACCAAAAGCTCTGTTTTAATAAACTAAAATGTCTTTTATTAAAACAAGGTAATCCGGTCACACCAATAAAGATCGGTGGCGACTCCCTATTTTTAAAAGTCGATTCTCGTTTTGTCAAAAAATGGTTACGACACCTCCTATCAGAGAAGTTGAGTTTGGTATTGAATTGATTCCAGGTACCACACCTATTTCTATTGCTCCTTATAGAATGGCTTCAATAGAATTGAAAGAATTGAAAGCTCAGCTACAGGAATTAACTGATAAAGGCTTTGTAAGACCTAGTTATTCACCATGGGGCGCGTCAGTGTTATTTGTGAAAAAGAAGGATGGTTCCATGAGATTGTGCATAGACTATCGGCAACTTAACAAGGTAACCATCAAGAACGAATATCCATTACCTAGAATAGATGATTTGTTTGATCAATTGAAGGGAGCCACTGTGTTTTCTAAGATAGATTTGAGATCCGGATACTATCAGTTGCGAGTTAAAGAGTCAGATGTTCCAAAGACTGCTTTTCGAACTAGGTATGGTCACTATGAGTTTCTTGTGATGCCATTTGGCTTAACTAATGCTCCTGCTATTTTCATGGATTTAATGAACCGAATTTTTAGACCTTATTTGGACAAGTTTGTAGTCTTGTTCATTGATGACATCCTGATTTATTCTCATGATGAGACTGAGCATGCAGAGCATTTGAGAACAATTTTACAGATTTTGAGAGATAATCAACTTTATGCCAAGTTTAGAAAAAGTGAGTTCTGGTTACGGGAAGTTTGTTTTCTTGGACATATTGTCTCAGGTGAAGGTATTAGAGTTGATCCGAGTAAGATTTCAGCAATTGTTGATTGGAAGCCTCCTAGAAATGTATCAGAGGTCAGAAGTTTTCTTGGTCTTGCCAGTTATTATAGACGATTTGTAAAGGGATTTTCCAAGATAGCTACTCCATTGACAAGATTGTTACAGAAAGCTGTCAAGTTTGAATGGACTGAGAAGTGTCAACAGAGTTTCGACAAGTTAAAAGTATTGTTGACTAAAGCTCCTGTTTTAGTACAACCAGAACCGGGTAAAGAGTTTGTGATTTACAGTGGTGCATCCTTGAATGGACTAGGCTGTGTACTTATGCAGGAAGGAAGGGTAATTGCTTATGCCTCTAGACAGTTAAAGCCACATGAGAAAAACTATCCGACACATGATTTAGAGCTAGCTGCTATTGTATTTGCATTGAAAATCTGGAGACATCACTTATATGGTGAGAAATGTCGAATATTCACTAATCACAAAAGTTTGAAGTACTTAATGACTCAGAAAGATCTGAACTTGAGGCAAAGAAGATGGCTAGAGTTGATTAACGATTATGAGCTAGTGATCGATTATCACCCGGGTAAGGCAAATGTTGTTGCTGATGCTTTGAATAGAAAATCGTTATTTGCATTGAGAGCTTTGCACACTAGTTTGGCGTTATCAGATGATAGTTCTATCTTAGCTGAGTTGAGAGCTAAATCGACGTTTCTTGAAGAAATTTGTGAAGCTCAGAAAGATGACAGTGAGTTGCAAGCCAAAAGAGTTCAGTGTGAGTCAGGTGTAAAGTTTGATTTTCAGATCGGTTCTGACGGTTGTTTGTTGTTCAGAGACAGAGTATGTGTACCAAAGAATGATGAGCTTATTAGGAAAATCTTACAGGAAGCACATAACAGTTCTTTGTCTATTCACCCAGGTAGTACAAAGATGTATAATGATTTGAAGAAAATGTATTGGTGGACAGGAATGAAAAGAGATATATCAGAGTTTGTTTCTAGATGCTTGATCTGTCAGCAGGTAAAGGCCGAACATCAGGTACCTTCAGCTTTATTGCAGCCTGTATTAGTTCCCGAGTGGAAATGGGATCGAGTTACTATGGATTTTGTGACAGGATTGCTTTCGACACCGAGAAAGAAAGATGCAGTATGGGTTGTGATTGATAAGTTAACAAAGTCGGCTCATTTTATCCCAGTTCGAATGGATTATTCACTTGACAAGTTGGCCGAGTTATATATTACAGAGATTGTGAGACTACATGGAGTACCGTTATCGATTATCTCAGATAGAGATCCGAGATTTACCTCACGGTTTTGGAAGAAATTGCATGAAGCTTTAGGTACAAAGTTGAGTTTTAGTACAGCTTTCCATCCTCAGACTGATGGTCAATCAGAGAGAGTTATTCAGGTACTTGAAGATATGCTTAGATGTTGTGTATTAGAATTTCAAGGTAGTTGGGAGAAATATTTACCATTAATAGAGTTTTCTTATAATAATAGTTATCAATCGAGTTTGAAGATGGCACCTTATGAAGCTTTGTATGGACGTAAATGTCGCACACCTTTGTATTGGACAGAGCTTAAGGAAAATCAGATTTACGGGGTTGATCTAGTCAAAGAAACAGAAAAGAAAGTAAAAGTCATCAGAGATTGCTTGAAAGCAGCTTCAGATAGACAGAAATCCTATGCAGATTTGAAAAGAAAAGACATTGAATTTCAAGTTGGTGATAGGGTATTCTTGAAGGTATCCCCGTGGAAGAAAGTTCTCAGATTTGGCAAGAAAGGCAAATTAAGTCCCCGTTTTATTGGACCGTTTGAGGTGATCGAGAGAGTTGGGCCATTGGCATATCGATTGGCTTTGCCAATTGAGTTAGAGAAGATTCATAATGTGTTTCATGTGTCTATGCTACGTCGTTATTGTTCAGATCCATCACATGTGATTTCGCAAACAGACGTTGAGATTCAGCCAGATATGATTTACGGGGAGGAACCAATAAAAATTCTAGCTCGAGAGGTTAAGCAATTAAGGAATAAAAGTATTGCACTTGTGAAAGTATTATGGAATGGGCATGGAATAGAAGAGGCTACATGGGAGCCCGAAGAGACTATGCAAAAACAGTACCCAAATCTCTTTACAGGTAAGATTTTCAGGGATGAAAAATCCTTAAAGGGGGGAGAAATGTAACATCCCGAAATAGGGCCTAAACGGAATAGTGGTTGCGAAACCATAAATCTGAGTCAGTAAAATATTTTAATATTATTTTCAGTGCTTATAAGATGTGAATTTACATATGTGAAAGTTTCGTGAATTAATTTTATTGTTAGTGTGCTTAATTTAAAGAAAATGACTAAATCGCATAAGTGGTAAAAGTAGCCTTATAGCTTGATTGAGTGGTTAAATTAATGTGTCTTTTTATAAGGGAGGACTTATGTTGAAAATTGTCCATTTTTAATGGGATAGTGGACGGCAGCATGCATTTTTCATAATGAAATTATATGTTTAAATTATAGGCTATGTTATAATATATTATAATAATATTATAATCTTATAATAACAAAACATAATGGAAAGAAAGAGAAGATGCAAAAGTTCATCTTCTTAGCCGAATGTCAGAAAGAAAAACACTATTTTTGAAGCTTTAAGTTTCAGCATCTAGGAGGCTTAATTCGGGTATGTCCTTTGTTCGGTTTTTGATAATTTTTACGTTTTTGAGATCGTTACTTTGAGTGCTACAAAACCCATGTTTGAATTTTGAATTTTGATGAATATTTTGAGTTATGCCATTGATGAGAACTTGTGATTTTTGTTGTTTGATGGTAGAAAATAAAAGATATGTGATAGATTAACAAGTTTTGTTCTTGAACTTTTGATGAAATTAAGTGATCTTCGGTGAAAACAAGCTAATTAGTAAAAGTTGTTATTGTTCATAAGTATGTGTTATAGTAAGAATTTAAAGTTGCTATAGAAGGGAAAAATGTTCAGCATGTTAGAAAACATAAGAATAAGGGTTGAAGTTTAATTTTCGAGCCTAGGGGCAAAATCGTAATTATGTAAAAGTTTAGGGGCAAAATTGTAATTTTGCCAAAGTTAGAGTTAAGGACTGTTTTAGTAAATGTGAGTATTAAATAAGCTAAATTTGCTATTATAGATCAAGAAGAACGAAATCCAGAGTTAGATCGGGGAAAGAAAAAGATAGTGGACTAAATCGATATAGTTTATCGTATTTTGTTTCGAGGTAAGTTTGCGGTAAATAAATGCAATATTCTATTATTTTACATTTAATATTATTAAATTTCAGCATTTACATATTTGTTCTGTAAATTTATTATTTAAAGACTCATGTATGAATTGACGGAAAAGCTATCGCAGAAAGTTCCGGTTGAACCTTAGGAATGTGTAGGATACAAATGTCATGGCATTAGGGTTTAAGGAAATCATGTAAGACCATGTCAAGACATGGCATTTGTAACGACCTCAAAAGTATGGATATTGAAAAATGAGTTATCGGGTCTCTATTTTTAGTAAACGGACTCATAAAATATTTATTAAAAATATTTACGAAGTTAATTGTGTGTTTAATAAGGTTTCATTTAGGTGAATTTGACTTAATTAGAAGTATTTGAGAAAAATGATTAAATTGAAAAAGGTGTAAAAGTTTAATTATAGATTAAAAGAAAGTATAAAGGACTAAAAAGGCAATTATGCCATTTTTAAATGTTGAGGCTGAAAAAAAAATCCTAGATTTTTTAGTTAAAAACGTGTATATGGATAAAGATATATATATTAGATATTAATTATAAAGTATATTATTATATTATTATATTTTATTATTATATATATAAATAGACTAAAGGAAAAAGAATAGAAAGATATAGAAACAGAGAAGAAACAGAGAAGCAAACGAAACAGAGAGCAGGGGAAAGAAAGAAAGAAAGAAAAAAGAGAAAAGAGAGAAAAAAAAAAGGAAAAATTAAAGTTTGAAGCTTGAAGTTTAATTTGGTAAGTTAATTTAGTCCTTCTCTTTTAATTTTAATGCTTTATAAGTTTTAGAACAAAGTTTTGATGAATTTAAGTTGAAGTTTTTGAAGTTTTAAAGCTATTGAACATAGCATATGATGAACAAAAAGATGAATTAGTGGTTTAATTGAAAGAATTTGAAGTTAGAATTGGGTAAAGGATTTAATTGTAAAATAAGCTATAAGAAAACTGTTTTGGACAGTAACAGTAGAGTAACTTTGAAAAATCACCAAAAATAGTATAAGTGGAATTAGAAGTTGAATGAGATATGAAATTAAAGCTTATTGAGTCTAGTTTCATATGAAAGAAACAGGGAAAGCAAAGGAATTCTGTAATTTGAGATATTTATATTTTTGTAAGACTGGTTTAGAAGGATTTCGGGATCCCCTGTTCTGACTTTGGAAAATCATAAAAAATTGGATAAAAATAATTAGGGCCTTAAGTTTATATGTTTAGAATCCTGAATGAGTCTATTTTCAATAGAAATAAACGAGAACATCATATGAATCCTGTATAAAGAGATAATCAATTTTTAGTGAAGAATGGTCAGAACTGCCAGACAGCAGAACAGGGGTAACTTTGATGAATAAACTGTACTAATTGGCAAAGCTAAAAATTCTGGAAATTTTATGATATGAATATATGTGAGTCTAGTTTCAGGAAAAATTTACAGTTCTTCATTTGGAGTTCCGTAGCTCTGTAAATAAATAATTTTGTGACTATGACACAAAAGGACAGCTTTGAATAAGTTTATGAGTAAAGGATTAAATTGAAATGTGAGCAAAAGTAAGAAAGGATGAATTTATCATAAAATACATGTCTATTTTATTAAATAGTACAGGAAATTATTTGATTATTTTTAACATATAAATGGTATGTGTTTATATGAAATTGAAGAAAAAGAAAAGGAAGGAGAGGACCGAATCGAAGGAAAAGGAAAAGAGAAGGTTAAGGAGTGAAGGAAGAAGAACTTATATCACCTCAATCTTTTGTTGTAAGTGCTACAAGAATTTTAAATTATTGTTATTTATCCTTTTTGAAATATTTATGTGAATTATTTAAATATATGAGATTCAGCTTTAATGCCCAAGTAGACGAAATTTAGAACTACTGGGATATTAGTGGCATGCCATTAAGGAACTTTAGCGCGCTCTCTGATATTAGCACGTTGGTGCTCTTTGATTATTAGCACGTTGGTGCTCTCTGATATTAGCATGTTGGTGCTCTCTAATATTAGCACGTTAGTGCTCTCTGATTATTAGCACATTAGTGCTCTCTGTTCACTTGTGCATCATAATGCACCTCTGTATATGTTCCGTATATCCGATGTGTTCTATAAAGTCTGGGCTAAGAATGTGAAATGAGAACAAAGTGAATTACTAATATGTTAAGGTAAGATTTATACCTTACAAAAGATAAGTTAAATTTATTTAAAGCAATGCATAGTTGAAGAAACTTATATGTGAGTAAATATGCAATAATTGATTGAGTTTAAAATATTCTGTTATGATTGCTTAATTAATTATTCTTGTAGTGCTTACTAAGCCTTCACTGGCTTAACGCGTTTATTTTAACGCGTAGGTACAATTAGACTAGGAGAGAAGTCAAACTAAAAGATCGTTCGTCTCATCACATCCTCAAGGGCTTCAAAAGTAGGTACTATATTTTGTATTAAAATGGCATGTACATATGTAGTTCAAAGGTGTTCCCACGTGATAGGGACTAAAATATAGATTCTTGAAATTTTATCTATTTTCAGTTATTTGAAGTATGTTGGTATATATGGAATGAATTAATAAACAATAAATATGTTATCAAAAATGGTTGGAAAGTTAAAATATTATATTCAAATGTTTTAATTAGACAGTATCTGGCCATAATTGTTTTGGCACCAAATGTAGTAGTCTTATACCGGGTTTGCATAATTGAACCGGGTATAGGGGTATTACAGCATTGATAAGTTACTATAAGGCAAAGGTCCCATGTAAGACCATGCCAAGGCATGTCATTGGTGAATTTATAAGGCAAAGGTCCCATGTAAGACCATGCCAAGGCATGGCATTGGTGAGTTCATAAGGCAATGATACCACGTAAGACCATGTCAAGACATGGCACTGGTTAAGTTTCATAAGGAAAGGTACCCGCGTATCCTTAGTATTCCAAAGTGGTTCAACGGGAAAATTCAAAGAGTATACCAAAGTAAAGGTAAGACAAGTTCAAGCTACAAAAGGTAAGGTAAGATAAATTCATGTTAAAAGGTAAGGTAAGAATACAAGTTTAAGTATATTGAGTTAAAAGCTTAAGTGATCTTGATAAGAAAAGCATAAGATAATTCATTAAGAATGTTGTTATCTATTTACATGTAAACTTATTAAGCTTTATGCTTACTCCCATTCTTTAATTTTTTTTATAGTATTACAAGCCAACTCGGGGATCGAAAGGACGTCGGAGATCGTTACACACTATCAAAAGATTATATTGGTATTTTGTGATTCGAACGTTTTAAGTTATGGCATGTATAGGGACTTAGCCATTTTGTGTGTATGACCTTATGATATGGCGTAATATTGGCTTGTAAATGCTCGGTAATGATTAGCCATTAAAATGGTTAATTAAGAACATGATTTGAATGTTATGAAATGCCTAGTTGATAGTTATTTTAAAGAAATTATGTAATTATATGCAGGGGAATATTGGACAGCAGCAGTGACATGATTTTGAAAAATCACCAATAATAGTAGAAATTGAATTAGGTTGTGCATAAGATATAGAATTAAATCTTATTGAGTCTATTTTTATATAAAGAAAACGGTGTAGGAAAAAGAGTTGTATATTATGAGATAATTGATTTTTAGTGAAGAGAGGTCAGAACTGTCAAACTGTGTAATAGGGAAGACTTTAACTAATAAACTGTACTAATTGGCCACACCAAAAATTCTAGAAAAATTACAGTAAGAAGATATATGAGTCTAGTTTCAAGGAAAATTTACGGATCTAGATTTTGAGTTTTGTAACTCAAGTTATAATTAATTTAGTGAACATGACGCAGACGGATAGTTTCAATTTTTATGCCCCGAACTAGTAAGTTAAGTCTAGTAATGCCTCGTGCTCGACTCCGGCAACGGTCTCGGGTAAGGGGTGTTACATCCTAAATATATGCGCCTATCATAGACCTGTCTCGATCTTGATTCTTACACTTTTTTATTACTGTTAAGGAGTCTCCCTCAATGATGATCTTCGGCCAGGTGTGTTCCACTCCGACCTGCACAGCTTCCCTACATGCAAGAGCTTCGGCGACAAAAGCCGAGTGGACCCCTTTGTGTTTTTTCGACCACGAGAATAAGACGGACCCTTCGTTATCCCTCACCACTATTTCGGAGTCCGAGATGTTGTTATGACCGTCGAAGGCTCCACCAAAGTTGATCTTCACAGATTCTGAAGGTGGGTGATTCCATTTCTGTAATAGATCTGTATTGCCAAATTTTTTTTGTTCCAGTCCGTCAATCTCTGTCAGATAGGTTTTTATAAAATTTCCAATTTCTGTTCCGGTGCTAACTTTCTTGTTGTGTATTCTCGAGTTTTGATCCCCCCAAATGGCCCAAAGAGCGCAGCAGAAAATCCGACAGCCGTGCGTGTTAAACTGCTCAAAAGCCCAAATAAGCCACTGCTCAAAATTTCTATTATCATTTATGAGAACATTTCGAAACAACAATATTGACCATATTTCCACTGTAACAGGGCACTCTCGGAAGAGATGATCGATCATTTCAGCTCTTTCTCCACATCTCGGGCAACTAGGATCAGCAAGTAGCTTCTTGTGTTGCAGATTAACTCTTGTGGGCAAGAAGTTCCATGTGATCTTCCAAATTGTGATTTTTATTTTTGTCGGTAGATAGGAGCCATAGTTTCTTGTAAAGTTTTCTATGGCTAGTTTGTAAAGCGTAAGCTCTAGGGTTATCATCGGTATTTTGTAATAGTTTATAAGCACTACGGATCGAAAACTCCCCCGAGGCTTCACCTCCCCATGCCAAAAGATCCTCGTGTGGGCTGCTTGCCAACGGGATTCGAAGGATTCGAGCAACGTCTTCCTCAGCAAATGTATATTTGACTAACTCATCTTTCCATTTTCACGTATTATTGTCAATCAGCAAATTAACATAATGATCGCGCATTGACTCAACCTGTGATGATAATCTGAAATTAAAAGCATCTGGAATCCATGCATCATGATTAATAGAAATAGTATTGCCTGTACCCACACGCCAAACTAAACCCCTCTTCAAAACATCTTTTACAGCCCATATACTCTTCCAAGTGTAAGAACTCGAATTTCCCAATCTGGAATTTAAAAATTGATCATTTGGAAAATATTTGGCTTTTAGAACTTTCACTACCAAAGAATCTGCATTATTCATAATTCTCCAGCCCTGTTTCGCCAATAGGGAGATATTAAACTTTGACATATTTCTAAATCCCAGACCCCCTTCCTCCTTCGGTCTGCACATAAAATTCCATTGACACCAGTGTAACCCTCTTTTATCTTTCCCGTGCTACCACCAATACTTAGCAAACATACTTTCCAACTCCCCACATAGAGTTTTTGGTAGAAGAAAACATGTCATTGCATAGGTTGGAATAGCTTGAAGAACTGATTTGATGAAAACTTCCTTGCCTCCTTGTGATAAATACCGTGAGCTCCATTGGCAAATCCTTTGATTAATCTTATCCTTCAAGTTCTGAAAAGACTCTTTCTTCCTTTTACCCACCACATTTGGGAGTCCTAAATATTTCTCTATATTAGTAGAACATCTCATCCCCAAAACTTCGGATGTTTCTTGTTTCACCCCTTCCAAGGTGTTAGAGCTGAAGAAAATAGTCGACTTATTAAAGTTCACACATTGGCCTGAACATTGCTCATATTGTTTCAATGTCTCTTTTAAAAAATACGCTCGTTTTTTAGTGGCTTCCCCAAATAAAAGGCAATCATTCGCAAACAGTAGATGAGAAATTTCTGGTCCCCTTCTACTTGCCTTGACTCCCCGAAGATTCCCTACGCCCACTGCCTGTCTAATTAGAGCTGAAAGACCTTCACTACAAATTAGAAAGAGATTAGGGCTAATAGGGTCACCTTGTCGTAATCCTCTTGTAGGATAAAAAAAGTCTACCCCTATTCCCGTTAATATTCACTGTGTATGAGACTGTTGAGATGCACTTCATAATTAATTCAACCCAGCTCTCAGCAAACCCCATTTTCAACACCACTTCATTCAAATAGCTCCATTCCACCCTATCATAGGCTTTACTCATGTCAAGCTTGACCGCCATAAACCCTTTTTTTCCTGAACGCTTCTGGCGTAGTGTATGTAAAATCTCATACGCAATCAGCACATTATCCGAAATTAATCTTCCTGGAACAAAAGCACTCTGAGCACTGTCAATGCACTGTCCAACAAAACCCTGCAGTCTATTTGCTATTGTTTTTGCCACTAATTTATATAAAATTGTGCAAAGACTAATGGGTCTGAAATTAACAAGATTTGAAGGATTTGGGGTTTTTGGAATTAGCACAATATCTATTCTATTTACAGAATCAAGATCCTTCCCCTCATTCAACACTCCAAGACAAAACTCCTCAACATCTTTGCCCACAATATGCCAATATTTTTGAAAAAACAAAGCTGGAAAACCGTCATAACCTGGTGCTTTGGCATGGCCCATTCTTTTAAGCGCTTTCTGAATTTCACCCACCGAATAAGGTGATTTGGGAACTGTATTAATTTCAGAGGATATACTCACATCAATACCCTCTAAAATATGTGAAGAATCCCCCACTCCTTTTGACGTGAACAGCTTCTGAAAATACCTGGTGGCTGTATCACTAATCTCAAAATCAGCAGTAACTTCTAGCCCTTCCTCTGTTTCCAACCTATTAATTGTGTTAGTACGTCTTCGAGCTGAGGCATATTTGTGAAAAAATGATGAATTTTTGTCTCCCAATTTTAGCCAATTTGCTCTTGCTCTCTGTTCCCAGTACATTTCATCTTTGTCAATCTCCATGTTTAAGCTAATTCTGGTCTCAATAATCTTTGCCATTGTATCATCATTCCTCTCACCATCCAAAAGGATTCCCAACTCCTTTGTAAGCTCTTTTTTCGATCTGTCCCTGCCCCTTCGAATTGAGCTTGCTCAGCTAGTTAAATAGGACTGCAATCTCCCCAATTTTTCAGAAATCGTACCAGTTGATGACTCTCAAGCCTTTCTAATCTCTTCCTCAAAAGACTCCTCAAGTCTCTACCATGCTTCAAACTTAAAACGTGGCCTTCTCCTAAACGTTTCCTCGTAGCCAGTGTTAATAAGAAGCGGACAATGATCTGAAATTGAATGAATTAAATGACGAACCGTTCCTTGTTGGAAAAGGTGCATCCAATTCTCATTAGCCACCCCCTATCAAGTCTTTCTCTGATATTCGTTTCCGGTAAATTTCCTCTTTCCCATGTAAACCACGGGCCCTGAAAGCCCAAATCCATGAGTTGACAGTCCTCCAAAGCTTCTCTAAAAGCTACCATTCTTCTTTCCTCTCTCAGTTGACCTCCACTTTTCTCGAAAGGGTATAGAATCTCGTTAAAATCCCCACTAACCAGCCACGGAAGCTGTTGTTCTTGTCCCAACGCTCGTAATAACCTCCACGAGTCATGTTGATCATTAGCATAAGGTAACCCATAGAAGCCTGTATATCTCCATTCTCCTTGAACATTGCTTTCTGCAACCTTTACATCAATATGATTCTTAGAGAAAGTTTTTAGACTGACTCTGAAATCTTTCCTCCATGCAAGACAAAGCCCACCCCTCGATCCTGCTGCTCCCACATCAATTCCATTCACAAATCCACTTCGTCGTCGTATCCTCTCCATTCGCTTACTATCAACTTTGGTCTCCATTAAGAAGACCATATCGGGGTTGTGTTGCTTCAGTAAAAACCGAAGCCTTCGAACTGCCCGTGGGTTCCCCAAACCACGGACATTGCAGCTTATGATTTTCATTGTGTCCGGTCTGCTTGCCGACTGGCAGCCGCTGATCTATATTGAGTGGGGGAAACATCTTCCTCCTGATTTCCTTCTACCAACTTCAAATCCTCCATTCTTACAGAGCTCTTATCAGCATGCTTCTGTCTCTTTACATTGTTTTCCAATGATTCTTCCCTCTCATGATGCCCACTATCAAAATCTACCAATTTTCTCTTTCGCACTAATCGGTCTGCATCAATTATCCCTATGTCTGTCATCTGATTAACACGTCTCCAACTGTTTTTCCTCATGGGCTGCAAATTTCCATCCAGAGTTTCTGGTTGTAAATTATCCTCCACATTGCGTAACATCCCTTATTCTTGGGGTTTCTGTACTTTCGTCACTTCTGCTAACTGAGTCTCAATTGCTGGCCCCAAACCGCAGATATGATGTGATTTCAAATCCACCTTCTGATTTTCTTCCACCTTGCTCGTATACGAACTCTGATGATGTACCATATTTGAAATAGCTCTAAACTTCAAACATTCTTTCCCAAAAAAATTAGAGTCTGCTTTTAACGCGAGTGAAAACGGGGGATCTTCCTGTAATTTCTCTTTTACATCTTCTTTAATAAACACACAACTTGAGAGTGCATGCCCCATTCTACCGCAACCAAAATTGAAGGTCGAGAGTTTCTCATATTTAAAAGAAATCCAGCATTTATCTTGATCACCTGTGGAGACGAATATTCCCCTCCTAAGAGGTTTCTGCACATCTAAAGTAATTCTAATACGACAAAAATCACCTTTGATCTCAGATCTAATAATTCCACCAAACGTGGCCCCTATGGCATGCATTAAATCTTTTTTATCAAAAACTAGCAGACAGGGCCCTATTTTAATCAAGAATAATGACGACACAAGCTTGATTTTACTTCTCTCCATCGGTTGAACTAGTTTATCAAAAATAATCAACTGTTTTCGAAAAAGCCATGGCTGGCCCTCTAATATTAATTCTAAATCATCGTCAGATTCAAAAATAATCAAGAAAAGATTTTGACATACCAATTGAATTTCAAATTTCCTTTTTGTTTTCCAGATACTTTTCATCTGCGCTCTGAAACTATCGGGATTATATGCCTTTTGAGTCCAAACAGTACATATTAATGCCGGTTTGTCACATGGATCCACGACTGAACTTTTCACCGACAACTGGATGAGTTCTTCTGCCAATAAGGAGACTGTCTCCTCTTTCAACCCTTCGTTGCCACCACTCTCCTCCATCCCAAGCCGCAGCAAAGACTGGTTTCGCTAGGATACTGAGCAAAGTACTCTTGACTTCTAGAGTTTTTGTTTTTTTTAAAAAAATATTTTTTAATATATAAGAAATGTTGTATTCTTTTAAAAAAAACAAAAAAAAACTATAATACGCTAAAAGAATATTACAGTAGCTTTATTACACCCGATCAAAAGGGAATATTCAAATGATGTTAAAATTTATATGATTATTGATAAAATATAAAACACTTAATCTTTAGCCAAAAGGCCCAGAAAGGTACAAAATATTAGAAGACGAGGAATGAGGTGGCGGTTATACACGTGACTAACGAACAACTACCGAGGGATGGAGTTAAAAAAATGTAAAATGAGGGTGTCGTTTCTAACATATTGAAGTTGAAGGGGGGACACAGTAGGACTGTGTGTGATCTGTCATTGTTTATTCGCTGTCCATCGAAAAGTCACATTGATTTTTGTGACTATACACTTATCTATTTTTATTTGTTTATTTATTTTTAATGATTGAAAACGGTTTCCAACTTTCGAACCAAAAAGAAAACCGGCTTCCTACTCACTCCCTAAAAGATTACAAAAAAAACCTCATTAAATATTATTTTCTTTAGCTAATGAGATTTTAGTGCGGTTGGTAAAAACCATACTCTTGCCTTTTGAATATTCAAGTTTGAAATTTATCTTATACAGTTATATGTTTAGATATTCGAGTTTTTATTAAGTATGAATGTTACATATAAAATTTAATTTAGTTTGAGTAAAAATATTATGAAAGTTTTTTTATTAAGAGTTAGATTGTATTTTGTCTTCTTATTTTAAAATAGAGAAATTAATTTTTGTAAATTAAATCAAATAACAAATCAGTCTTTTCTATTAAAAACTGATATGGCTAATAAAATAAGCAGATAATTCTACGTTGCGTGTCACTCATGTACTTAATGTTAATGTAGAAGGACAAATTGCAAACATTATAAATAAATTAAATTTATAACAAAAGGACCAATTTGTTCTTATTTATTGAGTAAATGAGGCAAAATACAATCCAACTCTTATTACAAGACCTACCATGGTATTTTATCGTTTTGTTTGTCATCTTTAATTTAGATAATACATGTTTTTAATCTATTTTTTTGTTGTAATGTTGTAATGGTTTAATTTTACTTTGTGATCCGCTTGTGTTATAACAATTTAACACTTGTGGTTACTTGAACATATATTTGGATTTGTACTTTGATTATACTAGTATCACTTTCAAAAAAATTTCTTTATTTTTTTTTCATACCATATTTTCTTTACACAATAATTTAAGAGATTCATAAATAAGTGTTGCTTTGTAGTAGTAGTAATAATAATAATAAAATGAAAAGGTAAAGCAACATAAATAATCCATTAGAACCTACAATAAGCTATCACGCATGCTTCATTAACCAAAATTTCTCTATAAACAAGAAGAAATACGAAACATGGCAACAAAGAAGCAAAACACCATCACCAAAACCAAGTCAGACCACACTAATCATCATTTCTGGAACAAGCATCAAGCACAACAATATAAAATTTGTCAGCATTTAATATGCAGTAAGAATGTCCAACCCTTTTGCATCCCTTGATGGCACCAATGAACTTGTGGCAAACACAAGCAAAACAAAAACAAAACCAAAGTAACATGGCATGATGATTTGCACATTTGCAATCAGAATTATGTGTTAAATTGAAGTAAACCAGCAATTGAGTTAACAATCATGTTTAGTAGAATACATTGCCAATTACAACAGAAGTTCATTCCCCTCACCCTCAACCTAGTAAGTTTGTTCCAATTCTTGTAGCCTATTTTTTGGTAACTTATTATTGAGGCAAACAACTTCAAGCTTGCAATAGTAATAATAACAATAATAAAAGTAACATCAAACCGCCGTTTTCCTTTTACAGGCAGTATGTTTTCGGCTGCTAATTGGCATTGAAATACCAATATGTTCACATAAAATCCTCTTCAAGTTCCTGCAAAGATTTGCTTGTTGTAGCAATTTGTTTGTTTGAGGTCATCTTTTCAGAGACCATGAGACCCTTGTAGCTTCTTATCTCTGCTTGTCTTTCCTTTTCAAGCCTTTGCAGTTCCTCATGTCGTTTCTGCCAGAGAAATCAAATGGATTTTCATTTTAGTTATCCAAATAACAATGTTCGTATGAGGTCAAAGGATGAGACTATAATCCCAGCATTTAGCACCTATTGTATTAAGTATTTAGTAAGCAACATCAACAAAACTACTAGAACTTCTTTGATCTCATCGTAAATATCTGAATTATTAGCAGCAAAGTGAAGCTGAATATAAGTCCATTGAAACATCGTGCCATTCTGATCATAGTTTACACTCATTTACTTTATTTTTATGAGAATACATATGTATCTGGTTTAAGAAACTGGACAAGAAACAAAAATCCAAATATATCATTATGTATATAGAACAACAACATCATACATATATGTTTATTGAGATTAAAATTTATATGTGCAATAATTGCTCATGCAGTTCTGCCCTTCATGAATCCAGTACGGTATAACAACTTTTATCCTAAACAAAATCCAGTAGGGTAACTTTCATTTTTCATGCTGCAATCATTTAGAATATTCATGTTCTATAGCATACTCGAACAAAACCATCAGCTGATGTCGCCAATAGCCAGTATCAAACCTAAGAAATAAGTTAAAAACAGATAAAGAAAAAGTGGCTCACTTTTTCCCTTAGCTGTTGCTTTCTCTCTGCCCTTTCTGCGGCACTAACAGCTTCTCTCTCAGCTGCAATAACATATTATATTATGCTGCATTAGTTACATCAAGAACAAACAAAACAATTTGAATTTAAAAAAACAATACAGTTAATGCAGCATAGCCAAGAAAATGCAAATGGAAAAAACGACATTACTGCATACCACCAAATTTGTTTCATAGACAATGATAATACAAGTCCTAAGTTGTAGCAAAAAATGAAACTGCAGAGATATGCATACCTTTCAAATCAGGTTTCCTTTCCACTTTAGTCTTGTTCAACCTGTTAACTATCTCGTTTATACGCTTCTCCACTCTCACTGTCCGAACCTAAATCATGCGATAAAATCAGACAAACATTAAAGATGAACAAAAGTAGAAATAATAATCGAAGAAATAAAGAAGCTCACCATCTTGGAATTGTGAAAGCCAACTTGGCCAACGTCCATGGAAGGAGTTTTCTTCAAATTGGACCATGGAGTGTAAACAACATCAACATTGTTCACTTTGTTCCCTAATCTCACATAACAATTAAAACAAAGAAGAAGGTTGCCACTTATTATCAAACATATATATATATATATATATATATATATAAAAGGAATTGATAAAATTAAAATAAACCTTGGATGGAATTAGCTTTAACAAGCTGAGCACAATCTTCAAGCAAACCTTCGCTTATATCATCAATGGTTTGACCTTTATGAAGTCTTACATAAACATGAGCAGAAGACATTTTATCAACATGGAACCTGTAACAAAATAAATTCAATCACCAAATTTCATACAGAGTTATAAGAGAAAAAAATAACCCTAAATACTTAATTTATAGCACAAATGAAGAATTTTCAGGAATTTTTTATTGTAGCTTGAAAGGCAATTCGAAATTACCAAATGTCTTCGGGAAAGCCGTATTTAATGAGTTCCTCGTTCTCGTACTTGTCGAGACCCATGAAAATTGTGTAATCACCAACCTCTGGTCGGGCTTTGAAGTAAAACACCATTTTTTTTCTTCAAAGTTTCTTTCTTTTTCTCCCTTTCCTCACTTGGGAGACCAATCCAGAGACAAAATTAGGGTTCTTTTCCCCTTTCAGTTGAAGGAAATTGCAAAAAAAAAAAGAAAAAAAAAGATAACCTAATGCGATCACTGTTTGCGCTTGCGTTTTTCCAAATTGACAGCGTTTACCTCATGAAAAAATTATTTTCCAACTTTTCTCAAATTCTAATATATTATATCGATATAAAAGTCAATTCTTAATGGCCAAAATACCCTCAATTGAGATATTAAAATTAAAAACGGAAATTATTTAGGAAATATCATTCTATTTTTATCCCCCTTCAAATAGAAAAAAAAAAAAAACATGCTCTTTTATCCTTGATTTCTTTGTTCAGCTGCGATTAACTTGCATTAGAGAGTATTTTTTTCATTAACCATATCTCTAATCGGTCTAGGTTTAATCGATAACCGATCAACTTATATTATTTTGACCACTTAAAAAACCATTTTAACTACCATAAGATTGATTTGACCAAACCAACTCGATTGAAAACACCTATTATATCAATTAATTCGATCTAAACCGATTTTTCCATATACTACACTGCAAAATTCCAACATAAAATATTCGCACACAAAAGATTAAGATTGTAAACAGATACAAAGAACAATATTTACTTGCATTTCTCAGCAAAACAAAAGGAATAAAGTAGTTCGTCAATGTGAAAGAGCTCTCTTTACAAATCTTAAAGTATTTTGATGACGAATTTCTGTTTCTTTAGAGAAATGAAATCATGACTTTAATAACAGAAGCTCATGAGTGTCTTTTTTTTACTCAGTTAAGAAAAACCACTGTACATGAATGTGTAAGCTGACCATATATTCCGAGCTGCCGTTGGCATTGCTTCTGGCAAACAATGGGACACCTTGCTCTAAATTTACAGCCCAACGGTATGTGCTTCGATTTTGTAACAAGCCACGAGCAATCCAACGGAGGATCGGCATCTCTTAGCACCATGCGACCTTTTCGAAGAGACAGAGCTGACCACTTTTGGTCATCTGTAACCATGTTTGGTATCTGTAAGAGACTTGAATGTGAGGGCATTGTAGTTTGCCTGTGATATAGTTTCTCTAAGCTTTCGGTTGGTATCTCTTTTGTTGTCTCAATTTTCATTTCCTTGCTATGAACCGAACCCAGAATTCTGTTTGCTTCTTTTGACAATCCAGCAGCACGCCAAGCTTCGGCTATAAGGAATATGGTTGATTTCTCGGGCCGAACCTCAAACTCTTTCATTACTTGGAGAAGTTCTTCTGCTTTCCATGGTTGTTTGGCTTCACTATATCCACATATTAAGGTCTCAAAGGTTTTCAAATTGGGAGATACTCCATATTCACACATTTGGTAGAAAATCTTAATTGCCTGATCCATTCTACCGGCACTGCACCAGCCACTGATAACGGTAGTAAAGATCACAACATTAGGGGATGCATCTGATTCAATCATGATTGTTAGAAGTTCTTCGCCTTTATCCGGTTCTTGTGCTCGCACATAACCTTTAGCAAGAATGCTATAGGCATGAATGTCAGGCTGTATTCCTGCTTTCACCATGTCATCAAATATTTCCCTGCATTTACTCATAAATCCTGCTGAACTCCATGCATTCATAATGGTGCTAAAAGTTATAACATCGGGTTTGACCCTAGATTCTTCCATCAAAGAAAGTACCTGCAGATCAAAGGCAAGTATTTATTCATGTTCTTCGGATGACAAGCCTCGTATTAGCATATATCAGATCTCAAAATTTGCACAAGTCATAAAATCCTGCATTGGTTTACTTACCTCATCAACCCCATCTCTGTCCATGATGTCAACAAAACCTTTGATCAATCCATTGAACATCACGAGATTAGGACGGACGCCGAGTTCCTTCATCCTATATACAAACCTCAAGGCCTCCTTGATCTTACCTTCTTTACAATATCCACCGATAATGATGCCACAAGTTCTCTCATTAGGCTGCACACCATTTTTCTGCATCTCTAAACTCACACCTTCGGCTCGCTCAGTCTCTTGATTCTGTGAATATGCGGTCGCTATGGTATTGTAGGTAACAGCATCTGGTTGCATTCCGGAGGCAATCATCTTATTAACCGCATTCCAAGCTTCTGTCATGTTGTTCTTTTTGCACCATGCTCGGACAAGTACATTATAGGTTCGGAGATTGGGTTTGACATTCCCCTCCTGCAACATTAGGTCTACCAGTTTAACAGATTCTTCGGGCTTACCGGCAATCCCGTACCCTTTGATTAGCGTGTTATAAGTGCTAGTAGTGGGTTTCAGTCCACTTTCCCTCATCTTCCAAAAAGTCTTCATGGCTTCTTCTATATTTCCACATTCAGAGAAAGCATTTATAACAGCATTGAAAAAAATCGAGTCGGGTTTCATTCCGTTTTCTTCGACCTGAGAGATGATAGAATGTATGGAACCGAAGTTCTTCTGGATAGTCAAGGCTGCCAAGAGAGTTGTGTATGTAATCAAAGATGGTCTATGTCCTCCTTCGATCAAACAGTCGAAAATAGACAGAGCTTCTTGGGGTTTTCCTCTTTCTATTAGGATGTTCATTAGCTTAGTCCGGGACCGTACAGTTCTGCAGCTTTCCTTTTTCATGCAGGCAGGGCAATGAGATTGATGTTGTTGACCCATAAGTGGAGCAATGTGGAAGTGAACTACCACATGAAAATCACAGTACTAGAAACACAAGAAAAAAACAGTAAATCAATCGACTAGCGAAACCTAAAGCAGAGATCGAAATTACTGTAATCCCATCCACATAAACATACGAAACTGGATTGAATACAAGCAATCAAGCGTGCTACTTCATGAAAATGGAAACATAGATCAGACAAAGATAACCACATAACACAGACATATAATATACATACTTCACAAAACCAAGAAGAGCAAGGGAAATCAGATAGCGATGCAAAACAGCTTAATTTAAGCCCAGAAAGAAAAATGAGCAGTGCTGCTGAGCAATGAAAAAATGGTGAGAGAATAGTACCTGGGGCGATTGGGGCTGAAATCTTGGATTCTTGAAAAAAAAAAATGTGAGAGAATGAAACAGAGGTTACTGAATGGTGGAGTATGGAGGCTTTTTTCTTGGAATGCATTAAAATATGTTATCTATTTTTATTTTTTGAAAGCTAAAATATTATCTACTCACCCACAAAAAAACATCAAAGATATGGCGATAAGAAAACCACAAAGTGGGGCTGAAAATTTTTAGTGCTTTCTTTTTATTTATTTTTTTCATACTTGATTCTTTTTTATTTTGTTTCCTTCTTTCTCATGAAAATTTTTTATTCACTTATTTGTTGAATTTCTTAGTATTAATTTGTAAATTTAATTATTTTAATTTTTATATTTAAAAAATTCTATTTCTGTTAAATAGTAGAAATTAAATTCATCAAATTAAGTTAATATTTTCAAAATTTTATACCCTAAACATATTTATAATATATATATATATATATGTGTGTGTAATTTCTACTTACTATTTTCACATACTTGCATAAAATCATATTATTTTAAGTAATGAATTTAATTTAAAATATGTTATGTAAATCTTTTTATTCTTTTTAAAATTTAAATTTTAATTTTTGTACTTTTATTTATAGAAATTTATTATCTCTATTTTTTAAATTTTAAAATTCTATAACATTGTTAAAATTATTTTATTAAATTCAGATTTATTATAATGTTTTTTTAATTACATACCTGTTAAAATATTTTTTTATTTCAAATTTCACACTTACAAGTCTAATCAAAATAATTTAACAGCAATTTGAAGTCAGAAAAAGTGGTAGAATATTATTATCCATGGAGAAAGAAAGGTCCAGGTTTGACAGGGCTGGGCTGGCTCTGGAATTTTAATAGTTTCAATATTCTAAAACCCAGAAACAGAACAAAGAATTTTTTTTTTTTAAAGCAAAGATTTGACAAATTCTGGCCCACCTACAGTTCCCAGGGAAGAAGGCGAAGAAGCCAAAAAAAAACATTAACCATTTTTATATTTCATAGACTTCCCTGAAAAAGGAATTTGTTTTTGAAAGAAAAAGAAATAATCTTTCTTTGATTCCATTATCTCACTGTGTAAAATGAAACCCTGTAACTAAACATTAGATCTGAATGATCATTTCTTTTTTCATTTTTTTTTGATCTCTGTGTGTTCATTTCTGTTGTAAAAGAAAAGAAATGTTGAAGTTGTGGAAATGGTATCAAAATTGCTTAGCAATCCACCCAGTGAAGACACAGGTTTTAAGCTCAGGCTTGATTTGGGGTTTTGGTGACATAGCTGCTCAAACTATTACTCACTCTACTGCCAAAAAACACCATCATTTGCAGGTACCATCATATTTACCACTTTTAACATATTGGGTAGTCTTTAATTTCTCCATTCTTTCCTGCTCTTGTTTGAGTTTGATTTGTTTGGTTTCTGGTGAATCTTGATATTGTTCTTGATGCCATTGAATTATTGTTGTAATAGAAAAAGGGTTGGTTTTTATTGCTGCATATATGCTTTTTCTTCTCTTGATAAAATTGGTAGTTTCTTTATGGAAATTGAGCTTATAACCACTGTTTTTGGGTACAGTTTTGACATTTTTCTCTGTTGTTGAGGTTTATCTGTTGATTCTTGTTGATTTTGCTTTTAGTCTGCCAATTTTATGAACATTTAGAACAAGCCATATGTGTGTGTGTGTGTGTGTGTGTGTGTGTGTGTGTGTACACTCCCCTTTGAAGAGAAACTAGAATTATACCTGCTGAGATAAGTAAGGAATTTTGAGTGATTTATTACAATTTTTCTTGGTTTGAATCCTTTAAAAAAGGGGAGTTTTTCTATTTTTGTTTATCGATTACATGCATAAAAGATGGTTTCTTTTTGTGATGGGAGCTTCAATTTTATGGCTGCTGTTTTTCATCATTCAGCACTTGTCTAGCTGCAATCTGCAATGCAATGCTATGTTAATACAACTCTTTGTTTTCTTTCTTGAAGTACCTGTGTCCAACACTCATTTCCTACGTATATGACCCTTAAAGATTTTAGAGTTACCTTAGATCCTATCCCCATTATCCAATGATTGAACATAATCATGTTGTACAAGTACTCGTACTATAACCTTAGTAGCATAGATGCAATGAAGAACATGATTTTAGAGTTACCTTAGATCCTATCCCCATTATTCCCGTTGAGAAAAGTTCACCACTTTGAAATAATTTAACTATTGTAATATATATGTCCACAATGGAAAATTTGCATTCTGCCTTGTGTATAATCTCATCTTTAATTTTGTGAGTATTTTAGCATTAATCTGCTTATTTCTATTTAGTAAGAAAGATTTTTTATTTTTATTTTTTGTATCAGGAAAAGGATAAAGAATTAAAGATTAATTGGAAACGTGTGGCTACAACAAGTTTGTTTGGGTTCGGATTTGTTGGACCAGTCGGACATTACTGGTAATCATCTACCTATCACCATGGATGACTTGGTTAAATACTGTTAAGGTCACATTACGCTGATGTTTACTGCTTACTTGCATATCTCCGAGCTTGCATCATATGATTCATCGTGCATTAGTTAACTACAATGCAAGTAAGATTTAGTGATTTTCAATACATAAGGGGCTTATTACGGAACCTAAAGATGGTTCATGGTGGCCGCTTTTTCCTTTTATTTTTTTTTTTGGATTGGCTGCTGTTCTATATGCAAACCTTTTTGTTAGAAACTCTTTTAAAATTTTTTGGTAACATTTATAGGTACGAAGGTTTGGACCGATGCATAAGGTTTCGACTTCGTTTACGACCATATTCTTTTCGTTTCGTGGCTACTAAAGTTGCAGTCGACGGGTTAATCTTCGGGCCATTGGATTTACTCGTGTTTTTTACTTACATGGGATTTTCTGCGGGAAAGAGTGTTCCCCAAATCAAAGAAGATGTAAAGAGGGATTTCGTACCGGCATTAATTCTCGAAGGAGGGCTATGGCCGATTGTTCAAGTCGCAAATTTCCGATATATACCGGTGAGATACCAACTTCTATATGTAAACATGTTCTGCTTGTTGGATAGTTGTTTCTTGTCATGGATCGAACAACAAGAGGATGCTCCATGGAAGCAATGGCTGAATTCTTTGATATATTCAAAGGAGAAAAAGGATGAAGGTTAATACTTTTATTGAGAATTTTGATGTTGATGCATTGAAGGACTTGTTTGGCATCATTGTGCATATACATGGTGAAATATATAGCTATACTAGTTTTGGAGAATTGAAAAAAGAAAGAGAGAAATTTATGCTCCATCGAAGGACTTTTTTGAACCCTTTGGGATGCAAGTGATCATTGTTATTCTCTTATCTCATTCCTCTTGATAAATGATTTTGGTAATTCTCTTTTAACAGAGATATTATATCTGTACGGTTTTCTGTTTAAAAAAAAAAAAAAAAGAGAAGTCTCTAGTACGATAGTCGATTGAATATTTACAATTTTTGAAATATCTAAATTTAAATCCGTGAAATCCTCCTTTTTTTTCACAAGATTTCTGAATCTGTTAAAATATATTATTTCATTAAATCAATATAAATTTGCCGAATAAAGGCGTAATATCCTCTGATTTATTAAAATAAATTTAAAACTAAAACATTAAAATCCTAAAACCTTAACCTTTTACCATTTACCATTTACCGATACTACACTAGCAATTAAATAAATTTAGTACGCATCGTGCTTAAAATAAGTTAATCTAATTAATCTTTACATAATTGACATGAGAAAGAAAAAAACACTATATAGAATTACATATAAAGAGTGCCAAATTTGCTATCTAAGACTTTACTATTGAAGTATAGGCATCATTCATTCCTATTCTGGAATCACATTTATTAACGGAATTTTTAAATTTGAGGTTTCAAAATATATATATATATATATCATAACTGAATTATGATGGAAATTAAAAGAAAATGTACATTTCAAATTACATTCACAGACATCTACAACTACAAAAAAGAAAGGTAAGAAAAAAGAGTTTTCACAATCCTCTCTGCAAAAACAATTCAGTTCAATTTCTTCCAAAAAGGAAAAAAGAAATTTCAATAAAAAAAACTATTCAGAACATCTCACCCATAGGCATTAAATGAAGAACAGAATTAGGGTTCATGAAGTACCAAATTTGGACAAGGCTGATTCGAAAAGTGTTGAGAAATCCTGGGATGTATTTTGATCGTCGGCTTTGATCTTTACTTGCGCTTTGGCCGATGATGTGTTGATTACACATTCGACAAGGTAATTAGATGATTCCTCAAATTTTTGTGCAAAGAAGAAAAACTTGAAGTTAGGGGATTGGCCACCTGACGCTATGCAGTGGATGGAATGGCTTTGCATGTGTCGAAGTAACGCTTGAGGTGCCGTCAATGCTGCAACACCTTGAGGGCTTACCGAGATTTCCTGCATTAATTAAGGACATGTTGAGTTCTAAGAAGGGAGTGAACATATAACCACAGTTTCTGCTCCATGACTTAGGAGCTGACATAAGGGACCAGACATGGTTTACATCCTAGGGATTAAATGGTGATCTAGTTTTTTATCATAGCATAAGTGGTCATCAGCTAGAAGCAAAAAAGTCCGGGAAATAAAATATAGTACTAAAACAGAAGCATCCTCGCATATTGTTTAGCCAATAAAAGGTTTTAATGTTCAGAAGCAAACCTGTGACAAAGCAACGGGCAATTGGCGCCACTTCTGCTGAAATGTGCTTGGATCTAGAGCAGCTTTTGTGTTAAGCTTCAATTGAGGAGGAGATGGCACAGCAGGTGCTGCTGGTATGCCAAGACCAAGAAGATCGTCAATTGCAAAGCTTGCTTGAGGAGAATGGCCTGCCAAGGTGGGATTTGAAACTGCCGACTCTATCTGTGTTTGTGAGGCAAAGACGGATGTAGACGAACCATCATAAGGAACAATATAAGCAGAACCATTATTGCGTGAACCTTTAGTTTCTTCTTTCTCTGAAGTAGTTAAAAGCAGATCCTTGTCGTTTTCCTCCACCATCTGAGTAGGAACAACATTATTTGCTGCTTCACCAATAGATAGATTTCCAAGTTCATCTGCAAACTCAAGTGGACCCCTGTGTTCCTTGTCTGTAAACATGTAAGATGGCTGCAGATATTTATGAATATCAGTTAACCTCGATTCCTTTATGATTTGAGTAACACACAGAAGAACCTAGGTTTCTAAAATGAGAAGCAATTACATGTAATACACTAAAATGTTCAATAGCAGAATGAAAATTTTGCATAAAATTAAGAAAATGATTGGAGAGGCACAAAGCTGTTATTAGAGCAGTCAATTGTTTGGCTCTCAACGGTAAACAAAACGAAGTTGTTGCAATTTGTTTCACAGCTATCACAGAAAGATGATAAGTTGCAAGTTCATTCCATGAGCATCGTTAGTAGATCTTCCATTGGTTGTTAGATTGGACAATGATGCAAGATAAGGAATTGACAAAAGGGAAGAATGACTTAAGAAACGCAAGTATTTTGTTAAGTAATACCTTAACTCATTTAAAAATGTATGGAAAGAAAAAACTCATTCACTCTTAAGTTCACAACTAAGTGACTTGTGCATGAGGAGATCAAGTAAATAAGACCTACTTAGGGAGCCCCATTTTGCTTAAACATCTTGGTCTAGTGGTTTCGAAGGAATCAAGCCCACACATCTAGGGGAGTGGTAAATAGTGTAATGTCCCGAATAAACTTTGTTTAGGTATCTTTTAGAATTAATATCCACACTGGTCCTCATTGCCACATAGTTTTTAGGTCACAATGTTTGAATAGCATTTTCATTGCAGGCATTTTGGCCCAACTTGAACCAAGGCAAACTCCTTCTGATACAAGCCTTAAATTTTTTCCCCTTTAATACGCAGTTTGGATGCTTTAACAGCCCATCGCAAGAGCTTTAAAATGGACTAAAATAGAAAAATATGTATAACAAAAGGTTGGGAGAAGCTAGTAGTTACCTTCTGGTATAAGACAGATAAACTGTTAAATTCATCAAATATCCTATCTTTAATTTCACTGCTTTGAGTATCAGCAAAAACAGAAACAGCTTGCTTTGGAGGGTTCACCACACGTTCAGCTACAGATACATTATACCGTAAAATCCTATAGTAGAATAGTGCTCTGTCATGAACATCCTGCAGTCAAGCTGAAGGATCAATTATCGTTTCCAGAAAAGAGCTTGACAACTCAAACGGTACTATAGATGTAAGAGCCGGGAAAAAAGAAGAAATAAAAAGACATTCATACCTGGTGAAAATCAGCAATACCTGCAGCCAATGCAGCTCCCAATGCACTTTGGGTCTCAGGAGGCCTTTTGAAAAAGCACTTCATCACAGCAGTGAGAAGATGTAAACGAACCTGTAGAATTCCATATTCCATCAACCAAGTAAATGAAGCAATTCATAACACAGAATTTTTAATCCAGTTTTCAGAAATTCAGTATAAAAAGAGGCTCAATTCTACTATCAAATGAAAACAAATACTCAATCTAACAATAACAAGAAAGCAGCAGTGTCCTTGGTTGTGGAATGAGATGAGAGACGACACAGCTAGGAAGGAGAGGGAAGAAGAGGGGGAGATGATAATATTGCGTGAATCAAATATAAAAGTGTGCAGCATAGCATATCCAGTAGAAAGACATGAATGAAAACATCAGAGGACCAACAAGGGTTAGAAATGCCATAATAGATACGGCTGAAAGTTGAATCAACTGGCTCAACAACCTCTTTTTATCTTCACAAGAGAGATTCTAAGAAACAAAAACTATAGTCTGAAATGGTTCAGAAAAACAGAACATGGTTTAACATGGAATCATTGGATAATATCCATGAAGGTTGATTACCTCAGCAGAATGCTCCTCATCCCAGTTTTCAACTAAACTCTCCAAAACATAAGGAGCATCTTGCATATCCTGAGAATATTCCCCCAACATCCATATAAGAGCTGCCTTGGCTTTTGGTTCCTGTACATTTTTGCTGCTTATGTTCCCAACCACTGCAATGCAATCATGGCTCCACTGAGGATATTTTCTAAGAAGATCTTTCACAAGCACCTGCATAAAAGAACTCATAAATAGAGGAATGTTATGCATATATTTAAGAGACCAAACATCGAGTAGGGGTATAAATATTTAATTACCAGAGCTTCAGCAGTCACGTAGTCTTTCTCCATTTCAAGAAATTGAAGAAGTCTATCGACAATTGCATTAACATCATACTGCTGTAGTGCTATTTTGCCAACAGCTCTGATTGACTCTCGGGCAATTGGGATATCAACATTTGCAGCATACTCACATAATTCAGTGACTGAAATTTAGTAAACAATGATGCATATCAGAATACTTGAGAGGAAGCATTGAAAATTTACTGATGTCATCTTCTCCAAAGAGGCCCTCAAAAGAAACTAAGGCTGTTTACTTACCTATCTCATAAGTATTGCTCTCATTTGCCACTGCAGTCAACATTTCAAGCTTCAATCGTTTGACATAAGATGGTTCATTATACTGGCAGTAGAAATGTTTGTAGTCTGAGGAGAACACATAAGGTGCTCGCATAACCAAGAGATGTAGATGACTTAAAACTGCATAAGACTGTTCTGGGCTTCCTGAACTAACAAGGGTCAACAGCGGTGCTTTGATACGTTCATACACCTTTACAACAAAAGAATTTCATTAGAAAACTCCTGATTCCGTAAACTAGTATAAGAATATTACTAATCTATCACACACAATCAAGTATAGTTTAATAATATCAAGGCCATGTATGATGATTCAGGGTTGAAAACACATGCCCAGATTTTCTTCAATGACAGGAAATTAATGACTAAATTACAAGCTTTATACAGTTTTAGAGAAAAGAAAGGGAAAGATATTGATGGCAAACAAAAGAAGCACGAATTGCAGGATCAAGATTAACTGAAAAGCACCTCCTTGATAGTAAACATGCAGGAGATAGCTTGATTGAAGTAGAAATTTAACAACTTGCCACATTTTAAAGAATCACATAAAAAGGGTTGGTAGGCACCTGTTGATGAACATCAGTCATGGACAGGGTTAACTGTAAAAACACTCTGATAGTGGCTAAGACAACAGCGCCATTTGCATGCTGAAGTCTATCTTCAAGGAGATTCATAATGTCAAAAATCTCACTGCTGTCTGACGGAACATATTTAGTTACCAACTCAAGCACCAGGCACTGTGCCCATTCACTAAATTCCTTGATCCTACACGTAAAAACCCATTTAGAAGCATTCAATTAATGACATCATAGCACTTAGTATTACATATACAGTAGCATAAATGACAGTATAATCACAACAAGACAGTAAGAATTGAACTTTCCCATTGATTCTTCAATTTTTATCTACGGAACATACCGATTCAATAGGTAATATATGACTGGCTTGCTAATCAAAGCTTCCCTTTCCCTCGATGCCTCTTCAGATGTGCTAGCTTCCGCGCTCCAGATCTCTTGTAATGCAGACAAACAATTTGCAACCACCTAATGAAAAAAAATAACTCATTAATCTACAAGCTAATCTACAAACAAAAATAAAATGTTAGACAATCAATTCAAGCTTTTTAACTAGCTCTCACTTGAGTATCTGAGTCATGGAGCATCAAATGCTTCAGTATGGAAGGAAAATCCGCATCAATACAAGTTGAAGCTGAGATATGATAAAGCTTCAAAACTCCCATGACCGCCACCATTCTCACGTAACTATTACTATCTTTCAATCCGGATCCCAATGGACCTACCAAATACTCCACCAGATTCGCCACACGCAACGAACACAAGCTCCGCAAGGCTAGCCCTCGGATCATTGGATCTTCATCGCGGCAATCCCTTTGAAGGAAATTGATGGTCAAGAGAGCGAGATCGGGGTTGACTTTGGCGTAATTACCGACGTAGAGGTAACACATTTTCTTCAAAACGATGTCAGATGTGGCCGAGCACATCACCATCTCACCAAAGAGGGAGGACACATCGATTCCAATCGTCATATAGGAGATCACTTTTTTGAAAAGCTCTCGCTTCGAATCGTCCACACCCGGTGCTCGGCTTCCAGCAAGTTGCCGGAGCTGGAGTTTCAAATCGGAGACTTCACTTTTACTGTTAACCATAATAAGAACGCTTAATTAAAGCTCCATAAAAAAGAGAAAGAGCACTAAATCAGAATTCGAAATGATTAAAATTAAAAAATAGATTGACAAAATTGCAGCAAAAATTGAAGGATTGGAGCATGAAATTGTTATAATTACCCAGAAGGTTGAGACGGCGACGGTGATCGTTGGGACTGAGCTGGAGGCGCCATGGCTGGTGGTTAACTGATTCAAAGTTCAGTTTTAAAGAAGATCTACCAGTAAACAGATCGGCCGTCGAAGGAAAGATACAAAATGGTTGGGATTGGAGTTAAAAAAGAGTGATTTTGTTAGACGACACCGTGAACAAGCGGTGCGCTTCTCTATGTTGTAAAATTGTCACGGAGATTTTTTTCTTTTACAATTTTTCTATTTTACAATCATATTTTTACCTTTAAAAAAAATAAGCTAGATGGTTTGCTATTAAAAAAAATTATAATTTCATCATTTTACCATTAAATGATTAATGAATTATAATTTAATATTTTTTAAATTAGTATAATAATAAATTTAATTGGTAAATATTTAATTATCTGTAAAACTTTGCAACTTACGCAATGTGTTTTACAGATTACTTGTTGGTTTCCACTAAAGGAATTATTGAATCAATAACATTTTGGAATATTTTTATAAAGTGTCAGGTTTGCAAGTAAATTCCTCAAATAGTGAGCTATATCGTGCTGGAGTTTACCGATCTGAATTGCAGGCTATTGTGGAGTGGATTGGTTTGAAGATGGGTGTGTCGCCAATAAGGTATCTAGGGTACCTTTGGTGACAAGAAATTTGGGGGATAGTAATTGTAGTTCCTTAGTAAAAAAAAATAGAATCGAACTTAAACAAAATTTTATTTCAGGTTAGATCCATAACCACCTCTAGGCATAAACAAAATAAGGCGCTATTGCATAAAATTGTGTGGAGAGGCCTCACAATACCTATGTTCTTCAATTACCAATTCAGAGCAGACTAGTTTCTTGGGGTTGATACTGCGTTTATAATGTATAGGGGCATTCATCTTGAATAGGCAACATTCTTTTAATTAAGAAGGACCCAGATCGGATTGCTTTGTATTGTGATAGCATTCCCACAAGAAAAAGTTCACTTTAGGAGGAAAATTGATTTTCCACAACACCTTCCAAATCTATTTGGTGTCAAAAGCGTCACCCTTCCCTACAACAATTCAACAAAGTCATAGGCACTAGCCAATTTGGCTAGCAAGAATCATGCAACATTTCATGGACGTGGAAATAGCCGAGGTGGTGGTTTGAATGAGGGTCAGGCAACCCAACAAGAGAAAGTAAATTGACCTTGTAGTCACTTTTTTAATCTACCTCCACAACAAAACCATAATCCAAGCTTGCTTAAGAGGTTTCATTGATGCTGGAGGCTACACATCCAATTATCATTACAATTTTGCTGACAATCGATGTATTCAAAAACTTGAATTACTCTAGCTCAACTCGATTCCAATCGAACTGAGTTCTAGATCCAAGTAGATGTGTTAGTATATTGTTTACTCAATTGTTCCAATTCATGCTATATCTAAGTTTTACAGACTCTCTAGTACCCAAGCAATGTAACGGCAAATAAACTGCAAACACTGCTCTAGAATTTCAATGCTATCAAAGTCAATAAATGAAAAGATTTGGCTTAAACAATCTCAGCATTACTGAATAATAACAGTTTTCATTAATTCCAAAGAACATAATGATTCAGTTTCATAAAAATTCAAAGCTCGAAATCAAAACGTTAGATAGACAACAGTCGAAACAATGGCTAAATATCGTCAACAACCATATCACATAAAAACGTTCAAGACCACATCAAAATGTCTTGAAATAAACAAAAAAACAGAGCTTTGCTTTAGTACAAAACTACAAATAAAGCACATAAAGCTTAGAACCCTAGCTTGGTACGGCGCCAGTGCCTACGCTTCGCATTGTACCTGCAGTGCACCAAAAAAGCGAAAATTAAAAACAACCCATCAATTACTACTTAGAAAATACTCAAAATGGAGCAATAACGAGAACTGTAAACATTTGAAGCAAAATTTTTTTTTTTCAAGAAATATAGAGACCTGATGGTGTTATCGGTGCGCATGCGGATCCAATAAGGGATAGGCCTGTTCTGCCTCATCTTCTTGGCCAGCTTCTTCTTGATTCTGAAAGTCTTATGTGAAGGCTGCAATGTCAAAAATAAACCATTTAAAACATCAAACAGAGAGAGATACCATTTTAAAACTCAACCTTTCTTCAGAGATTGAAGCAACCATTTCAGCTAAAAATGAATGGGTCAACAATTATTATCAAAGGTAAAGAAGAAGAGGAAAGGAAGTAGGTTGATTTACCATGTTTGGCGTGGCGGTTGAGAGGAGAAGCTGCTATACAAATCTCTCAACTTGGGAGATGGAAAACGCTTCAACAAAAGGAGAATGCTTGCTGGGATTTTAGGGTTTATATCGTAATGGACGATTCGTGGACTTTGAAAATGTGGATTTATGTTGGTGATTTACAGCCCAAATTAAGATGGGTTTGTGATCCCATGCTTACCACTTCTTTTAAATGTTTGGGCCTTCTTCTGGGTTAATATACAAATTGGTACTTGAATTTAACTTTAATATTCAAATTGGGATCCAATTTTTTTTGTCCCAATTGATACATGAGTTTGGCTTCAATGTTCAATTTAGTACCCAAATCAAACGGTAGTGTGAAAAATATAACGTTGGTAATGACAAATATATAGCAAAGAAAAGAGAAATAAAATAAAAAACACACACAGATTTTACGTGGAAACCCTTTCGGGAAAAAATCACGGGCAGAGGAGAAGAAAATTCACTATGTCGAATTCGAATCCATTACAAGAGGAATAGACTATGTCTATTTACAGGCTTGTAAAGCCATATTCTAATAGGAGTGTAGTAAGATTGAAACTCCTTATTCTAATCAATATCAAATAGATGGAGTTTAATAAGATTTAAAAAATATTATTTAAAATAAAATAAAAGAAGTGTAATTCTATAGGGATTCTTCTTTTATTTTATTTTACCATTGTATTTTATTTAAATAAGGATTCGAGTCACTTAATTCTAACAATCTCCACCTTGACACGAATTTTCAATAAACAAGTTCTTCATCGCGAACTCTTAACGAACAAGTTCTTCACCTCTTCCATAAAACCCCTTAAGGGTTTAACTTCAACAATGAACACCAACCAAGTCTAAGCAATGCTCAAACTTGGTTATAGGAAGTGACTTAGTCATCATATCTGCAGGATTTTCATGAGTACTAATTTTGCTCACAACAATATCACTACGAGCAATAATATCACGAACAAAATGATACCGAACATCAATGTGTTTTGCTCTCTCATGAAACATTTGATCTTTTGTAAGGAAGATGGCACTCTGACTGTCACAAAATACTGTGCTGATTTGAAGGTCTTCATCGAGCTCACTAAAGAGTCCCTTCAACCAAATAGCTTCTTTACAAGCCTCAGTAATCGCCATGTACTCAGCTTCAGTGGTAGACAAAGCGACTGTAGTTTGCAAAGTAGTTTTCCAACTGATTGCACAACCTCCGATTGTAAAGACATAACCAGTGAGAGATCTTCTTCTATCAAGGTCTCCAACAAAATCAGCATCAACATACCCAATGACTCCATCTCTAATTCTTCCAAACTGTAAGCAAACATCAGTCGTACCTCGCAAGTATCTTAGAATCCACTGAACTGCTTTTCAATGTTCTTTACTGGGATTTGCCATGTATCTGCTAACTGCACTGACTAGAGTATGGAACATGTGACATGTACTCAATCTCATCATCTGATTGTGGAGACGAAGCCGATGAAAGTCTAAAATGGGCTGCTAAAGGAGTACTAACAAGCTTAGCACTCTGCATATTGAACCTGCAAAGAACTTTCTCAATGTACCCCTTCTGACTTAAGTACAATTTACTTGCTTTTCTATCTCTAAGAATCTCCATACCAAGTATCTTCTGTGCTGGTCTCAAATCTTTCATCTCAAATTCTTCACTTAGTTGGGCTTTGACCTTTCTTATCTTTCCTTTATCTTTTGCTGCTATCAACATGTCATCAACATAAAGAAGTAGATACACAAAAGAACAACCACTGTTTTTCTTAAAGTAAACACAACTGTCAAAACTACTTCTTTTAAAATCATGAGAAGTCATAAAGGAACCAAACCTCCTTTACCACTGTCTTGGTGACTGTTTCAAACCGTAAAGAGATTTTTTCAGCAAGCAAATATAGTCCTCTTTTTCTGAGACTGTAAAACCCTCTGGTTGTTGCATGTAAATATCTTCCTCAAGTTCTCCATGCAAAAATGCAGTTTTTACATCTAACTGCTCAAGCTCCAAATCATGCATGGCCACAATACCAAGCAAAGCTCAAATCGAACTATGCTTCACAACTGGGGAGAACACATCTGTGAAGTCCACTCCTGGAATTTGACTGTAACCCTTTGCAACAAGCCTTGCTTTATATCTAGGTTCTTCAACTCCAGGAGTCCCTTCTTTCTTTTTAAACACCCATTTACAGTGTACAATCTTTTTACCTTTATGAAGTTTCACAAGATCCCATATTCTGTTTTTGTGGAGTGATTTCATCTCCTCTTGCATAGCAAACATCCACTTTTCTGAGTCCTCACAGCTAACCGCCTCAGAATAATTAGACGGCTCTTGGTTTGCATCTATATCTTTAGCCACATTTAAAACATAAGTAACTAGACCAGCCTCGGCATACTTCTTCGGAGGTTTAATTTCTCTTCTAGTTCTGTTTTTGGCAATAGAGTATTGTAGTGAAGAAGCAATTTTATTCTCAATTTTTGTACTGGCTTGAGGAGTCGACTCTGTATTAATCTGATGCTCCACTTGCTTTTGATTTTCTTTATTGGAAGAGTCTTTAAGAGATAAGATAGGTATCATAGCAGTTTCATCAAAAACAACATCTCTGCTAATCACAACTTTTCTATTTTCAGGACACCATAACTTATACCCTTTTACACCAGCTTTATAACCAAGAAAAACACAATTAATGGATCTCGGTTCTAATTTTCCATTATCAACATGAGCATACGCAGGACATCCAAAGATCTTTAAATCAGAATAATTAGCAGGATTACCAGACCATACCTCTTGTGGAGTCTTTTTCTCAATGGCAATGGATGGAGATCGGTTGATCAAAGAACATGCAGTAGAGGCTGCTTCGGCCCAAAACGATTTTGGTAAGTTGGCATTTGACAACATACATCGAACCTTCTCCATGATCGTTCTGTTCATTCATTCTACAACGCCGTTTTGCTGTGGAGTATGACGAACTGTCAAGTGTCTCACGATCCCTTCTGACTTGCACAGTTTATTGAACGCATCAGAACAAAACTCTAAGCCATTGTCTGTGCGAAGGTATTTTATTTGTTTTTCCGTCTGTTTTTCAATCATAGTTTTCCAGGACTTAAATGCAAAAAACACATCGCTTTTCTGCTTCAGGAAGAATGCCCAAACTTTTCTGGAAAAATCATTAATAAAAATTAGCATATAATTAGCTCCACCTCTTGAAGGCACTCTTGATGGCCCCCACAGATCAGAATGAATATACTCCAACGTTCCTTTCGTGTTATGGATTCATTTGGTGAATCGAACTCTCTTTTGCTTCCCAAAAACGCAATGCTCACAAAACTTCAGTTTGCAAATTCCTTGCCCATTAAGAAGTCTTCTTTTGCTCAATTCTGCCATGCCATTCTCACTCATATGCCCTAGGCGCATATGACAAATTTTAGTAATATCATCATCTGACAAGGAAGAGGAAGCGACAGTTGTATCACCAATGACAGTAGAACCCTGCAAAACATATAACTTGGCAGTCTTTATCTGCCCTTTCATCACAACTAGGGAACCTTTGGAAATTTTCAAAATCCCACTTTCAGTTGTGTATTTGTACGCTTTTGAATCAAGAGTACTTAACGAAATTAAATTTCTCTTTAATTCTGGAACATGTCGTACGTCACTAAGTATTCTGACAACTCCATCAAACATCTTAACTTTAATTGTTCCAACACCTGCGATTTTACAAGAAGCGTTATTTCTCATCAAAACAACACATTCAGACACTGTTTCGTAATTTGTAAACCAATCCCGATTGGGACACATGTGGAAGGTGCAACCCGAATCAAGTATCCGCTCATCGCTCATTTTAGAATTGTTGACAGAAGCGACTAGAAGTTCACCATCGCTGTAGTCTTCTACAACATCAACTTCACCAAAATTTTCTGGTTGTTTTCCCTTTTGATTCGCAGCTTCCCTTTTAACCTTGTTCTGTAGCTTATAACACTCAGATTTAATGTGCCCTTTCTTCTTACAGAAGTTACAAGTTTTACCTCTGTTTGAAGACTTCGATCTACCCTTAGATTTACCACGAGGATTTCGATCTTGTGTCCTTCCACGATCATCATTAGCATTCTGATCTTGTCTCCCACGAACAATGAGACCCTCTCCCTGAGAGTCAGTTTTAACCACAAGATGTTTCATCTTATCATACGAGGTCAAAGAATCATAAACCTCATCAACTGTGAGAGACTCGCGGCTATATAAAATCGTGTCTCTAAAGGTTGAATAAGACGGGGGCAACGAACAAAGTAGAATCAACCCTAGATCTTCTTTATCATACTGAACCTCCATGGCCTCCAAGTTTAAGAGAATTTCTTTAAACACTGTTAAGTGTTCGTGCACAGACGCACCTTCCTCCAAACGATGAGCATAAAGACGTTGCTTCATATGCAACTTGCTAGTTAGAGTTTTCGACATACATATTTGTTCTAGCCTCTTCCATAATGCAGCGGCGGTCTTCTCCTTCATCATATCCTGCAAAATTTTGTTAGACAAATGCAGATGTAACTGTGTTAACGCCATTCGATCCTTGCGCTTCTTCTCTTCCTCCGTCAATGTCGAAAGCATCTTATCTACCCCTAGTAGGGCTTCCTCTAAATTCATCTGTGCAATAACTGCCTGCATATTTATCTGCCACAATGAGAATATGGTGTTGCGATCCAACAGCGGAATTTCATACTTCAAAGGCACCATTACCGTGATCGAGATGAAAAAAAACTCGGAAGCTCTGATACCAATTTGTGAAAAATATAACGTTGGTAATGACAAATATATCGCAAAGAAAAGTGAAATAAAATAAAGAACACACAGATTTTACGTGGAAACCCTTTCGGGAAAAAACCACGGGCAAATGAGAAGAAAATTCACTATGTCGAATTCGAATCCATTACAAGAGGAATGGACTATGTCTATTTATAGGCTTGTAAAGCCATATTTTAATAGGAGTGTAGTAAGATTGAAACTCCTTATTCTAATCAATATCAAATAGATGGAGTTTAATAAGATTTAAAAAACCTTATTTAAAACAAAATAAAAGAAGTTTAGTTCTATAGGGATTCTTCTTTTATTTTATTTTACCATTATATTTTATTTAAATAAGGATTCGAGTCACTTAATTCTAACAGGTAGCATGTGACTCAATGAATGTTTGACGTGCGTGTTCTAGTAAAAAATATAAGTACTTAATTGGGATAAAAAAAAACTCAATTATCAAATTGAACATTAAGATACTTGATTGGGACAAAAGAAAACTCGAGTACCAATTTAAAAGAAAAACTCAAGTGAGAACATTGAAACCAAATTTATTATATTAACCCTTATTGTTTTAAATACAATATTATAACCTTTTCTCGGATAATTAACAACTTAATATAAATCGATTTTTTTGTTAATAAATTTTGCAATTATAAATAAAATACAATCGAAAAAAGCATTCATAATCGTAATTTAAATCTCTAAGTCGGATTGTCAGGCAACAATATAATATGGTATACTATGGATGGACCGTGCAAATTTTGTCGTCAATCACTCTCCTTTTTATCTCCAATGTAGAGCTGAGCATGGGCCGGGCCACCCGGCCCGGCCCGAAGGCCCGCCCGAAAAATGGGCGGGTTTGGGTAAAAATGTAGGCCCGAAAAATGGGCTTGGGCAGAAAAATGAGGCCCGTTTAAAAAACGGGCCGGGCCTCGGGTAAAAATTTCTTGGCCCGGGCCCGACCCGAAATATATTAAATAATTTATTTTTTAATATTTTTTTAATCTTTACCTTTACCTTTCATAGTTTCATAACCTAGCTTCATTTTCCATATTTGCCAATCCTTTGCCTGATTTAGCTCCTGCGTTACCAACCCTCTCCACCTCCGATCCAGCCCTCTAACTTTGGCTCAACTCCGATCCAGCCCTCCCGAACACCATTCACCTCCACTCTCCACCTGAAGCTCAGCTCAGCTCAGCTATTTTCTCTACCCAAGGGCCACAACCATAACAAGACAGTAAGCTGTAACTTACAACTTATTCTCCTTTTTCTTCTTCCTTTTTTTGCTTTAAAATGTTGGCTATTTCCTTTATTGCTTATGTTCTGTATCTTTCATTTTATTAGGTTTTTTAATTTTTCTGTTTGATTATCTTGGTGATGGATCATGGCTTGAACTTGGTTTGATGGTTTCTAATTAATAACCAACCAGAAGCCATGAAAAATATTTTTCTTTTTTCTTCTTTTGCTTTAGCTGTTGTGGGGTTTTGTTTTCTTTCTATTTCTTATATACAAAATATAAAGTATGACACTTTGCTCATTATTCTGCCCTGGCCTACGTCTTTACTTGAATAGTTCCAGTTATGCTTAACACCATAGCTCTCAATCAATCATTTTAGGCACTTGTGGGTTTAGAAAATAAAATATTGAAGATGGGTTTTCAAAGGAGATAGCAAATATCAGGTATTATTTACATGTTATTAATATTCTTCATGTTATACCAGAAAAATGCCTTGTTAGTTGAAGACAATAAATTGGTTATATTATCTAATTATCATGATTTTATTGATTTAATAATCTCAACAGTTATGTTTTAATCATATAGTTTATATTAATTTTATTAATTTTAGGTATTATTTTGATTAAGTTTAGTTTGTTTTAAGATTTTTAAATATTATTTGATAAAATTCTAAAATATTTTTCATAAATATTTCCACAAAAAAAACAAAAGTTTTTCATTTAAACCCTGTTTGGTTATTAAATTGAGCTTGAGTTCAGATTTGATACGATCCCATTTTAGTTTAGCAGCATATGTCACATTTTGTCTTATCCATATAATTTATAAATGATTTATATATTATATATAATTGTTGAACAATTATATTAACTTTTGGTTTATTTGGATTTCAGGACTTGAGTTTTTATGTCTATGGCTAGTTCGAACACTCCTATACATGTGGAAGATGGGTTTAATGAGTATGAAAGTGGTACCAAACGTCAAAAGTCTACCACTTCAAAGGTGTGGGATGAAATGACAAAGCTTGAATGCGAGGACAAAAATGAATTGAAGGCGCAATGTAATCATTGTAAGAGTATCTTTTCTGCTAAATCTTCTAGTGGAACCTCTCATTTAAGACGTCATCTAAATCAATGTTTGAAAAAACTTAATAAGGACATCACTCAATACACCATAGCTAATCAACCATCATTAGGAGGTGGTCCATCTATAAAAAACTACAAATTTGATGCTGATGAGTGTCGTCGAGTTGTTTCTACTTTTCTTGTGTGTGGCAAGCATTCATTTATGACAGTTGAAGAACCGGGATTTAGATACATGATGAGAATTGCTAGTCCTAATTTTAAGAATATAAGTAGATTTACAGCTGCTAGGGACGTCCCAATGTATTATGCAAAAGAGAGAGATTATGTTAAAGAAGAGTTAGCTAAAGCACCCGGTTTAATTTGTCTAACTTCCGATAATTGGAATTCAGAGCATACTAATGATGAATATATTTGCATTACTGCACATTGGATTGATAAAGATTGGAAGCTACAAAAGAGAATCATCAGGTTTAGAGCTTTACTTCCTCCGTATGATGGTTTGAACATAGCGGATGAAGTTGTTTTATGTTTATCTCAATGGGGTATAGACAAGAAAATTTTTAGCATCACTTTGGATAATGCTTCTTATAATGATGTGTTGGTTTCTTCTCTTAAAAATCGTTTTCGTGCGAACCGAGCTTTTTTGTGTGATGGTGCTTTTTTCCAAGTTAGATGTTGTGCACATATTTTGAATCTTATAGTTAAAGCTGGTTTGGAACTTGCTGATGATGTTGTTGGTAAGATTCGAAATGGAATTAAGTACATAAAAAAGTCGGGAATTCGTAGGAAAAGATTTTATGATGTGGCCGACAAAAGTTTTCATTTGAATGTAACCAAAAAGTTGCGTCAAGATGTGTGTGAGAGATGGAATTCTACTTATTTGATGCTTGAATCTTCTTTGTACTATAAAGATGTGCTAGATTATTGGGGCCAACGGGATAAAGACTATAAAATGTTTGCACTTTCTGACGAGGAGTGGAGAAATGTTGATATTCTTTGCAAATTTTTGAAAGTCTTTTATGATGTGACTTGTATTTTTTCTGGTTCTAATTATCCGACGGCCAATATTTATTTCAGAGGGGTTTGGAAGGTTCACAAAGTCTTGCTTGATACAGTTGAAGGACCTTATTCTTTTTTAACTCCAATGGTTAAAAAAATGCAAGAGAAATTTAATAAATATTGGGCTGAGTATTCGTTGATATTGTCGTGTGCTGCAATTTTAGATCCTCGTTACAAGTTGAATTATGTGCAGTATTACTTTACTACAATCTATGGTATTCATGCTTCAGATTTTGTTAATACCATTCTTAGCAATCTTAGACTCTTGCTTGATGAGTATGCTAAGAAATCCAAATCAACGTCTTCCTCTTTGGCCGAGAATTCTAATGTCTCAGATAAAGATCCCGTTAATTCTAGTTTGCAAAGCAATGTTAATAGTGTTGGTTTTGATGAGAGTGATGATTTTAAACGGTATTTAAATGAATCTACCACTAAGAGTGAAAAGTCACAGTTAGACATTTATTTAGAAGAACCGGAGCTTGAGTTGAATAGTCAAATAGATGTTTTGGACTATTGGAGCAAAAGTTCAGTTCGATATAATGAGCTTTCATTATTGGCTCGTGATCTTTTGGCGATTCCAATATCGACTGTAGCTTCCGAGTCCGCTTTTAGCATGGGTAAGAAAGTTATCACACCTTTGAGAAGTTCACTTAAGCCAAAAATGGTTCAAGCTGTTGTTTGCCTTGATGATTGGATGCGAGCTAAGGGATTTTCAACGGGTAATTATTATTCTCATTTTATTGTTAATTTTATATTATTTTTTTATCAATTTGATAATCTAATTATTTATTCGTATTTCATGTTAGAAATTGGTGAGAAGAATGACGATGACGATGAAGACGATGAAGACGATGAGGACGATGATGGCGATGTTTCTTCGGTTGATTTTTAGGTTACCTTCCTTTCTAACTGTTGACAATTTAATTTAGCTTACAATTTATAGTTTCTTATAAAATTAAATATGTTAATTGGCTAATGTATAGATATTTTGGTTGGTTGATTATATTTTGCAGGTTTTTGGAACTGTTTTGGGGATGTTGGTTTTCTGCTGTTTAGTGCTGTTTTATGCTGTTTGGCACTGTTTTGTTGCTGTTTGATGCTGTTTAGTGCTGTTTTGGTGCTGTTTTGATGCTGTTCTATTGTTCTTTTATGGTATTTTATTGTTCTGTTGTCGTTTTTAATATTATTTCGATATTGTAGAACTTTTGTTTTATTATCAATTTGGTTATTATTTTAGTTCAAATAAGTTGTTTCAATTTTAATATAACTGCTTCTTATTGTTTTGTTGTCGTTTTTAATATTACTCCGATATGATCTTTGAGATCCTATAGTTTGCTATTTGATTTTATTTGCTAGGAATGGAGATTAGTCAATGTTGAGCACATAATAGTCAACTTTTGAGATCCTATATATTGATACATCTGTTAGTTTGTGATTTGGTAGGTATGATTTCAATAACATTGACAATTGTTTAAAACAAATTTAAAATTTGAACCTGTCAAAATTGGGTCTAATATGAAAATTTGGAACTAAGATTGAACTTATTCCAAAAAATACGATTATAAGGTTGGATAAAAATTAGTATTTATAAAGTTGTTTATAGGAAATTATGACATGTCAATTTTATTAAAAGTATAACCCAAACCCTTAATTTTTTGTCTTTCTATATACAGCTTATAATTGTATAAATATTTGGCAAAAAAATTTCAATGTTTTTGTATTTTGCTTTAGTATCATTTTTATTTGTTTCTTGTTTTAATATTTGTTTTTATTTTTTTAAATGTATTTAATTTATTGTATTTTATTTTTTAATAAAATAAGTTAAAATTTTAATATTATTCGGGCCGGGCTCGGGTCGGGCTCGGGCCTACCAATTTTACGTCGGGCCGGGCTTGGACAATTTCCCAGGCCCATATTTCGGGCCGGGCCGGGCTCGGGCCTTAAACGCGGGCCGAACATTTTTTTGGGCCCGGCCCATGCTCAGCTCTACTCCAATGCTTTTACTTCAATATTTAGTCTATAAATTTTGAATATTTGTGTGAAGATGTATCCGAGTACATACATTAAATTTAAACTCAAAACTAAATAAATATAGATCTATATACAAATTGGTATCTAAATTTAATTTTAATATTTTATTTTGATATTTAGATTTTTACAATTTGATACGAATTCATTAATTTATACTAGATAAAATCTAACGCATTTGAATGTCAACATTATACGATTATCTTTAGTAAATGAAATTTTAATTTAAAAATTATTTTATAAAGTTGAGATTTTCTTTTAAGTAAAGGAAGATTACAAGGCTGGAATAGTGACTTGTTAACATGTATCCCACAATCAAAATCACATTGAGTGCCATTCTCATTAACAAAAAACATTAATATTTAGAGATACAGTCCTTGTTCATCAAAAGGTTTGCCACTATAACTAATATAGAGAGAGCCATTTGACCGAGTTTATAGTGACTTAAATTATAAATATATATCTGTGTCTATCAATTCAAAGGCAAAAATTATTTATATTAATAGAACAACAAATAACGGCTAGCTACTAGATTTGTAATATCTAAGTGCTAAACATACTCTCAATTCATATTTAAGCAATTTTAAACAAGTTTTTACTATGTTTTTTAAATAATTTATGTTGGTGTTTATTTTTTTTCCTATTTTTTAATAATTAAATAATTTATTAGTAAAAACATTGTTTTTTTGTTTTTATTTTTAAAACATAATTTTTAAAAATAAAGTGACTACATCAAACTCGATTAACTTTAAACTTTTAAGGCTCTCACTGTCACACTAAGTTGGAGGATGATCACAATACAACTTCTCAACTTTATGAACCGAAAGATATTAATACTGAATTTATTATTATCTATTAGGATAATCAACTTTATTTGTAAGATGAGGTTAAAGCAATTGCTTCATATCACACCCATTGACGTGGACCATTTTAAAAATAAAATAAAAAGATGGCACTCAAATTTTGGTTTATTTACCCTTTGGAAACTTTGGAATTAAATTCGATTCAATTTAATTTTTAATGGTTATTCATTTTATTTATCTTCTCTTATTTTTTTATTATAATTTTTGTCTTAAATCTTTAAAAAGAAATTAGATAAAAGGTTGACTGAAGTGTTAAAATTTTAACAATATTGGCGTTGCAACCCTCATGACAATTTATACGTATTTCATTATTGATGTGGATATTTAAAAAAAAATTATCTTTTTTGAAATTTGTTAAAAAAAATTTTATGATGTACAAATAGATTATCACACAAATTGTCATATCAATACCGTAAAAATTTTAACAGCCCAATTAACTTTTCTTTTTAAAAAAATAATTTAATTAAAATTTAAATGTTAAGATCAATAAAATAGAACAATATTAAAAACTAAATATATCGTCATACCTTTTAAATTCAAGTAATTTTCAACTTAACTTGAATTATCATTATTACTATTTTTTTGAATAAGAAGTTGTTAATATTTTCAACAAGATGAAGGGTGGGTTTAGATGGGCGTTGCGTTTATCTGTAGTTAGTGTAAAAATAGCGGTGGCGGTGAGATTAGATACTGTAACGTGAGACAAAAAGTAAGCTAAACGCACCGCACCGCACCGCACTCTATCGTCCATCCAAATTGACCCGAAGACTAAATGGGAAGAAAACATTGCTTAGGTTGTAATTAGCATGTTGACAAACAAAGGGATCTGTCGTGGATTTAAAGTATTAATTAATTAATCATTAACCAACTTGCTTCATCGAATTATATACATTTCTCATTTCTGAGCCTTGTTGGATCTATACCCTTTATAGCTATATGACATCTAACTATTGGACTGTTCATTAATTATGATGTTAATCACCATTGATCTTTCATTATCGTATTCAAGCTATGCTTCAGAAAATATAGATGTTTTTCGCTAAGATAAATAAAATACATTTACAAGTATATAAATATCTGACTAATTATATCATAAAAAATGTTCGCATGCAAATATCATGTCTGCCCATTACTTCCATGTTCCACTAGGAGACTGTTGGCCCATTAACTCATCGATTCACTTTATTATAACCATATAAATGTGTACTTAAATATTCTTTTACATATTTAAATTATTGTATATTTATATAAATTTTGACACGTTAGTAATTTATATAATATAAAATTTTGAGATATTCTAAGAACATATTTTACTGGTTTTCAATTTTAATAGTCTCTCGCGAAATTTTTAATTTTATACTAATGAATATTAATTTTCTTAAAATTTAAGTATAATATATAAATAATGATATTTTTTAATATTTTGAATTAAAATAATTTGCATTATAAATCAATTTCTTATTCAAGTTGTGCAATTTTAATCTAAATTGAATTAAATTAAATTAAATTTCTAAATTGAGTAAGAATATATAAATAAAAGTATTGAATTTTGTCATCTTTATTAAAAATAGATAAATTAATCTTTGTATATTAAATAAAAGAATAAATTAGTCATGTTAAAAATTTTATCCATTTTTATTGTAACTATTTGACTATTTTACCATCAATTTTTAAAAATAAAACTTGATTTAATTTTTAATAAAAACTATTTTTTTAATCTATTATATAATAATTTATTTACTTGTTTTTCAATAAATGAATAAAATGCCATATAACTCGTAAAATAAACCTAATATACTTATTTATACCCATCAGTTTGATTAAAGCTGCATTTCGGTTCGGGTTTTGGGTCCGGAATCTAAAGTAGAACCTACGGTAAAACCGTTTTGCCAATGGGAAGATGAAGCGTGGAGGATTCTGGCTCAAAAGCAGGGGCTGCCCTCAGAGCAACAAAATAAATAAATTTTAAAAATTGTACTATTTTTGGTACTTCTCGTCTTGGGACACCCTGACCTATTCTTTTCAAGGACACAAATGACACCACCCTTCTTACTCTCCTTTTTATAGCGTGGGAATCACCGCCCATATTTTTTCAAAAGAATATCGAATATTTATTTATAAAGTAGTAATATTTTACGACTAATTAATGTACCAAAAAAATTAAATGATGAAATATGTTTAGCAAGGAATTTTCTTGAACTGGAAGGAAGGGAGAAAATCAGTCAAATGTGCTTGTTTAAAATTATAGTTAGTTTTTAATATATTATTAATTAAATTTTAATTTTAAAAATACAAATTAAAAATTTACATTTTTAATTTTTTAAATAATTAAGGATATTTACTTTTACAAGTAATGCTAGAATAAAAAGTCAATGTTTTCTAATCGAAAAAGTGAATGGTTTTAAAATATAGCTGAATTACGTGAAAATCAAAATTTAAAAATAAAAAATAAAAATATTTTTTTTTACCTATAGTCAATGAAATAAAATATTCTAAAAATAAATTTAAGAGGTAGACATAACTCATGTCCTTTTTTTTTAAATATGTAATTACAAATAATATATTCATATAACAAGAATTAAGTATCCACACATGTATAAATGTGCATAAAAAATTTAAACCTAAATATTATTATTATTTAAATCAAATTAGATTGCTTCGTTGAATTAATTAAATAAAAAAATTAATTGATATATTAATCTAGACATAAAGATTTAATTAACTGAATTGCTCAAAATTAAAAAAAAATAATGTTTGAATTTATAATTTTTTATATTTTATAATTTTTAATTGTTTGTTTAAAATTTAACATTTAATTAAATCAGAATCGATAATTTAATCAATTTTACCATCGATTTGATTATTAAAAAATTATAACCTTTTATATCCACTTATGTACATTTTTTTTTGTGTTTTACTTATACGTAGATAAATAACTATTAGAAAAAGAAATGTGAAAAAAAAAATCCTGAAAGCACGTGTTTAAATTGTACTTGGTGGATACAACTTTTAAACGTTGCTATCGGATCAGATATTTTCTATTTTAATATGCAAACTTCATATCGTAAAATTACGTGGTCAATATATTAGCAAAGGGAAATGCAACATTCAACATTTTCTTTGAAAATTCTTAATATTATATATATTTATTCGTTGCTTAATAAAATAAAACAATTTTTTTAAATAAATACTAATATTATAAAGAAAATGTAAATAATTAAGGATTGAACGTGGAAAACGAGGAATTAAACATCAGTATATAAAGAAGTAAAAGAAGTCAATAAAATTACTTTAGAAATTTGCAATGTTTTTAGACCTAATAAAAATCCTTTGAATTATTTAAAGGATGTGTAATTATTGGTTTTTTTCGTCTCAAAGGAAATTTGATGGCTTGGCAATAACAAGCAATATTTGAATTATTTCAAATGGAAAATTGATTTACATTATATGTATTTAGATAAAAATTAAACGTTTGATTAAATTAGAAATTACAGGTTAAAATTTATTCGAGTTTATTCAAATAAAATGATAAATTTTAATTTTTTTTCCATTTTATCTGTATTGAGCAAGAGCTAATTAAAAAATGAATTTGCTCGCGAATCATGACTAGGCAATGATAAAAAGAAGAACATTTAAGGAGTAAAAACAAACATTTCTAACAATTGTCAAATTTTTTTGAATATTTTAATGGGAACTTAAGTTATTATGTAGTTTTATTTAAATGTTAAGATGTAATGTAACGTCTTCAAAATATATAATAAAAGAAAATAAAAAGATTATAGAAGAGTTGAGATTCATAAGAAAAAAAATAATTTTGAAATTAATTTTTTTGGCTACATATTACAAATTAAGGGAAAGGATGAGAATAATAGAGTTTTAGCCCTTGCATTTGGGTTCTAACAAATAATGACGATTTCAAAAAAAAAAAAATTTAAAGTTAGAATTGAATTATAAATTTTTGAAAGATTAAAATATAATTTTATGGTTGTATAATTTTTTTGAAAAGAATTAACATAAAATTTTTTATTTTAAAGGGTTAAAGTACAATTTAACCATATTTTAATGTATAATTTAAACATTTTCTTAAGAGGTTGCATAGCAAAATTTTTATTACTGGGGGCTAAGCCCCTGCTAATAAAAAAACTTAATCACTACTCCCTCATGTCTAAAAAAGAAGTAACTTATAAAAGTGTAAATATATCTAAGGTTAGGTTTTTAGTTAGACTTGTACGATTGGATTTAAATCTTAGATTTGATCAACTTGAATTTATAATTAATAATTTTTTATTAAATTAACATGAAATGTTTTCTAATATTATTTTAAATAAATTGACTCATGAAAATCTCTCAAAAAAATTAAAGTTTAAAATTTAAAAATATGCATATATTAAATCAAAATTTTAAAATAGTCAATTTGAAAAAAACAAATTAAAGAAAACCTAAAAATTAAGGTCCCAATTATTAGGCATCAACTAACACTGGTAAAAGGATTAAATTGAAATCAAATCTTAATTAACATCAAAATTTGGGTTGAATCTCTAAATAAAACGCTTGTAATTAAGAACTTGTCAATTGAACTAATAAACCCTACTCCTATCACTAATAAAAAATAGTTTTAAGTGTGTAAAAAGTTCTCAAATTAAAAAAAAATATTAAGTTATTGCTTTTCTTTTTTTTTCACTCATTTGGGTACTTGAACTTTTAAAATACATAAAAAAAACCCTCAAAGCTTTTAAAACAAAAACAAATAAGCCCCTACTATTTTTTTTGCACTCAATTGGGTACTTGAACTTATTAAAAATTAGGAAAAAAAAACTTAAAATCAATAAAAGCTATAAATATTATTAAATTTTAATAAAAAAACTCCAATATTAAAAATTAGAATAAAATATAAAAAATGTAAAAAAATTAAAAAAATTGTAAAATTTATAAAAGTTGTAAAAATTATAAAATATAAAAACTTATAAAACTTTATAAAGTTATAAAAATGTAAAAAAATATAAATTTCGTAAAAAAAAAAACTATAAAAATTATCATACCAAAAGAAGCATTTTATAAATTTTCTATAATTTTTATTGATTTTTATTTTTTTATCGTTTTTTACCACATGTCATGTTGTGTTGCAACACATGATGACTTTAATTAAAAAAATTAGGGGTCATTAATTTTGTATGATTTTTATAAAATTTTATTTTTTACTGTTTTTATAAAAATTTCTAATTTTTAATAAATTTAGAATTTTTTAATTATTGAAAATTTCTAAAATTTATTTTTATTATTTATTCTAATTTTTTTCTAATTTTTAATAAGAGTAGAAGCTTAATTGCTTTTTTTGAAAATTTTTGAAGGTCTTTTTGATGTATTTTGAAAGTTTAAGTACCCAATTGAGTGAAAAAAAAAACAGAGGCTTAATTGCTTTTTTTTTTTGAAGAAGTTTGAGAACATTTTTAATGCATTTTGAAAGTTCAAGTGCTCAATTGAGTAAAAAAAAAAGAGAAACTTAATTATTTTTAAAAAAAATTGAGAATTTTTTAGACCTGAAACCTAAAAAATATTTATCATTCAGGGCTTAATTTAAACATGGTAATTCTTAAATAAAATTTAAGGGGGGTGGGGGGTTGAAGCGAATTTTTTGGTGGTGGGTGTAATTCTCTTCCAAAAGTGATGCCAATGAGTACTTAATTAAAGGCTATAAATAATTTACCATAATTACTCCATATTTTAATGGTAATCTTCCATAAAACATATACTCTTTTTTTTTATAAAAATTTTGAAAATTTAAATATTTAACATAAAGTCAAAGATACACATCCTCAATTAACAGTTTAACACTATTTTTAGGAATGGTTGCCTTTAAAAGAAGTGTATGTTAAATGAAAATAATATTTTAATATCCTATTTAATCTAAATCGACCCGAATTTGGGGGAAAAATAAAAATAAAAATTATTATTATTGTCACCTTTAACACACACAAAACTCAATTATCAAAACAGAGGAATAAATAAATTAGGAATACACAAATTTATAAATTAATAATAATTTAATCTATTATTATAGTCGTTAAATAAATTTATTAGATGAAAAATAAATAATATTCAAATTAATTAACATTCTTGAATGATAAAAAACCCTTTTTATTATTAATGCTAAATATTATAAATTCTATTTTAATTGTAAAATACAATATATAAACGTGGAATATATGTGGAAAATAAAAATAAAGGATGTTTGCTTTGACAATAAAAAAGGCCTACAAACAAAGAAAATACACAAAAAGAAAAAGGAGGTAAACTCTGTTTTAGCTATCTACATCATTGCCTCCTCGTACAACTTTTTTACTTGCAAAGCCCTCTCCTTTTTTTCATCTATTTCTCTCATACACCCAATCTTTGTCTTTGTACTTTTGTCTTCCTTTTTTTAAATGCGTTTTTGGCAATCTGTGTTATCTTTTGAACCTTTAAAAACAGTGGTTAAACTTGAAAAGATTAGTGATTTGGCTTTGTGATCTCTGTTTTTGCTCTGTTTTTTTTTGTTTCATTTGCTTATTTTGAAAATAACCATGGAGGAGAAAATGGGTGGTTCCAATGGTGAAGATAGTGGGGAGGACCAGTTCCCAGTTGGCATGCGTGTTTTAGCTGTTGATGATGATCCTATTTGCCTCAAGATTTTGGCTAATCTGCTGTGTAAATGCCAATATCAGGGTCAGTCCTTTCATGTTCAATTCAATTCAAAGTTCTGTTCATGTTGTAGAAACTTTAGATAAATTATGGGGTTAACTTTTGGATACTGTTCTATCAGGAAAATATGTATGTTGTGCTTTGCAGTGTTCATTTGATTTGGATCTCTATAATTGTTGGGTTTAAGTACTTGAATTTGAGTTTGCTTTTTGACATTTCATTTATGTTATTGTTTTTTTTTTTTTTTTGCAGTTACTACGACCAATCAGGCAATTATAGCCCTTAAAATGTTGAGGGAAAACAAAAGCAGATATGATTTGGTTATTAGTGATGTTAATATGCCAGATATGGATGGGTTTAAGCTACTTGAGCTTGTGGGGCTTGAAATGGACCTGCCTGTAATTAGTAAGGCATTAACCCATTTTTTGTTTCATTTAATGGCATTAAAATGAATTAATATTCATTTGTATTATTTTCTGTTGATTCTTTTTGTGGTAAATTTGAGTAATGGAGTAGAGTTGTCTTTGAAATGATTTATCATTTAATTGATTCCAGTGTTGTCGGCACACAGCGATACCAAGCTTGTAATGAAGGGGATTACTCATGGTGCTTGTGACTACTTATTGAAGCCCGTTCGAATTGAGGAGCTGAAAAACATATGGCAACATGTGGTCAGAAGAAAGAAACCAGACTCTAAGGATGAACTTGTAGCCCCAAATCACGATAAAGCTCGAGGAGGAACTGGAGAAGGTGGTCAAACATGGGTGGCCTGCAGTTCGGATCAGAAAGTCAATAAGAAGAGAAAGGACCAAAGTGAAGATGAGGAAGAAGAAACTGAAGATAACGGACATGAGAATGAAGACTCCTCGAGCCAGAAGAAGCCTAGAGTTGTTTGGACTGTAGATTTGCATAGGAAGTTCGTTGCAGCTGTCAATGAATTGGGTCTTCGCGGTGAGTTTTCTGTTCTGTCCCGGTGATCACATAGCCAGACTTCATTTTCTGATTTTAGTTATTCATTTTCTCTTTATTCAAATGCAGACCAGGCTGTTCCAAAGAAAATCCTTGACGTCATGAATGTTGAAGGGCTTACGAGGGAGAATGTAGCAAGCCATCTACAGGTGAATCCCTTTCCTTGGTGACCTTTACTTCTGCATTATGGTCTTCTATATATTGCCTTGCAGCAATTATCAATTAGTACAGTATGCATGTTTAAGTTTGAGGTAGACATGAGATCGAGTCAAGATGCTGCCCGTTCTGTATAAAAGTGCAGATACTTGAACCACAACCTCCTATAAAAATGTGTGTTAACTGGATATTTGTCTCCCCTTTAAGCTCACGGTTTTATATTGTTTTGCAGAAATATAGGCTTTACCTGAGAAGACTCAGCAGTGTTGCAACACAAGAAGCAAACATGGTTGTTGCATTAGGCAGTAGAGGTCCCTCTCACTTACGTACAGGTTCACTGGATGGCTTTGGAGATTTTCGCTCATTCACTGGACCTGGAAGGTTTTCAAGTGCTTCTCTACCATCGTATCAATCACGTGGAACGTTTGGTAGATTGAACTCCTCAGCTGCTTTGACCCTAAGCGGTATTTCTTCTGGTGTGATTCAACCCGGAAATTCTGTTAATGGTCTTGGAAAGATTCTGCCTGTGGTATTACCTGCAAACCAGAATCAAAATGGAGCTTTGTTTCAAGGGATCACGGCTTCTATAGAGCTCAACCAACTGTCGCAGACCAAGTCCACTAATCACTTTGGAGAATACAATTGTGTTGATGAGCGGAATGTTTTTCGTATTTCCTCTGGCTTCCTAGATGCTAGAGTGGTGGTTGGTAGCTCAAGCAATTCTCTGTCAACTGCCTCAGGCAACGCTTTGGTGTTACAAGGAAACAAGCAACAGGTGCAATGTAGTGCTGCATTTGAAAATCTACCCTCTTTTGGTATGACATCACTGAATCGGGAATGTAATGACCTGAGTGTTCGTGGTTCTTCTAATTGTCTTGAACATGGTAGATGCAGTGAGAACTGGCAGGGCACTGTTCAATTATCCAATTTCCCACCAAGTAATGAGCAGTTGCCGAGTAATAATCTGCAAGAAAGCATCCCTTGGAGGAACTCTTCCCCAAGTAACAGTTGTATTGCTCTTTCTTCAATGGCAAGTTCAGCATTTTTGGGGGATTCTAGAGCAGACATGCTCTGCAAAGCTGGTCCAAATAATTCATACAGCCATGTGGATTCCCGGGTTTCTGCAAGTGGGTCTATGATGGACCAAAGCAATGCTGTTAGTAGTAACACAAATGATGTTTCTTTGTTCAGCCATTTAAATTGCGAGGCTCCTTTTGCTGTTCGGCACTCTGAGGGCGACAAATCATCGTTTGACACAGATTTGAGGTCCAATGACAACTTCCTCTTCCTGCAGTCAAAGCCACAGAACGGTTTCAGTCAAAATAATTTTGAATCCTTGGAGGATATAATGAGTCCCGTTTTCAAACTGGTATGACAAGAGAACTTCCTGTCTTTGTTATTACATTTTTTATGCTTTCTTTTTCCTCGTTCTTGTCATAGTTAGCATTCGTATTGAAATATGAGATTCTGTAAAGTGTGGTAAACAACAGAGTTAGCCTCTGTAGATTAGTTTCCTTTTTAAATTCTTTAAGATGACTGTTCCCTTGATGCAGGAGCAAAATAATGAGACTGCATTCATGGATGGGGTATTCGGATTTGATGTTGCACACCCCCTTGGATCGTGCATGTGATACAGTTGGTGCTGATTCTTGGATAAAAGATGTGAAAAAGGCATAAAGCAATAATCCTTTTCATAGGAGTCTCTATCATTATCTTAGTTTATTCTCTGTTGCTCCATTTCTTTCTGCTTGAAATTGATGACAGCATTCGCCTTTTTCAGATTTCTCTCTTTATGAAATGGTACCTTTAGAAAATTTGCAGTCTCTCAGTTTTCCTTTGTTTTTGTTTCATATATATATTATAAAGTTACAATCCTTTATGTAAGAATAAAACGAATCAAACTATTATTTAAGTGTTAAAAAGCATGAAAATATTACACATATGGAGCAAAGAGAAACAAGCTTCATATACAGAAAGTCTGACTTGTTATATAATCAGCATTCTCTGATGAATATGCCTTATCAAATATTGGTAAAGATAACAGAAGTTGGAATTTTTCAACAATGTTGCCAAATGAAGGTTAATGATTGCTGAGGCACCAATCCTTTGTCAACCAGCTAATAGATAATGATGTTAAATACATTTTTTTAAGCATCAGAACAGTTAATCAAGCTCAACAAGCTGAGCTCTTCTTTCAGCAGCTTTCTTTCTTATAAATATTCCCCACCTTAAAGCAGCTTTTAACTTAAGCCACCCCACAACCGCTTTCCCCGATCCTTTGCCACGTTCTGGTGCATAAGGATAAGGGTGGTCCATTTGATGATCATATGGGATGGTGTATGCATAAGAAGATTCATCTGGATGACCAAAACCAGCTCCCATACCAACACCTACACCGAATGTTTTCAGCAGTCTTTGCATGTCATCGGTCTCTAACATTTCTGAACTCCTAAGTCGGATTTCCTCAGCAAAGAAATCTTCAAATCCATGCCCGGTCCTCGGCCGAGACCAATCTCCTGCAAAACCTGATACCCCAGCTGTCGAGTTTCCTCCGATTGGCATGTAACTTATGCCGGTGGTACTAGGTAATAATGCTTTCTGATTATTCATTGTCATTACTGCATTCTGATCAGACCTTCCAAAGGGAAATTCAATCAACTGATGGACTGTTTGGTGGGTATTATTATTATGACATTGTGGACTTGGCTCTGAGGTGATATACTGCTGTCTACTCTTTTGAGCAGTTGTGGCATAGTAATCTGCATCGTAGTTGTTATCGTTTACCGGTGCAGCTGACGGATTTGCTACCTTTGTACTTCTAAGGGTATTGAGAACCTTGTCGTCATATTCAATAACTTGATGCCAATTTTCATATGCTCTCTTCACCAGGGAATCAACAAAAAGCTGTACGCAAAATTTCATGTCAATTAGTCATATTGTTCTTGGTAGGGGCAGTTTGTGTTCCGGTTTTCGTTTCGGCGGAGCATTGCAAATATAAGAAAAAACCGAACCTTTTGATTGTGGTTAAGTGATTCCAAAGATAGGAACTGGCCATCAGCAATAAGACCTCTGAGTTCATAAATGTGATTGAAAACAACACCAGTGTTATGTGTTTGATCAGGGTAATAAACATAAAGCTTTCCTCCCAAGATGCAAGTCTTAGCATGCTCCACTGTGTTCTCCCACATTCTATTTGACATCCCACTTCCCAAGATCTATATATCAAGAAATCAAAGAATGCAGGGGTAAAAAACGAGGCAATACAAGCAGAAAACAGAGATCTGTTGGAAAGGAAATGGCTTACGTTTCTTAGTTTTTGTGAATCCCGAACAAGAAGTCGAAGAAAATCTTCAACCGTCACAATTTCAGCTTTCAACAACTTCTTATGTAATGCTCCATCTTTGGCTATTCTGTCCAATCTCCACACTTCATCATGCAATGCAGGTGGATAATGTTTCTTGTACACTGCAAGTAAACAATGAAAAAGCTTTAAGGGGGAAATGATGGATATATATTAAGAGCAGAGCATTAAGGTAATTTGTAGTGGAAAAACTCACATTCTCCCCTATGATCTTTAACAGCAAAAGCTTCGGTTTTAGCTTCACGAACACGAATCCCTTCGCCATACCCGGGAGCAACCTTCAAACCAAGTCTGAATTTTCTACTCCGGATCCAACTTGAATTATCAGTGAATGTAAGATCTCCTAGAGTTCCAACACCTTCCTTGAGTGTTACTTGTAGTTCTCCGGTTAAAAGCGGTCGTTTCCCTTCGCGTTCTTTAACTTCATAGCTCTCAAACTGTTCTTTAGTCCAATCTTCATCAGCTTCTTCGTTGAAGTCACCTTCAAGGACCACAACATTGAGTTTGAGAGCTGATTCTGGTCCAGTTTGCACCACAGTGCCTGAGATCAAATTGAGTAAGACAACATGGATGGCGGTCCCTTGCTCACCCTCAACTTTCCCTCCTGTGAATAGGTGAGGCGGCATTCTTGTTCTGAAATGAAGCTGTAGGTTTCTTCCATCTGCACTTTGTATTCTTGGTGGTGAATTCCTATTATGATTAGGAAAGCAATTTCATTATTAACAATACGACAAAACCCTTCTCTTGTGGTTTAAGGTACATTTCTAGGTGATTGGGTGAGTGTTAGATACGAGCATGTCTTATAAAGATAATACTTAATGTTTTTTAAAGCATTTCCTTATATTTGAAAGATCATACTTCTCCATGTCTTAATATGTACCGAACACAAATATTTCCAGAAAAAGATGAGAAGTATCACCCCGTTTTATGAACATCATGAATATGGTGACAGAGAACCAAAGAGAAAATTCAAGTTTTAACGTCCAAATATTAGGTGTAACTGTAGAAGCAAACCTGGCAGTCAATGTAGCATTCCCTATTCTTGTCAATGCCCGTTCCACTTCCTCACTGACCTGTAATTCATTCAAAATGTAGAATCAGTACAAGCTCACTCATTGTAGAACACTTTTGAAAGCAAAAGATTATGTTTATCATGAAGATTCTAGCCAATGTCTACGATATTCAGATTTGGGCATGAGCATTGGATAAAGTACGTGTTCAAAACACATTTTAAAGAATTATACCTTGGTACACATATCTAAATACGTATCAAACACAAATGCTGAACATTGATACTTTAAAAAATAAAATAAAAGCCATAGCTTCAACTGTTCACGGTTGCTCAAACCTAGCGTCCATTAGCACAGTTTTTGGACTAAATTTACATAAATGAAACAAGAGATAATAAATGCTATAGTAAAAATAGATCATACTCGCAATGTTCTCGAATTGTTACTCCTTTAGTCAGTGTCGGATAAGAGTATACTTTTTTTTTTCTTCTTAAGTTTATCCATACACTGTAAGAGTGACACTCGAATTGATATACGGATATGTCTTGGATACATATACTTTAGGAAAAATGAAAAGTCGAACTCACAATTCTGCGTAACATAGGCTCCAAAGATGAGCAAAGTCTTTGCATACTATCCACCTTCAGAGCTTCCACTATTACACTGCATATACATGTATGTATAATAATATCAACATGAATGGACTTCGCAGAAATTTCGACATTCAATACTTGCATATGTATTCGTATAAACCATGTTAAACAAACTCATCAAATTTAACAAAACTTGTTCATTTACATCATCTTGAACTGTGATATTCAAGAAATCTGTAAAAATTCCTATATGGACTAGAATAAACACATTGCCTTCACAAGTCACTGGTTTTATAACTTAAATGTCGATATATACATAGATATGCCATTAATGACATAGCCATCTCCATAGCTTTCGAATAGTTGAAATCTCCTTGAATGAAAAGGTCAAGCTTTTTGTTATATTTTTATTAAAGCAATCAGCTGATATGCATATATAGTCAACGAGAACAGTTGAAGAAACTCATGCATATCAATCAGATTAGATCTCTTAAACAGCTATCATATCACCCAATTCACCAAACAAATACAAACCAAATTAAATCAAAACTTGGTATCTAATTAAGGAAAAAAGAAAGATAAAAAAGCACCCATCAAGCTGAGGAAAGTAAGTACCTTGCCAAAGCTGGTAACTTTGGTTTCTTCGTTTCTGTAATATAGGTTGCATCTTCAATACCTTCTTCATGCCCTCTCTTGCTCCTTGAGTTTTCCATTTAGATAACAAGAAAATAAAAGAAAAATAATAAGAACCCAAGATATCCCAAAGAAGATTCAAAGAAGAAACTTTTAGAACAAAACTTTGAGTTCCCTAAACCAAGGTCCAAAGGTTAGACTCATTTTGTTTTAGTTTTTTTAGAAAATAAAGTTAATGACAATTATTATAGATCTAGGTGTAAAATTAACAAAGGGCTAAAATATATGTTTATTGGTAGATCTAGATTTATGATATTATATTTTACTTTCTGTCTAGTGATCAATATTATAATGTTGATAATTTTTTTTAAAATTTATATATAATTGAAGAAGAAAACACAGCTGTGTTTTGAGACTAGACTGGGTGCATGAACGTTGAAAGTATTGAAACCGCGTTTTTTTAGGCATCTCATCTCACTTCATGTCTTTTTAACTCAAATGCTACGCATGTGCGCTTTTCTGTTTAAAAACACTCTTTGTTTGTGTTTGGCTCCTAAGGAAAGTCAATGCTTGATCCATGTATGCATCATACCATTTTTGGTTTTTTTATGTTGGAATTATATTTTATCAATTTGGTACTTAATAGCATTTTCAAAAAGAGTTAAATAAATTTTTTAAATAAAAATATAGATTAAAACATTCAACTTTTTACATGTTAACTTGGCAACCCGTCCACGTACACTTTATGTTGATATGACACTATTTATAATTTAGTATACGTAGACTGTCATGCGGGTTTCCATGTTTAAAATTTAACCATTTAGCTAACATTTCCATTAAAACGAATTAATCCAATTATTTTTCAAAAAATTAATGATCAAATTTAACTCTTTTTAAAAATTGAAGACTAAATTTAATTGATAAAAATATAAACATTAATAGCTAAATTTAATATTTTACCTTTTGTTTGCTTTTGTTTGTTTGGATACTCAAAAGGAGGAAAAAAGAAAAAAGGAAAATAGAAAATGATGGATGTTTTGACAAAATTCATAGTCCTTTCCTCCATTTTTCGTTCTGATATGTAGAAACACACTATTAAAAGTAAAATTAAAACCTTATTCTTGTATTTGAAATGCAATACTATCTTTACATAAATATAAACTTATTTAACTAGATAAAGGAAAAAACAAAAGCTTTTTCCTTCTGTCGGTCCATGCCATTTAGAAGTGGAGGAACATGGATTATATTTAAATATAAGTGGATCTTAACTATTTTAGGATTCAGATGTGAGAGTTAATTGCCATATTAAAACAACTTGGTAAAAGTATTATAGAAGCTTTATATTAAGAGTTAGATTATAATTTGCTCTATCTATTAAAGAAATGGTTAAATTAGTCCTTATATATTAGATTAAAGAGCAGATGAATTCTTTTGTTAAAAATATCACTTGAAATTACGTATAAAGAGACCACCATACCTACCTGTTCAAGAACAGCTTTTTCTAACGATTGGAATCGACGTGTGGAGGGAGGAGATTAAGAAGCAAAGGCAAAAACCTATTTCTACAGTTAAAAATTGGTCATTGTATATCAATATAAAGCACACGTAACCCATCGCACTTAACTTTCTGGTTATTCTGGCAATCATGCCAGATTTTAACTATAGAAATAGATGAAAATTTTAACAAAATAGATTAATTTACTCTTTGATTTCACATAAAAGAACTAAATTGTCCATTTTTTGAACAAAAGAGCAAAATACAATACAATCTTAATATAAAGATCTCTACGATACTTTTACCAAATTTAGATTTCCAATAATCTATTTAAAACATAGCAATTTAACCCGGATTTTGATTACCCCTATCTAACATTGACCTAACATGTGTCAGACACAAGTGTCTAATTCAAATAATTCAAGAAAATTGTTAAAGTGAAGAAATTGCAGACAATAGTATGAAAAATTAGAGGTGAAAATTGTTTACATACTTGTAAGGAATTTTAAGGCAACTATAAATGGGGCCATTTGCCCTAACAACACTGCTCAAGGCACAAGCAACTCAGCTTGCCATCTTCAATAAATATCAAATTCTAGAGACTATGATAATTCATATGAAATGTGTAGAAAGTTATTCACCTTCCCAACCCATTTGTCGAGCTCTTTGTTCCCATATCGTGGTAACTTTCCTCTCCTTGATTAGCAACGCCTCAGCCCGTTCTCTGGCTCCCTCGCAGGTTTCTATGGCTGCAATACACTTTTCTGCCTCCCTTTGATATTGGGAAGCCACCCTTTTGGCTTCACCAAAGGTGATGTTCATATGGCGAGTGTGCTCTTCGGCGACAGCTTCTTGCAACTTCAACTCTTCGGTTAAAAGGTCCACAAATTGCTTCTCCATCTCTTTCTTGAGATCGGGGTCGTTGCTTCCACAATCTGTGTGTCACCGTTAATCATAATATGTGTGTACGACGAATAAAAATGACGAGTATAAAGCAATAAGTTATAATATCAACTGATTCGAGTTGCAGGAACAAATCTAACCTGTGACTGAGAGATTGGCCAACCCTGCCAAAAGAACCCAAAAAAGCAGAAAAACATGTGAGCTATTCACATAGGTAACCAAAAGTTTCGAGTACCAGATACATGAAAACATGTTACAAAACTTTACAAGCACCACCATGATGACTAGCAGGAACCCACACACACACACACACAAAAGGAAACCAACAGCACAAAGGACCAGCAGATTCTGCTCACAAGTACAAAAATGGAAGTTCATGTAATGTATAAAAATTCGATATTTTTCACTCAGTGCTTGTTATTTTGTATCAATGTGGTTTGTGATGAATACAACCAGCATAAATGCAAGTACTGTTCCATGATCAACACCAGATTTATTCATATTCTGGACACTTGGACAGTTACTTAACTAAAAGCAAGATCAATGGTGCAATGGCACCGAAAATAATCAATGAAATTACTGAATTATAATCGTTTCCATCATTCACAGAACATTCATGTATTTCATTATTGAGTATCAATAAACTCATCTTCACAAGCTCAACAACACAGCAAGACAAAGTTTAACATGCCGGGATATATCAATAGCGGTTTCCTTTGAAGGAAAAATCCAAGAAGGTTGATGTTTATATCCACTTTCCTAAAATGAAAAGACCGAAAACACTAGAAAAAAAGGAAACAATTGTTTCTTCAAGGCTATGAATAAGGTTTGTGTACAGTGTAGAGAAGTTGGGTTCATTAATTAGTAGCCAATGACAAAATCAAAACGAGTTGTTCTTAAATTCCTTTACTCGATATATGATTAAACAAGCAACAATCTAAACTGAAATTAGCAGCAGCAATGGATCAAAATCTCAAATCAAAGGAACAGGAAATTTTAATTCTAACTCCAAAACTGAACGTAGCATCTCACTGGGTGAAAGCTACGGAACATATATAATTAGCAGCAAAAACAGATCAAGACCTCGAATTCAAGAAATGGGTAAGCTTAACTTCACTCCAATAAACAAACAAACAACCGATCCAAATCAAATTCTGAGAAAAACCCAGAATCAGAAAAAAGAAAAAAATCGATTAATACACACACAAAAAAGGAAAAGCATTAATAATACCAGGGGCAATCTTGAGGAGGGAAAGAGGAGGAGGACAATCACAGATACAAGGAGGACAAGAGGATTTGGAATCGACAAATCTGAGAGTTTTCTTGAATCTCCAATAAAGAGCAGGTCCACATACTGCCAGTGCTGAAACTACTGCAAATATTACGAGGCATAACCTCAACCATGTCCCTGATGATCGCCGTGACATGATGGTTCAATCTCTGTTTTTGTTTAGCTGGGTTTTTTATGTAATACTGAGATTCAGCCAGGGATGAATTGATTGCTGTGATTATATGAATCTACTGTTTGCTTGCTTCAACTGTCATTTTAATGGGTTTTTTTTTTCTTTTAAAAAAGCTTGGTTAGTTTTGAAGAAGTCAGTGTAAACCAAAAGCAGAGGTAGATTCACCGTCACAAAATTAAATTATCGAGGCCCAACAAAAATAATTTATTTTGTAAATGTTGAAAAATTCTATGAAATGGAATCCGTTTTGCTTTCTCATCCGTCAAAGTGCTGTTGGTTTTGACTTTTTAGCTTGCCTCTGTTCATTTTATTTTATTTCAAGGGAAATAGTGAAAATAATATTATTAATTCCATAAAATATATTTTTTGAGAGAGATGAAATTATTTTATTAGTTTAAATAATCAAATATTGTTATTCCAATTTGAAAATATTAAAAAAATTCCATATTTAAATGCAAAACCCGAACATAGCTACTTTTAAAGAACATCTATATTTATAGAATTTGCATAGAAATCTGAAGGTAGATGCTGAGTTTAACATTGTTCTCGACAATCATTTTGTTTGCATGGTAAAATGAAAAGCATATCTAAAAATTGTCTATTTATATATTTCAGAAAAAATCAAAACCAATTTTTTTATGTTAAAGAGAACCTTTTTTTTTTATTCATTTATCATAAGGAGCAGAAACATTAAAATTAAAAATCAACAGTACGGGAGAAAGGCCTCCCAACAACATCCGAAAACAAAATGTCTTTAATACATAGGAGGGTTCATAGCAGTTAACAGCAGAACCAAAATCGAACATGTTAAAGAAAATAACTAGAGAAGTTGAAATACAATTATACCATAAAAAGCAAAGTCGGCAAGGATTTTGAAAATGAAGAAAGAGCTGGCAATAGAGTGACAACTCAACACGCATTTTTGTCGGTGCCAACAGCATGGTTTAAGATGGCCAATCCGTATGCGTGGTAATGCTCAGTTCGAAATGTTAGCAATACCATAAAGCAACTTTTCCTTATATAGGGCGTACCCAATACCTAACTTCATAAAATCCGTAAAATATCCCTATGGAAGAGTAGTCTTATCAAATACAAAAACAAAATCAACAATGACCTTTATTTGAAGTGCATTTTACATTATTTACTCAAATAATTTAGATCAAAGAACAAATTACTCTTTCTATTAAAAATTTAATGTAAAATATACAAATAAATATTTCTAACAGAAATGACTAGTTTACACTTTAATCTAACATACAAAAATTAATTTGATCATTTTCTAAGTAAAAAAAGAGCAAAATATAATACTTTTACCATATAAATTATTATTTAATATACATGCGTTCCACAGATCTCAACATGCGTTAAATTAACCATAATTAAACCAACACAAATAACAGATTTAATCAAACAACACAACACAAGCCGACACAAATTATTATATTATATTATATTACTATCCACAGAAACAAGAAATAAGATCTATTTGTCAAGTCGCGTACAAAGAAAAGAAAAAAAATATCTAATACACCGCCAATGGTGAGACCAGTTGTTTACCCTTCCACTTTTCATCCAAACAACAAATTGCCCAGAAAGGGGAAAGATCAGGAATTCTCACCAGCAAACAATCTTGAAAAACCATATTATAAACACAAGTTTACAGTCATCAATCATCATCAACTTTAGAGGCCAACATAAACGAATCCCATATCACAACATTGTTGCTTTCTCTTGCAAGTTTACAGTATGGTACAACATTGATTGGTTTTCTTAGCCTGCTTGTAGAACATCTGTTTCAAAGACCACAATTATGTTCAATGTTAGCAACATAAATGGTTTTTCCAATTTAGTGAAGACAGTAGTAAGAAGTTCTAAAACAGAAATAAAAAGGATGAGGGACAGAGTAAAACCAACACTACAATCGAAAACTAGTAATAAACATGTTAAAACGGGGAAGAAACACTGATGATGATTAGTAGAGTTTGATGGATATGTAAAATGGTTAATGCATGGGATTTTGTTAAGTGCTGCAAGTGTTACCTGAGACGCAGCACTCAGGTCTGAACTCTTCTCAACTAAACTGTCCAGCCTCTCACCTCGTGCAAGCACACTATCAATAGTTTTATGCTGCATCAATTAAATAATTGTTTCAACGAATGCAAGAAAAAATAATAATCAGTCATATGCTAAGGCAAGCATAGTAATTATTTCAACATTTCATCATCGGGTAACATGTTTAAAAGCAAACAGTTGACAGAAAATTAACGACTGGGAAGATGAAAAATAGGCTGCTATTTAACCATTAGTCATTAGATCTCTGATGTTCCTTCAAAATCCTCAAGTCGAGAAAATAGAGAGAATGAGCATTCGGTACTCACTAATTGCTCATGTGCCAAACATATGAAACTATAAAACAATCTGCTGAAGGTTCTGTAATAAAACCCTAAACTTGTTTTTTCTTCTTACCCAAATAGCCATTTAGCGGCTATATAGCCTAAACTTGAATATTTTACTAACATCTTTCTTCCCCCAGATGCAATTGCTATAACATCAACAAAACCAGTTATGGTTTTCCTGATAACAGAGTAAGAATTAAAGAAACAGATAAAATTGCAAATTATACTCCTATTCATGCAACCCAAAAAGCACAAAACCAGTTCCCTCAACAACACTCGTAGTTATACAACATCCATGATGATACTAACCAATGGGCGATGCAATATGCTATAACATCAACAAACCCAGTTTTGGTTTTCCTGATAACAGAATAAGAATTAAAGAAACAGAAAAAATTGCAAATTATACTCCTATTCATGCAACCCAAAAAGCACAAAACCAGTTCCCTCAACACTACTCCTAGTTAAACAACATCCATGATGATACTAACAGGTTTGATGTATATAAACAAATCTTTCTATATATGTTATCATTTATCAAAACATCAAAGAAAAAATAATTTCAATCTAAAGCATGACTTTTTCATGTTACACACCCAAGATTTAGTATGAATTGTCAACAAAATGATCATTCCAAGAAGATCCCAAGCTATGATATCTGAAAACTAAAGGGAAAGCATACGAAATCCTCAATCTTTGCATCAACACAGAATACTTACAAGGATGATTTTAGTTTCATCCAACTCCCTCTGAATTTTCAATAATTTATCCGCCTCTGCAGGGTCCTGAAGGTGGAAAGAGGGTCAGAAAAGGATTTTCAAAATAACTTCTCTAAATCTCCAAGTAATATCCTTTAAATAGCTTCCAAGCACATTAAAACTAGAGCAAACATGCACGAAAAAGGAAACAGATACCTGAAATTTGGTCAAAGCATCATTCAGATACGGCCAAGGTTGAGTGCTATCAGCTTGTGCATTTCTCCAAGACTCCCCAAAATTTTTCTGATATTCATCTAGAATCTGCCAAATATAATCATTAGGAATATAAAAAGAAAGATACAAACTATCAGAAAATTCTCACAAAATCGAAGCAAAGAATGGTAAAAAACATATGCATATCAAATGTGAGATGATAATATGCGATCCACAGACACTTGATATCATCTTACACTCTTTAAGGCATTGTAAACACAATATTTTCCTCAACAAATTCATCTATCCATCTATACACTAACAGTCGTGCTAAGCAACAAGCATAAACATGACAAGTTTTAAAGTGAAACTAAAACAAAGTGTAATCATACTTAAAAGAAAATTTCAACAGATATTGATACTTTCTATATAATCAAACCAAACCAACAAGCCTTAGTCATAATATATTTAGTATTGGCTACAAGAACTAAGAGCTAAAATTCTGTTCACTTGGTTGCCGTAAAAAATATTAGAAGACAGTGAAGCATAAAGGAAATAATGAAACGGAAAGAAATGAAGCACTTAGTTTCTTTTACCTGGTTGAGAAGCGAAAAAGCACTTCGAACTGGATAATGATCATCCATAAATCCCAAGGCACAAAGTCCATTTCTGTTGTAAGCATGTACCTTGTACTCTACATTAATATCACCAAAAAAACAAAATTAGATGTTTCAGAAAAATACAAAAATAATTTCTCACTGTCTCATCAAAGTCAATCAAATGATACTCTCAAAACCCTAAAAAGAGAAACGAAATCCACAAAAAAAAAAAGGTCCAGTAAACATTCAAGGTCAAATAGTTATAAATCGTGAGGAAAAGCATCCGAATTATGGTTTCTGTTACTACTAAAATCTCCTTCAGGAGCAGATCAAGAAAATTGACAACCTAATACAATATATAACACTAAAGATCTAAACAAGGTGCTACGAATCAAATCACTACAGATATTGATCATCAAGAAAACAAATACTATCCTTAAAACGCGAAAACAATAAACTAAAATCGTGTTGAACTGAAATGACTTACCTTCGTGCTGAACGGACTGGCGCTGACCAGAAGGAGTACGTTTAGCAACAGTTCGAGAAACGAAGACGATGAACTCCTTGACGCTTGACCTTTGGAAGTAACCAAAATGGCTCACATCGGTAGCGTTCGCTAGTATTATCGGATCAGATCCTTCCGGGTTGCACTTCAGCACTACTAACGATGTGATCTTCATCTTGGATTTTTTTTTTTTTCAAATTTTTCTCTCAATTTCCCCCAAACAAAACTTTAATAAAATAATAAATTTTATTTTCTTCACTTTTTCGCTCTTGCGAGAACAAAATAAATGCTTTTTTTTGTGTCTGTTTGGTTTCTCAAGTAAATGATTCGTAAGAGGAAAGGGGAAGGGGATAGTGGGGAATAAAGATCTGGTATAGCCGAAATTTTGTTAGACTCGTTGCAATCGCTTAGCTGGCTTAATGTGCCGACAAAAAAAAGGTCGTAGGAAGTTTGATAGCTTATGACCGTTCATCTGTTTGATCCTACCATAATCTCGTTTTATGGCCGTTTGATTTTCATTATAATTGTACATTTCAAGCTGGACCCGTTCAGTCTAGTTGTACTTAATCCACTTAAGAGGATTGGGTTTGGTCGGCCTGCTTGGATTCTATTAATAGCCCAAAGAAATTTATAAATCATATAAAGCATTTAATTTTTTTAAATTTGATAAACTACGCGACCTAACTAATTTTTAGTTATTAAATTATAAAATAATAATCTATTTATTTAACTTTTTCATTTTAATCATTTAATTTTTAAAATTTTTTATCACCTGTCATTTTAAATTACTAATGGCATAAGAGTAATTTTAACTCTCAACATTTTATAAATTGCATCAATTTTTTTTGCTTTTCTTCGTAAACCTTTTACTTAAAAAACTAAAAAGACCTATCAATTAAATTTTATCAAAAATATATAAATTATAGAAACAGTCGAAAATCTAAGATAACAATTTTTCTCTTTTATCATACTTTTAAAATTAACTATTAATGTTACAAATAAAAATAAAACTGTAAAACAATACATAATGTGTAACCGTTTATAGTTATTTTCTTTTAAATTAAGACTAAATTGATATAATGTATAAATATTAAATGTTAAAATTATTATTATGTTAAATTTAAAAGCCGAAATTTTTTATTGCTAGTTTAAAGGTTGATGACAAAAAAATAATAATTAACTATTTTATAATTTTTTTTATAATTGAGTGATAAAATACCTATTAATTCATCTTCTTTTCCAATATTTAATAAATAATAAGTGTTTGTCAATAGTATATTCATCGACAAGAATAGAATATTGTAAAATTGTATCTCAATATACAAATTTATATAAAAATTTTAAATTTCAAGAGATAATGTTATATTCCTGTCATTATATTCTTATAAAAAATCAAAATAAATGTAATTTTGCTAAGATTAAGTGCGAAAGTGAATGGAAAATATATTAAAGTCAACTGATTTTCAAATTCGAGGTAAAAAAATAATATTATCCTTAAAATATAGAGTGCGGAAATAATTTATTTCTTTTTCCTGTAATAAACATTTCTGTGTTTATATTTTGATAACGAGTTTCAATTTTTAAATATGCATTTAAGCTATAATAATTAGCTAAGAAGAAGAAAAAATGGGGTTTGAAAAGAGAGGCTCAGATTCGCCTTTTTTCAGACAAGTGAAAGAAACAAGGCCGGCGGCTGCAAGAAACAAGAGTTTCTGCCCCGCCAAGCAACGGCCTTGTTTTTTTCCCTTCAAAGTCTGGTCTTTTATAAGCAAAAGACGACATCATCATCATCATAGCCTTATTTCGAGAGAGAAGAAGAAGAAGAAGGGAAGAAACAAAGAACAGAAACAGAAACAGAAGCAGAAGGCCATAATAATAGCGATGGAATATTTTAGTTGTAAGAATAAGACAGAGGTAAAGGGCTGTTGTGGATGAAGAAGATGGAGGAGGTGAAATCATAGGCTCCGCTGTCGATCAGAGGAGTTGGGTCAACCGCCCTTGTGAAACCAGCCACCTCCTCTGAGAGCAAAGCCTCTTTCTTTAACTAATGTCTCTTTCCAAACCCTAAACAACTCCCTAGTCCCTACCCACTTTATTTACCACTATCTTTTACCTTTACTCCTCTCCTGTCTTGTCCTTTCTGTTTTTTCCACATTTATCCTCCTTTCATTTCCTGACGATTTAATATTCTAAAATTCATATATATTAGTATAATATTTATGAGAATAAAAACTTCTAAACAAAACATAAACATAGGTTTTTATGAGCTTAATATCTGACAAGATTAAAAATGCCATTATTGCATCTATTCTCACTATGTTATAAAATATTATTATCAATTTAATTATTTTAAGTTGATTAATGATATTCGTGAAGTCCATATATACAAAGAAAAAATTATTGATTCTAATGATTACTCCACTAAATAAAATCAGTTGAGTTTTCATAATTCACATAATTTTAAACCTGTTTTATAACACCTTAGATTTGAGAAATCAAACAAACAAAAAGATAAATAATGTAGTGTGATTTAAGAAAAAAGTTAACATTTCTTTATTATAATTAACAATGATGTTAAGTAATGGTATACAAAGCGATGGTATAGAAAGTAATGGTGTTTACTAGTCCAGTCATCCATGTCACCTTGTGCGGGCATTAGAAATGGAAAGTATCTCATTCATCAGCTCACCTTGTTTCCCACTACCTTTTATTCTAACTCCTAAAGCTATTCCAACTTTCCAGCTCAATATAACCTCATTCATTTAGACCTAAAGTTGAAGAAGTGAGAGAGTTCAACCCCATCTCCATGGCTTATCCTCTGAACTGTCTATGGCAAATATGGTTCGATGATATTACTAACCATTTACACTAAATATTAGACATAAAGTCGGACGGCAGAGATGAACGGGTACTGAAGATGGCGGTTTTTTTATTAAAATAACTTAAAAAAATTAATTAATTATTAAAATGACCTACTTTTTTAATTAAATACGAAAATAACTCAAAATCTACAGTAAAGTTGGTGGAGCCAAATTATATGGCGTCACCAACTTGCCACATCAGCAATAAGCATTAAAAAAAATAATTTTTTGGTGGAGCCATGTTGAATGGCGCTACTTGTATAAAATATAAGAGAAATACTACAAAATCTGAAAAATTGGGGGGCTTTTAAAATAAATTCCCATTTTTTGTGAAGCCATTTTAAATGGCGCCACCACCTGACGTCCTCTGGCCATTTCAGTTTTTTTTTTAACTTCTTTTTAGAATTTTGTCTTTTTCTTTTCTTTTTTTTACTTTTTTGAAGTTTTATATTTTTTTCTTGTTTTATATTGTTTATTTATTTTATTTATTTTTTATTATTAATTTTAAAAAAATTGAAATGTATATTTGAAATGTTTATAATATATATTTTTAAAATTTTAAATATTATTTTAATTTATTTTTTAAAATTTTAGATATATTTTTGAAATTATTTTTTATAAATTTTAAAAATATATTTTTCAAATTAATTTTTTAAAATTTTAAATATTATTTTTTAAATATTAACCATATTTTTAATAATATAAAATATTTAAAGATTTAAAATTTTTAAATATAATTTTTTAAATACATTTAAAAATCATAATTTAAAAAATTATGAAAGATGGGGGCTTTTAAAACAATTTCCCATTTCTAGTGGAGCTATTTAAAATGGCGCCACCACCTGCCACCCTATGCCCTTTTCTCTTTTTTAAATTTTTTTTAAAATTGTCTTTTTCCTTATTTTTTTTCTATTTTGAAGTTTTATATTATTTTGTTTATTTAATTTATTTATTTATATTATTAATTTTAAAAATTTTGTAATGTATATTTAAAACGTTTTATAATATTTTTTAAAATTTTAAATATTTTTTTAAATTATTTTTTAACTTTAGATATATATATTTGAAATTATTTTTTATAAATTTTAAATGTATATTTTTCAAATTATTTTTGAAATTATTAGTTTTATAATATTTGAAATGTATGTTAATATTTTATTAATTTTACATTAAGATTTTTTAATTTTTTTAAAGATATTTAAACTTTTTAAAAATTTTATATAAAATTTTATTTAAAAATATACATTAAAAAGTAAAATTTTGAATTAAAAATAAATATATATATTATAACTAGTCACATCATGTCAGTAATGTGACTATTAATAAATTTAAATATAAATTTAAAAAAATAAATTTGTGTTATATATATGTGTGGGGCTTGGTTCCCCTTGGATGGATGAATGAAGTAAAAACGTTATTTTGAGGGAGAGAAAAAGGTAAGTTTTATAAAATTTTATTTTTGTATTTTTATAATTTATAGTTGATGTAATATAATAAATAATTGTATTGTATTTATGTTTTTTTATATTATACAAATATCAAAATGTCTTCTAGAGCAAATACGGATCACACTTCATCGATGATCGACGAAACAGTAAAATTAATTATAAATGAAATAAAAAATCGTTTTAGTTTCTAGTTTTTTCTTGCTAATCGCTACTCTGTTGAACGTGTTTCGACTGCTTTAAAATACTTATCTCTATTTAGTTGTTATTATTCATTTTTAACTGCTTTAAAAATATTTTTTTAATATATTTAAAATTTTAAAAAGAAAAAGGAGTGGGCAACTTCACAACTCCGAAATAATTATAATATGTTTAATTATTTATAGTAAAAGAATATTATAATTTAATAAATTTTATTTTAAAATTAAAATTTTAACATAATCAATAAAAATTTTAAAAATCTCGATGTAAGGGTTATAATATTAGTATATTCATATCTAAAACTATTTATAATTCCTCTTAAATTTTAACCTTAAATAGAAAAAAATCTTCAATACGCTTAAATTTATAATAATCCAAATAACAATCCAAGTACAAAGAGCTTAAATATGCTATAAAAAAAATGTTGTTAAATTCCACAACTTAAATCTTTAGAACTAAACTTCATTTCGACATGTTATTATTACTAATAATATCCAATTAAAAATAAATATAAAAAGGCGGAGAATGTGGTTATTATAATATCCTATTAAAAATTAATATAAGAAGGTAGAGAATGTAGTTATATAGTTGTCTTTAGTTTTAATGCTTAACTATGATTAGGACATAATAATCACATTTGATTTCTACGTGTTATTATTAATATTTTATGACAAATTTTCATTCTAAATGTAACACCCCTTACCCGTATTCAACGCCAGAATAGGATACGAGGCATTACCAGAATTACAAATTTATTTATCAAACATTTTATTTCATCTAGCATTTTTATATTTGAAATCAATCAAAATCAAACATATTGTCCCTTAAAACATATTTATTTTTCTCATTTCATGACTTACTTGAATTTATTTCTCGTCTCAACATATTTAATTACCTTTTATTTACATATTACAGATAATCACATATTGACATGCCATGATAAATATCATTCTCTTGCCGTTTATTCATAAACATAATTTAGTTAATTCATTATATCAATATTTCACGTACTATCAACTTATAGTTCCTTATATCACATATTTAAAGTTACACGAACTTACCTGGCTAAATTGCAGAAATACCAAGATTTAAGTGCATTTTGGTAATTTTCCATTTTCATCGATTTTTCAACCGATCTTAATCTAATTAATAATTTCATTCAATTTTGCAATTTTCAATAATAAAATAATCCATTCCATGTAAATTGGTCATCTCCAACATTTTTACAAAACTAATCATAAAGTTTTACTTTTATTCAATTTAGTCCCTGAGCCTAAAACATTACAAATTAGCCATGCTAGCTGAATATTCATACATATTTCCTCCTCCTCCTCTCCATTCCACGTCCTTAATGTATATAACATGCTATAAGTAACATTGTCAATAATTTCATTAATTACTCATAAGTATATTCAAAACTGTCCATTTGAGTTATAGTCACTAAATTATTTATTTCCAGAGCTACAGAACTCCAAATGAAGAACCGTTAATTTTTCCTGAAACTAGACTCACATATCTTCTTACCATAAAATTTTCAGAATTTTTGATTTAGCCAATTAGTACAGTTTATTCTTTAAAGTCACCCCTGTTCTGCTGTCTGGCAGTTCCGACCCTTCTTCACTAAAAATTAATTATAAATTATGTTACCAAATTATTTTTATACAATTTTTGATGATTTTTCCAAGTCAGAACAGAGCATCTCGAAATTACTCTGAATCAGTCTGACCAAAATCTAAATATCTCAGAATACAGAATTCCTTTGCTTTCCTTGTTTCTTTCATATGAAAATAGACTCAATAAGCTTTAATTTCATATCTCATTCAGATTCTAATTCCATTTCTATGATTTTAGTGATTTTTCAAAGTTAGTCTACTGCTGCCGTCCCAAAGCTGTTTAGTGCAAACTGTTTATTACCATTTTTCCCCTAAGCTTTCTATAAATGATAATTTCGTCCCTGCTCAATTAACTTCTCAATTGAGCTGATTTTTCTCAATAAACACTTTATTCTATCACTTTAAACTACTTTATAATCTTTGGAAATCAGAATTCCAATAATAGACTTTAATTCCAAACATTTTCACAATTTAATCCTTAAAATCAATTTCTAACTAGATATTTCATTAATTAAACCCCTAATTCACCAATTTGATCCACAAAACTCATGTTCAAAAATCTAAGAATTTCCAGAATTTCAATCTTAATTCAATAAAACTTTGTTCTAAAACTTATAAAACATCAAAATTAGAAGAAAAGGGCTAAATTGACTTACCAATTAAACATTCAAGCTTTAAATCATCAATTCCTCCTTTTCTTTCTTTCCCTTTTTCTTCCCCTGCTTTCGTCTTGTTCTCTGTTTCTTTTCTGTTTCCCTTCTCACCTTGCCTTCTTTTTTGTTTTTGTTTCTATATATATAATAATATAATAAATAATAATATAATAATATAATAATATAATAATAATAATATACTTAAAAAAAATCTCAGATTTTCTTCACAATAACCGCCTCAATTAAACAAAATGGCTTAATTACCATTTTGGTCCTTTATACTTCTTTAATCTATAATGAAACTTTTACACCTTTTTCAATTTAGTCTTTTTCATTTAATTACATATCCAAACGTTAAAATTTTCTAACGAAAGTTTAATAATAACTTAATGACATTCCATAAATATTTTTAGAAATATTTATGGCTCACTTTATGAATTCGAGGTCTCAATACCTCGTTTTTGGCCCAATTTTTTCTAATTAATTCTTTCAGTTCACAAAATTCACTAATTTTAAAATATTTCTAAAATCACACTTAACTTATAATTATCAATTAACAAAATTTTCTAACCTTTCGTCAAATTTAGTGATCTCGAATCACTGTTCCGACACTATTAAAATTGGGCTGTTACACTATTATTAATATATTATTACTTATTTAATTTAACTTAAATAAAAAAATACTTAGAATGACTACGTTGGTATAGTATAAGTGTAATGTTTTTTGTTTTCTCAACCTTTCAATTTTACTCTTCAATATATTTTTTTAATGTTTAAATTATATAGATAATTGATTTATCATATTTTTATAAAAAATTTACCATGCAGGATGGTTATCGGGTTTTGAGGTTGCGGTGTCATTTTCCCAAGTACGATCCGGACGAGCGGATCATGCCATACTTACGGATGGCAGGATTTGGGGACGTCGCATTGATCCGGAGATTTGACATGAGGCTGAACTTAATATCCGCCTTGGTTGAGCGGTGGTGTACGGAGACCCACACCTTCATTATGCCGTGCGGGGAGTGCACTATCACATTAGAAGATGTCGCTATGCAACTCGGGTTACGAATTGACGGTGTTGCGGTCACGGGTCGAAGCAAAGTGTTGGAACCTTCAGTAGTATGCCACAGACTGCTTGGACGGTCCCCTAGTGATGGGGAACAGAATTTCACATGCTTGACATTGGCATGGTTGAGAGCAAATTTTAAGCGATTATCGAGCACTGCCACTGAGCAAGAGGTGATGTGTGCTGCTCGAGCCTATATTATGCGGCTGATTGGGGGGTACTTATGTCAAACAACACGTCTAATAGAGTCCACTTAAAGTATTTGCCTCTATTGGAGGATTTTTCTCGTGCCGATAGTTGCAGCTGGGGATCAGCAGTGTTGGCCGCATTATACTATGAGCTTTGTCGAGCAACAAAACATGAGGTTAGTAATATGGTTGGTTGTATGGGTCTACTGTAATCTTCGGCTTTATACAGGATGCTGTTTCTAGCGGCTGTTAGGCACCAACCATATTCGTGGCCACTTATAAATAGGTAAAAACAAAAATTATACTTAACATTTAACGACTCATAAGTGTGGATAATATTTTTCAAAGTTTAACTGCCAACGTGTTTGTTTCGATTTCAGATGGGCGACGTCTCTGGGAATTGGTGCGAGCCAAACATTAATCATTTACCGTCAAATGGTGGAAGCGTACGCTGGAGAGAAAGTAATATATATTAATATAGTTTAAGTAACGTTTATTTAACTTATCCACTTATAGTATGTGATGTGAATTGACTCATTATGTTATATTGTGCAGTTCTTGTGGATGTCGTATTCTGCACTGAATATTGCAACCCTTATTCCTTAGAGGGTTCACGCTGAAGCCCATATGTGGGGCATTAACACGCCGGTGCTCAACTTCTCAACCGTTGAGTGGTACAACGGTGATCGAGTTATACGACAATTTAGGTGTAGACAATTTGTGCCGGTCGAGCCACAACAATTTGCTGATGTCCATGGTAAGACCACGAAGGGGAAAAATACATTAGATTGGAGCGTGGAACATCAATGTTATGTAGCACTATGGAATACCCGGTACGACAGGCGGCCTGAGATGCACTCCTGCATGTTTGACTTCAGTCCTTCGACTGAATATATGCAATGTTACATGAATCGATGGCGCGTTTATTTATATGGTGGACAACTTATGATAGTACCAGGTCACGACTACAGACGTGGAAACCAACCTATGGGGGAGGTAGAGGATCAAAATATGGTGGAGCCCGACTCGGAGGACCAACTTTTCAACACATCGGACCAATAGGTTGACGCTTTTTGTGATGAGTCCCAAAGTAGTTCATATCACTTGACTATGGGTGGTTCGAGTTCATATCACCCGGACATGGGTGGTTCGAGTTCATATCACCCGGACATAGGCAATTCGAGTTCATATTACTCGGATATAGGCGGTTCGAGTCCATTTCACCCAGAGCAACCACATCGGGTCACTAAAATCTTCAACGTCTTGATCATAATATTCACTATTATTGGTCATTTCTCTGACATTTGCCTCTATGCTTATTATCACCTCCGGATGTATTTGTAGACAGGGACCAAGGGTAGGGTTGTTGTATGAACTCCCACTATAATTAGGAATTTCGGGAATCTGCGATGTTCCACCGCATTCTAATTGATTTGTCCATCCAACATTAAGATCAAAGTCAAATTCGTGATGTTGACTTATTGGACTAACATTCTCAACATGCTCTAAGCCTGCTAACTCAACAAATAATTCAACTGGTTGGGGGTTCTCACTCCCAGTCGACCACCATATTTCCATCATAGTGCCCAAGTCATCGTCATCTATTAGATGCATCGCACAAAATTTGAACGGATCTGTAGATATTGGAAACTTGTAAAATAATTTGGACATCGCCCCTTCCACAACAGATAACTATTTTCGCACTGATCTTTCTTTTCATTTCTCCTAGCTTCACATTTTTTTTGAATCGCAAATCTACTCTTTGCCGACCTTGAAATACACAGCCAATATCACCTTCTACAATTCCACCATAAAAAACAATATACACCAAAAACACCACATTATTCATTTTTAACAATTTTTTTGAACTTTCCTACTGAACACAACAATTACACCACTCTATATATATAGAAGAGAACCAAGATGTGGAGCCATAAAGAATGGCTCCACCAAAATACTGTGATTTTTGAGAGTATAGGGGGCCCTATAGCAATTTTACCATTTCCTGGTGGAGCCAAATAATTTGGCGCCACCAGTTTTCGAGTCCGACAGCCAAATTGTTTGTTTCAGCCTTTTTTTAAAAAAAGTCAAAACTTTTTTTTTTACTTTTTAAGTCCTTATTTATTTTATTTATTTTAAAAGACTTGAAATGTATTTTTTAAAAAATGTTTTATAATATATTTTTATAAATATTAAAAATATATTTTTGAAATTATTTTTTTAAATTTTAAATATTGTTTTTAAATATTAAATATATTTTTAATAATATAAAACATTTAAATATTTTAAAGATATGAGCTTCAAATTTATTATTAATTTTATAATATTTTTATTTTTTTTAAAAATATTTAACCTTTTTTAAAATTTTTATAAAAAAATTATTTAAAAATTTTAAATGTTTTATATTATTAAAAAATAAAACAAGTAATAAAATTGAAAGATCATATCTTTAAAATATTTAAATGTTTTATATTATAAAAATATGGTTAATATAAAAAATAACATTTAAAATTAAAAATAATTTGAAAAATATACATTTAAAATTTATAAAAATAATTTCAAAAGTATATGTCTAAAATTTAAAAAATAATCTAAAAATGATTTTAAAATGTTAAAAAATATATATTATAGAACATTTCAAATATACATTACAATTTTTTTAAAAAAAAGAAAAAATATAAAACTTCAAAATAAAATAAGAAAAAAATTAAAAAAATCTTAATTTAAAAAATTCTATGTAAAATTAATAAAATATTAAACATACATTTCAAATATTATAAAACAATAATTTTAAAATAATTTGAAAAATATACATTTAAATTATAAAAAATAATTTCAAAAATATATATCTAAAGTTAAAAAATAATTTAAAAATAATATTTAAAATTTTCAAAATATATTATAAAACATTTTAAATATACATTACAAATTTTTTAAAATTAATAATACAAAATAAATAAGTTAAAGAAACAAAATAAAATAAGAAAATAATATAAAACTTCAAAAAAAAAGAAAAAGACAAAATTTAAAAAAATAAAAAAAAAAGAAAAGGGCAAAGGGTGGTAGGTGGTGACGCCATTTAAAATAGCTCCGCCAGAAATGAGAAATTGTTTTAAAAGTCCCAATCTTTTCATAATTTTTTAAATGTATTTAAAAAATTTTATTTAAAAATTTTAAATGTTTAAATGTTTTATATTATTAAAAATATGGTTAATATTTAAAAATAATATTTAAAATTTAAAAAAATTAATTTGAAAAATATATTTTTGAAATTTATAAAAATAATTTCAAAAATATATCTAAAATTTTAAAATTTTTTAAAATATATATTATAAACATTTCAAATTTTTTAAAATTAATAAAAAAAAATAAAATAAATAAACAAAATAAAATAAGAAGAAAATATAAAACTTCAAAAAAGTAAAAAAAAAGAAGAAAAAGACAAAATTTTAAAAAAAGTTAAAAGAAAACTGAAACGGGCAGAGGGTGTCAGGTGGTGGCGCCATTTATGACTCCACTAAAAATGGGAAATTGTTTTAAAAGTCCCCAAATTTTCCAGATTTTGTAGTATTTCTCTTATATTTTATACAGGTGGCGCCATTCAACATAGTTCCACCAAAAAATTATTTTTTTATGCTTCTTGTTGACGTGGTAAGTTGATGGTGCCATATAATTTGGCTCCACCAACTTTTATTGTAGATTTTAGATTATTTTTGTATTTAATTTAAAAAGTGAGTCATTTTAATAATTAATTAATTTTTTTTGAATTATTTTAATAAAAAGCTGAAGATGGCTGGTCTGGTTGCGAAGCAGCCGATGACAAGTGTATTGTAGAAGTTGACGAGAAGGTCCATGGTCTCCCAACTGATCTTCGTATTCATTTGTGGATGCGTGTATGTATAAACTCAAGAGCCAGCTTGCAAGAAGCTTTCATAGCTCAGTTGGTTAGAGCACCCGTTTAGTAAGCGGGAGGTCTTGAGTTCGACTCTCAATGAAAGCAGTTCGTTCTTTCATACCTCGTCCGTATTTTTTAAGGGCAAAATATCGAAAATAACGGTTGCGGTATAAAATTAGATCCTCCTCCTTCGCCACTCACTAGGTTAGTTGTGGTTGCCGCTCTTCGTTTCAGTCATTCCCAGGTTAGCCCCCTTCATTGGGTCTTTAAATCTTATTCTTGCTACTTCATTTCTTTTTATGTCTTTTTCCCTTTAATCTTTAACTAAAGGGATCTGCTTCATTGCCTTTGTCTACCAGGAAGCAGAGCTTATGATCACAACTTGAGCTCAAAAAATGTCAGGGTAAGTGAATACTTTTTTTCATCTCTAAAAGTTCAAGACCATGTTTATTAGAAGAATATCAATGGTATTTCCCATAAATTTTGATCCGGTTGTTGGGTTTGTTTTATATCTCCATTTGATTTGAAATTGTTTGCATTTTTCATTATATAGGCTTTGGGTTTTGTTTGTTTAAGTGCGGAAATAAGTTGCTGTGGTGTTTTATTGTAATGATCATATAGGTTGCTTTGTATTTTGTTTGAGATGATCTGCATACTTGGTTTCACTTGTTTGTTTTGTTCTAGAAATTACAAGTACCGAATTCGAAAATTTGGATTTTGATTTCTTTTGGCATATAAATTGTGAGAATGAAATTGCATTAAGTAGTGTATAAATTAGTCAAAGTTTAATTTAAGTATTGTTGAGGGGAGGTTGGTCTTGGACCCTCAGACAGTGGAGGTATTGTGCCCAGGGTGTCTATGCTCACTTTTGGCCCTGTGTTCTGTTTCCTGACTCTAAGGAGAGCCCAACGGGTTCACGAAGTTCGGGTAGCGTCTCGCCACCAAGGAAATGTGAGCATTTGGCCGTCCGTGGCTAAAACTGAGCATAGACACTCTGGGCACAATAGCTTTACTGTTTGAGGGTCTGAGACCAACCTCCCCTCAAGAAGTATGTATTTGAAAGGTTTAAAATACATGAATTTCAAGTCACATGTATCTGTAGGAATCATGGATTTGGAAAATAATGATGAATGTTGCATTTATATTTGTGTTTTGTGTATTTGTTTTCGAATCATTCCATTTTGCTACATCTAGATATTAAGCCTTATTTGGATTCCATTTTTCCCAACATATATTTTTGGCAGCTTCACAACCCATTATGATCCCCAAAACTCCTGCTTCTGTCTTTATTTGTTTCTTTGAAAGATGTCATACCTTTTTATTCGGTTTTTAGTTTTTACTTCATCTATACGTGTTTACATTGTATTCTACCTTATTGTTTTTGCAGAGAAGAAGTTGCGGTTGCCCAACCGGACGCAGCAGCACTCATTGGTGAGCCAATGGACATTAACACAGCCTTGCCACTTGTGATTAGGAAGTCAAATGCTCACAGTGGGCTTGCTCGAGGCTTAGACGAAGCTGCAAGGCAATTGAAAAACACAACGCACATCTTTGTGTTATAGCCGATGACTGTGATCAGCCAGATTATGTTAAACTGGTCAAGGCCCTCTGCGCTGATCATAATGTTAAAATGCTACGTGCTCCCAGTGCCAAAGCTCTCGGCGAGTGGGCTGGTGTAAGTAAATTCTCATCACTCAGTTATTGAGCACGAATTATTTATCTTTTGCTTATGCAACCGAATTGAAAGAGCCATAACCCATTACTGTAAATGCTAAATGTGCTTCATTGATGCATGCAGTTATGCAAGATAGATTCCAAGGGGAAAGCAAGGAAGGTAGTTGGCTGCTCTTGTGTAGTTGTCAAGGTATGGACATATTTGTTGATCCAATCCATTTTTCTTTCTTTAACCTCATTTTTTATTTGTATTTATGAATGTTGGGATTTATCTTATTCTTATTTGCAGGATTACGGTGAACAACACGAGGCTGTCGAGTTTGTTCAGTAGCACAAGGATTAAGCAAATTAGAGGATGGTTCCCTTTTTCTCTTTTTCTTTTTTTGTAGAAGCAGATTTTTGTTTTGTGTTTTATGGATTTGATAGTGAACAACAGACCAATGATGTTGAAATTTTGCTTCTTTGAGAAATGTTGCAATGCTGAGTTGCTGCCTTGCTGGTGTGGTTGATTGAAATATATATAAATTCAGGGGATTGTGGTTTTAATAAGTTGCTCTGATTTTTCATTGTTTTTAAGCTAAAGTATTAGAAGATGTAATATAAGCTGGATTGTATTTTATCTTCTTTAATTAATTTTTGTATTTTAAAGTAAAGAGTAAATTGATTATTATTACAACAGAATAAATGAATGGATTTTTAATAAAAAATTAAAATTTTAATTTAATATGTAAAGATTAATTTATTAATTTTTCGTAAAATACAATTTTAAATGGTTGTATCGTACTCTTACATTGTTTTTAAATGTTGGCATTAAATTTAATGAATGTTAAAATATATTCAAGATATAATTTTTTAAATATATTCGGAATACATAAAAATATTGGAAAATAAATTAATATACTTTTGCCTATGTATTTATAAAAAAAAAATTACCAAAGAAAAAAATTTAAAATTGTATTTGTAATCGGAGATTTTATAAAATTTACTTTTAAGGAAATTGTATTTGTAGTTTATTTTTTAAGGTTGGGGCCAGCCAATTCTTTGAACTCCACACAACGTGGCGGTTCCCCATTGGTGTTTCCAAACGCGTTGTACCAGGAAAAATTCTAATCAGCTGCGTCGCGCTCCACGCTAACCAAAAAATTCAACAACCAATTAAAAAAATATTAAAATTTAATTTTGGGGTCTTTGCTGTAGGGTTTAATAGTGAGCTTCGTCTCTCTCTTTCTCTTTCTCTTTCGCAGAAGCCGAAAAAGCTCTCTGCTTTATTATCATTTTTTCTTTTTGCATTTTTTTCCACTGAAAAATTCTTTTCGTTGGAATTGAAAACGGGGACGGAATTTATAGGCTAACAATCTTTTTATTAACATGGAAGCGACGATGATTAGTAACTCGGAATTGAGAATCGAAGCTGAAATGAAGGAGCGTTCGGATCTTGGAAACGGGTCATTGGATTCTGCTTCTGTCAGTTTTGACATTTCTAAGAAAAAGATTGAGTTTCATCCAGAGAGGAAGCCCTTTAATGCGTTTAAAAGTTGCGACGATGGGGATTTTAGAATCGAGACGCTGAACACTGGGTCGGATACGAAGCGTGTAAACGGGGTGGGATCTGATCTATTGAGTGCTAAAGGAAGGAAGGCTGATGGTACGGATATGTGGGAGACTGGTTTGGATCCAATTCTCGGTTTGAAGATTAGTTTTCGTAAAATTGTAAGCCTTTATTTCGAGTTCTATTATCTTGGTGGCGTTTAGTATTTGCTTAATTTTATGAATTTATTGAAATTCCATCCTTTTTCTTGTCTTGTTTTGGATATTTTCATGAATGGTTAAACTGGGTTACTTCTTTGAGCTTGCTTCTATATAGAATACAGTTTTTGGTTATTTTTAGGTTTCTTTTATATCATTTAAGCTTTTTTGGTCTTCTGAAAATAATATGAAGTGTCTTCAATCAAATTAGTAAACTTAGTTTTCAGTGTTGGATTTTGTTGTTGTTATAATTGGAAAATTCTAATATAGTTTTTTTTTTAATTAATGAAGCCACTAACAGGGTTTTCAAAATTGACAGGGTGCTGGTTTGGAGAACCTTGGAAATACATGTTTTCTTAATTCGGTATTACAATGTCTGACATACACAGAGCCTTTGGTAGCTTATCTACAAAGTGGCACGCATCAAAGTTCTTGTGAGCAAAACTATGATCTTTTCTCTCTATTGTTCTTTTCTTCCTGTTATGCGGTACAATATAGACTAGTGTTTTGATTTATGTGTATCAATGTTTATGCATATGGTTTTGGTGTTCCGGCCTTAATGCAAGTCTAGTTTTACATGTCATGTTTATGTATTTTATTTCTGATGATGTCCATGTTCCAATTGGTTTATGAAGGCCGTATTGCTGGGTTTTGTGCCTTATGCGCTATCCAGAAACATGTTAACCGTGCTCTACAATCAACTGGGAGGATATTGGCACCAAAGGACCTGGTCTCAAACCTACGCTGTATCCTTTTTGTGTGTCATGTCACTGACTATTCTGATATTCAGCTGAGGTGCATGAAAGTTTTGCTTGTTAATCTCTACCCAACAGAGATTAGGTTTGGCAATGCTGTTAGCTATAAATATCTGAAATTCATTTGAGGGAGTTATTTGTTTAAAGACACAAATTTAAACCTGACATAGCATTGATATTAGTGGCTAATTATTGTTTCACCTGATTTAAGACATTTTGCTCTTTAGTTACCGAAATTGTGCTCTTAACTCATGGTTAGGCATATCTCGCAACTTCCGAAACTCTCGACAGGAGGATGCACATGAATACATGGTAAACCTGCTAGAATCCATGCACAAGTGCTGCTTACCTTTAGGAGTATCAAGTGAATCCCCTAGCTCTTATGAGAAGAGTTTAGTGCACAAGATCTTTGGAGGTCGCCTTCGTAGTCAGGTGCATTTTTTTCTTGCTGAACTATGATCTGACCAAATTGTAAATAGTTCTGCTAGATCTTGACAATTTTGGACATGTTGCAATTATGCAAGAAATATTTGTGCACTTAATAAATATTCGAAGTTGGTTTAAACTTATTATAAAATGATGCTCCCACACATTATTCAATAGCTTCTTGTTACTTCTTCAGGTTAAATGTATGCAGTGTTCTTACTGCTCCAACACATTTGATCCCTTCCTTGATTTAAGTCTTGAAATAGTCAAGGCAGATTCCTTGCATAAGGCACTTAAGAATTTCACTGCTGCGGAGCTTTTAGATGGAGGAGAGAGGCAGTATCAGTGCCAGCGCTGCAAGCAGAAAGTTAAGGCAATCAAACAGCTGACAGTTTACAGTGCACCTCATGTACTTACCATCCATCTGAAGAGATTTCGTGCATATGATTTTGGGCAAAAGATTGACCGCAAAGTTGAATTTGGTCCAACCTTAGACATGAAGCCTTTTGTCAGTGGTTCCAATGTGAGTAAGCTTTTGTTGAATACTGTTACTTTTCTCTGTCGAGTGTGTTTGTAGGCTATCGAAGCCATTCTTTGTGAGACACAAAAAGTAGTATCAACAGAATAATGCAATGCCATATGAGTTTCTTTCTCTTAAGACTTTTAAGGGGCAATGATCCTAGGAAGAAGTTTACTGTTCAGTTGCTATTTATTCTGTTTGATTTTTTAATCCATTATGCAATATTTACAGCATTCTGCTGTGAGGAACCTAGGCTTGAAAAGCTAAGTTTGTTGGACTTGGCAGGAAGGAGATTTGAAATACACTCTTTACGGTGTTCTGGTTCATTGTGGATGGAGCACTCATTCTGGTCACTACTACTGTTTTGTTCGCACATCAAGTGGCATGTGGTACTCCCTTGATGACAACAGGGTACTTGAAACTACTATCTTCCTTTTGGATTTTTTCTTTCTATTAGAATGCTAGTAGGGTTTATCATTGAGTGGTGGTTATTGTCTTCTTATTTTGAAAAGGATCAAGATGCTGAACTGTTATGGACCATGTTATGTTTTTCAAGCTGTGGAAGCTAATCGTTACCTTTGAGTCATGTGGCTTACTGTGCTATGTTTTTAAGTTGTAAGAGATGTCCACTATTAGAACTGGATGGCTACTTCAACTTTTTCAAATATGACATGCTATATAGATTTATATCATTACATGTAATTGGATTACGAGAGATTTAAGGGTGGAGATGAAGAACTGTTTTTCTTTCTTATTCCATTACTTGAAAGATCCCTTTCTAGGGGCATTATTGTTGATCTTGGGAATGAGCCTTCTTATTTGTTTCAAATATAATGCAACAGGTTGTCCAGGTCAGTGAGAGGACTGTTTTGGAGCAGAAAGCTTACATGTTGTTCTATGTTCGTGACAGAAGAAATACTGCTCCAAGAAAAGCTACTGGTATTCTTCAGAGGGATAAGTTAAAAGCAAATGTTAATGGAAGGTCTGTTTTAAATCAAAATCTTAAGGAGCATATGCAAACTGGTTCCGTTGGTAAAAAGTTAAGTGCTTCAGGCACTTGTGCTGCTATGACTCCAAAGGTTACTGTTAATGGTGACTTGTCAAAGGAGACAATCATGAAGGAAGTGCCATCTCTGCAAAACCATGTAATGGCAGAAGGTTCAGTGCTTAAGGAGTCTATTTCCGCCCCTTTCAATGTGCCATCAAAGGACTCATCAGAAGCATGTGCTTCAAATCTGGTTCAAGGTGAAGACTTGCAACCATCGGCTTGTTCTGTAGGTGGGAATCTTGGCAGTTCTAAAACAGAAAATTCAACTGTTACTACTGGTGGCAAAGATAGTGACTGCAATGAGAGGGGGAACACTAAAGGTGGTTTTGAAATCTCAGTGACCTTATCACCCAATTGTGGTGGTCTCCATAACTCGGGCACTGAAAAGATCGCGAGTAAAGAGACCCTGCAGAAGGTAAATATGGATGTTTTATTCCCTACACAGGCTTCTGTCATGGGCAGCATTGGCACCTGTTTCTAATTTCTAAACTTTTATGACTGCAGATTAGTTTTGCTTCAAAGATTGAGGTTTCAAGCACTGTTGCATTAGAAGATTTGATAGAAAAAGCAGTGAAGAAAGTTCCTGGTAAAGCTCTATCTATGAGTACTACTAGGGAAACATCAAAGAATGCTCAGGCTACTATGTCTCCAGATAAGCCAATTTGTAATAGTAGTCAGGTGATATATATCTTATTCAGTATTTGCCACTAGTAATAATTGTAGTACTTGTATATTGATTTATGGTTTTTCCCTTACCATTTCCAGGCAGGAGATGTTTCCAGCCACAGTACCATTGATAAGACACTGAATGAGAGGGGAGACAATAGTAGCGAAAAGAAAATTTTTGAATCCCCTTCGAGCATTCCAAATGGATCTTTGGAAATTAAAGCACCCTGTAAAAAGCCAACGAAGAAGCATCTGAAGCGTCAGCTTAGAAACATGCATATCGGTATAAAATTAAAAATTTTCAGGGCATCTCTGCACATGCACAGCAAGAAGAAACATAAAAAGAGCAAGAAACGCACGTTAAAGGCCCATGTTCTTTTAAAAGATAATTTATCGGATAAGGATTGTTTTCCTTCTGATCTAGGGTCATCTACATCTGAGAAATTCAGCACAATCAGTTTGGGTTTGATTCATCATAGGAGGAAAAAGGCAGCAAATAAAAATGTCAACATTAACTCCGGTTCTTTGATGAATAATATAAATGAAGTTAAAGAGAGGATTTATCAGAATGGTACTGTTCTTGCAAGTGATCAGCAAGCAGAAAGGAGTTCTGGCTCAGTCTTAGAAGCAAATTGGCATAATTCAAGAGGAATTGGTTCTTTTAAAGATGGAAAAACAGGCTCATCTCTTAATAGGCATGTGCTTACCAAAGGTTTGGGGGAGACTGCTGGTGCGTACTTGTCGAAAATATCTATTTCATCAGCTTTTTTTGCCACGTACTTTTGAAATTAATTTCTCATGTGCATCATCTGCATTTATTTTTTGTTATGCTCCCATTCCATTCATGTTATTCTTTGGGCTGTTTTGCTTGCTGCAGTTGCGAGATGGGATGATATGGACATAGTATCTCGTGCTCAGACCATAGAAGCAAATGATTCGGAAAGTAAAGGAATTGGTTATGTTCCAGATGAATGGTGAGTGAACATTGATGTATTCTTTATAAGTTATGAGCTTCAACTGCGAGTTCCATTAAGATCCAGAAAAGAAAGTGCTTTTCTGATTTCCTGATAACATTGCCTGGTTTGAAGCTTGTTATCTCCTAATGCCTGTTTAAACTTGTACAGGGATGAAGAATATGACAGGGGTAAGAGGAAGAAGATAAGGCAAAATAAGCACAAGTTCGGCGGTGCAAATCTTTTCCAACAAATCACCACCAAGAAGACACAGTTTAAGAAGGCTAAGTTAGACCATTCTAAATCAGAAAACCTACCATTCAGGATATGAAGTAAATCCATTATCAATTTGGAGCAATTTTGACCTCTCTGTCTGCTGTTATAGTTGATGCAGTAATTCTTGCTGTCTTGTTGACATGAGCTAAATTGTATTTTGTAACCAGGAGAATGTTTAAAGTGGAGAAAAAAAAACATCAGATAATTGTAGTTTTTCCTATTCCTTTTCCTTTTCTGGAGTTTTTTCATTAGATAGTTGTAGTTTGGGACACACGGACGAAAAGGACCTGTTCTATGGAATAAAGAACTTGTGATAGTAAATTTTGGTCTATTATTAGTGTATGTCAAGTCCAATGCTGTTAAATTTTAGGTTAATAATACTAACTTTTCCTACAAGTCAAATTTACAGTCGATGCTTCTATTTAACAAGAAGCATTAAGCATCTATTCATTGGGACTTCCGTCAAAGCTCAAGAACAAGTTTTTTTTTTTTTTTTTTTTCAGTTGATTTACAAACATATTTAAAGTAATATGGAGTATCTTGTATTAGAAGTTGGATTGTAATTTTTTTTATTGAAAAAATGAGCAAATTAATCTATATATATACTAAATTGAAGAGCAGTATAATTTTATCAAAATTTTTATTTACTTTTATTATTAAAAATTAATCTTGTGTCAATTTTTAATAGTACAAATAGATAATTTTTAATAAAATTATTGTTTATTATAGTGTAATTTAATTATTTTTTAAATGGGGAACAAAATATAATCTAAGTTTAGTATAGTGCTTACTTTTACCAAAAAAAAAAAAGCATCTATTCACTGGTTACTGTTAAAATCTAGTACAGAGCTTAGCAGGACTACATAGTACGCACTACGCAACATACGGCTTGGAAACTTTCTAGGCTTTTTCAGACAATGCATGTCTTGTTCTCGGTGAAATTGGATTGGACTGAAAACCTGAAAAGCCTCCAAAGGATTCAAAATTAAAATCCAAGACCCAATGCTTTAAGATATGCCGAAAGCCCAGTTATACTTTCATAGTTTTTTGGGTTAATTTTGTTACAATCCAATGTTTTAAGCTAAAAGTGGAAAAATTCCTGCTTCATACTAGTAACACCAAGTTGCAGTAATGCTTGGAAGGATTTCTGTCTCGTTCAGACATAATTCTGTTTCTCTCGGCTGTTCCGTCTTTCTCTCTCTCGAAACATTTCAACCAACACGTCTTTTTTTTTCTTTGTACCCCTAAATTCCGCAATCTAAGCCAATACAGCTAAACTCACAAGCATGGCATAAGCCTCAACCTTTTGCTTTTAGCTCTTTTTTGACTTTGGGTTTTGTTGTTTGATCAATCAACATGTAGTTGTTGAAGATAAACAAGTAGATTGAAAGAGAGAAAGAGTGAAAAATTCCCTCGTTTTTCGAATTAAAATATGAGCGTTTCTTTGACTGTAATGACTTTCAACCTGCATGAAGATGAATCAGAAGATAGCCCAAATTCGTGGGATAAAAGGAGGGATTTGTGCATAAGCGTCATCACTAGTTACTCCCCTATTATTCTTTGTACTCAACAAGGTATGCCGCTCTTCTTAATCTATACATTGGATCTTTGTTCTAGCTGTTTTTTTTCTTGATTTGCATGATCTGGGTGTTTCCTAATTTGACTTTTGGAGGCTGGTTTTATGTTCTTTGAGCTAATCTTTAGAGCTTTCGATATTAAAAAACAATTGGTTGGTGAATAGAAACTGATTGAATGTGTTGGAGATTGATTCAAGCTGGTTTAAGCAATTTGGGATCGTCCTTTCTTTGCTGGATCTGAGTTTATTGTAATTGTTAGCATTTTCATTTTGGGTATTTGCATTCAGGCGTTAAATCTCAACTGGATTATCTTCAGCAGGGTTTGCCAGGTATATAATCTACCAATTTTTAGCCTAATGTTGAGCAGTATAATCTATAAATCTTACAGTCAAAGTATATTCTAACTACACCAGATAATGAAAGAATTTCAGATTTATGCTTAAGCTTTTGTTGTTATTGCTTGGTAAAAGTATCATATCATGGAGGCCCTTCTCTTAAAAAATTTATTCATTTTTACTGTTAAAAATTGGTCCTTGTATTTTAGGATGAGATACACATACAAGGTGACACTATGTGGTTATTTTGTCAGGCATGCCAGTTTTTAACAATAAAAATGAATGAAAATTTTAATAGAAAAGACCAGTTTGCTCTTTGATCTAGTGTACAGGGTCTGATTTGCTGATTTTTTTAGTAAAGGAGGCAAAATGTAATTTGACACCTAGTACAGTGGCCTCCATGGTATTTTTACCGCTGTTGCTTCTATAAAGTGTGTAAAAGTTCTACAAATTAAATTTCTGTCTCCTGTGATTTTCTTATGATTCATGCTGAACATGGATGGGTTTGGTTTTTGACCTTCCTTAGGTTACGATCAGTTTGGAATATCGAGAAAAGGGCCTCAGGATACTTCGGATGAATGTTGTACAATATTCTATGATAAGGAGAAGGTATCTTAGTAGTTTTGTTGATTTCCGTGATCAATTATTCCGGGATACAGTTTGCTAACATTTGTTTCAATGTTGATTGAAGGTAGAACTGATTGAAGGTGGAACATTTTGGTTGTCCGAGTCACCTTCTGTCCCTGGGAGTACATCGTGGGGTTCTGTAGTTCCGTGTATTGCAACTTGGGCTATATCCTTTTATATTCAGCTTACCGCTTGTTGTTACCATTCATAGAAATCCATTGTGTTTATTTATTTCCTTAACGTGATGCACACACATTCCAACTTAAGGGAGTTGAACCTCCGGGATTCTCATTCCAAGTAGTAAATACTAACATGGATGAGTTCAGTCCTCGTGCTCGTAGACGAAGTGCTTTACTTACGTGGCAACATATTGCATCCTTACCACCTAGCTTACCTGTTGTGTACTGCGGAGGATTTAACACACAGAAGGAATCAACGACAGGTCGTTTTCTTCTCGGGAGATCAAGGTATTTTTATTTGGTGCAAAACCTGTTATGTGTCTCTCAGCGTTGAAGCAAATTCCAATTTTGCTGGCTGTTTTTGTATTATTTCTTTGCAGAGAGCATGGTGTGGTGGGAGACATGAGGGACGTGTGGCCTAATGCTCGGGTGAGGAAAAATGTGTCCCTCATACGCACTTATCACGGCTTCAAAGGTACCCTTTTATACTCCAACTGCTGCTTTAGTAGTGAGGTGTGATGATTCTTGGGACTTAACAATTTCGTCCTTTCAGGTGACAAGCAGGGAGCTCTTGAATTCCTTAAGTTGATATTTCGAGCACTGTGCCTCTGTTGGGACCGACAAACTCAGGATTTACACATAGACTGGATTCTTTTCCGGGGACGATCTCTGATACCGGTTTTATGTCAAGTGGTCAATGATAACATGGATGGTTATTACCCATCTTCACACTATCCTATATTTGCCGAGTTTCTTCTTCCACGTACTGTGAGATTGATCGAACCACCTACAAGTACACAAGATGAAAACTAGAAAGCTATTTGTTTATAAGCTACAATTTTTTTTTCTACTTTGAAGCTTGTCATATTTTCTTTGTTTATCAGAAAACAGGTCTGTGGCGACCGTGAATTATCCATGGCTCGACAAGTAATTTTTTTCAGTTGTAACAATGTCTTCTCATTTCTCATGGCCGGAAAGGTAGAGGGAAAAAAGCTGAAGAAGACAATTCAAAATTGGTTCCAATTTGTCTGTTTTCGGGTCAATCACTTAGTCCAGGCAATGGATCAAGGGGGAATATGTCGAAAAAGAAGGGGGAAATCTGCAAATATTCAACTCTTTTGAACCTTTGATTGTCTTTAAAGTTACATTCTTTTGGTTATGAAAATGAGGTGGTGTTATTTAATGAACAACTTTTAGTTGAAACACACACATCTTTTCACTTGCAGAAGGAAACATTGTTGCTTGTCTGAATCTTGGCTCTACCCAATCAATCATATAATCATGTATGGTTATTAAGTAAAATAAAAGTAAAAGAATTCATAATAGTGCTTTGCTGCATGGTATAAGCAAGTAAGCTCTACAACCGTCTGATGAACAAATTTACAAAAAATGAAGATACGAAATAATGCGCAAAACTCATTCAAGGATCAGACTACCATTTCAGCTTCTCTAAGGCTAGTAGGAATCCCAATATCTAACCTCATGGTTGGTTTATATTGATCGGGCACATCAGTGCCAGCCTGCACACAAATTTCCACCACAGCAGGGGCTTGCCCATAGAAAGACCTGAGCTCCCGCTGCAATGGCGGTCCATTTACATCAGGCACATGCCAAACATATCTTGGAGGTATCAAGTCATCCAGCACCGCTGATTGCCAACCGTGCTGCCCATTTCGTTGCTGGTGTTTGTGGGCACCACAGTTCTGTGCTTTGTGCCCTGAGGGACCAACATGCACCTCTGGGCAGTATCCACAAACCCTCACAGGATACATCCTCATTAGCTTCTTCGCACCTCTCCTCATTTGTTCCCATGCTTCAAGTGTTTCCTCAGCAAGTTGGATTGTTTCCTCTTCATCACGAGGAGCTACTATCTCTGTATCAGGTATTTCAGTCAATATGGGTTTCAAGGGAGGTTCTGGGACAGGATCTGGTAGTTCACTTTCATCAGCATCAACAAATTCACTTTTACCAATCCGAATGATTGGCTTTCTTCTCCTCTTTGTTGGAAATTCGGGAACATCGACACCAGCTTGGATGCACAGCTCAACAACTGCAGGAAGCCGGGGAATTGAGAATCTCTCATCATGACGGATACGCTTTCCAAGGCGATCATATAGGTGGTAGGAATCAACTGGCACGAATACATCTTCAACAGTTGCATATGTCCATTCATGAAGACCCTTACGGATGGAAGCACGGTGACCCCGACATGACTTAAATGGATGCCCAATGGGACCAACATGAATTTCATTACAATAACTGCAAACATGTGAGATCAAGAGATCACTTCAGCATACACATTGAAGGCTGAAATAATCTTACAAAGAGTCAGCCAATCACTTGCAAGACTAGCTAATGTAAGTAAGTGCAGTAATTAATGTGAAAAGTGAGAACATTGATATTACAAGGATATTAAATAATGTCAGTGAGAACATTGATAGCACCTCTAAGATGGCCAAGCGGCATACATGGCACTCATTAACTTTAGTGCAAAAAGTGGTCTTAGATGGATTGGTAATAAAATGAAAAATATGTAGTAAGAAATATCATGATGTCAAATGCAAAATTTATTTCATAGGTGTATACTGTTTACATTACAACGAAAGAGGCTATTTTTCACCAAAAACACCATGCTTTTATGAATAAGGATGTTCGTAAGGACATAAGCAAAGAAGAGGGACAAAAACATACCGGCAAGCATGAACTTTCACCACCTTCAAGAGTTTCTTGAGATTGTTAATTAATGTAATCCTTTCATTGAACACATCGTAGGCAAGGGGTACTAGGCTTTTAACAATTAAGCCATTCTTTGGAGGTGGAACTGGTTTTTTAGGCTGGCCTCTGCTTTTCTTGAACCTCTCCCTAGCAGCTCGCCTCAGCTCCACTATGGGCACAGGGAAGGGCTTCTTCTCTTTCTTGGAATAATAGCGAGGCAAATCCGCATTTTGAGGGTGATCACATCTAATAACCAATGCACACGGTTGATTTAACTTTCTTGATGGTGCTATAGGCTTTGACTGAAATTTGAGTTTCCCATTCCTATGCTGTGGAATGCACCGATTCCGAAAATATGCATAATATCTGTTAGTTGTATACTAAAACTAACAGAAAATTAAGAAGCAAAGAAGAGACTCAAGAATCTCATATTTCATCTGGTATTAAAGAATGATGGTTTTAAAATTACGATACTGCTGATTCTATTAATCATGCCAAGGGTCTGAACTAGACAGTTGTAAGACATGTATAGTTAGATTACTCTCTAAAATCTGCTTGTAAGTTAAATTTATTACCTGTGGCTGTATTGAACAAGGATAAAACATTTCAATAATTGGAAGTTTGAATCAACCATTCTATTGGTTCTTGAACTGAAGCTTTATTAATTGACAAATGGAAATTCAAAGAGTAAGTTCAGTAGCTAAGTAAGGAGTAAAATGCAAACATACCTGGAAAGAAGAAAGTGAAGGAAGGCTATTGAGTTTCAGAAAATCAGCTCTGGAATGGTATGAAAGCATTGATGACCCCATTCTGGGAGGCAAACACACTAATTTACCATGAGACAGATAATTCTTGGAATTAAAACCCACCCCTGAAACCATAATTACAATATATTTAAAAAAAAAAGAAAAACTCGTATTTTGAGCTTTGATAAGCAAACAAGTTCAAAGCTTTAAAATCTCAAATAAACAATAAAACCCTTTGGTTGATTAATGAAATAAAGGAGAACGAATTGAAGAATGGAAACCCAGAAAATAGGCAAAGATGGAGAAGAAGCAAAAGGATTTAAGAGAAGGAAAGAAAAGCTTACAGCAGCACATTGAAGAAGGGGAAGCTGACATTTTTACATCAATAGAAACATCATCGGTTGAATAACGAAGGGGCTTTCTTTTTAGTAAATATTATCTAAATTCTCAACCTTTCAACAGAATCAGAGATTCAACTAATAATAAGCCTATGCTTTTAACAATTAACAGGCCATTCATATGGAAAATTTTCTTTAGTTTTAGCCTTATTATTCTTTTTGAAGGATCCACCAAGGCCCAAGAAGACAAAGTTGTATGGGTCCCTTGACCTGCTCCAACATCCTATTTCTTCGTGTAAAAGAAATGGAAATTTTGAAAGGATAAAGTATTAAAATTATACTTCAACTATGGTTTAATGTGTAATTTAATATATGAATTTTGATTTTAGTTTAGATATATACATAAAATTTTATTTTTGATTCAATCGTACATATTTAAAGAAATGAATACATCAATTTATTTTTATATTATATAAGTATATTTATTAAAGTATGTAATATATAAACAAAAAGTAGTGTTATATCAATAATTATTTAATGATTTGTGAAAATTGAATTAAATGAAAAATAAAATTACTCAAAATAAAAATTAATGTATAACATTGCGCATTGAACCAAAATTCTTGTGTAGTTTTAAAATTTATCCTTTGAAAAAAAAAATTCGTATTCAGATATATTTGTTTGTGATACAATAATTCTGTAAAAGAAAAAAAAGGAAAGGTATTCCTTTTGATTATACAAAATTCAAACACATTATTATTATTTAAAAAAATCAAATTATTACATTTCCTAATTAATAATTACACTGATTAGGTAATTAATATTCTAATATGGTTATTATATAACTGCTACATACCATTTATGCATTACAACGTTATTTTGGTCCACAAACATATTTGAATTTTACAATATAAATTATATAATGTTCATCCAAGGAATAAATATTTTTTATACACTTTTCTTTTTCCATTAATATATAATTTAAGATTCCCATGGTATATGTGTCAACAACTGAAATTTACAATTTATATAAATTTAAATTTCTTTTTTATTGTTTTATGATTAAATGCTATATACTGTATTTGTGAACAAATGCATTTTATTTTAAGTTGACATCAAGATCTTATCTGGCTAGACTTTTATATATACATTATATATCTGTCATTCCCAAATATATATTTATATTATTCGTATAATTACGTTACGAAGATAATTTTTTTAATCCTTTTTTACTTAACAAATCATTTGATATTATATATAATTCATGATGAATTTTTTTTATTACATATGACGTTATTTTATAATTAAATCTACACAAAAATTTAATTATCGTAATAAAAATCACAATTAAATTCTATGTAATTATCACATTACAATTTTGATATCCGATGGTATCTTCCATATAAATACATGATGAATTTTTTTATTTCATATGACGTTACTTTATGATTAAATCTAAACGAAAATTTAATTATCATAAAGAAAAATCACAATTAAATTTTATGTTATTATCATATCCGATGATACCTTCCATATACAAAAATTATTAGATAATATTGAATATTAAATTTGTGTAGATTTTGACTCCCTTCATCTCTATATATAACATAAACTTGCTCTTTGGGTAAGCAATACCTGAGAAAAAACCTTTGATTTGCAAGGCATGACGAGAAAGAAAGTGAAGCTTGCCTATATTACCAATGACTCGGCAAGGAAAGCCACCTTCAAGAAAAGAAAGAAGGGTTTAATGAAAAAAGTGAGTGAACTTAGTACCCTTTGTGGTATCGATGCTTGTGCTATTATGTACAGTCCATATGAGTCCCAACCGGAGGTTTGGCCATCGGCTATGGGAGTCCAACGAGTGCTGTACAAGTTCAAGAAGGTACCCGAGATGGAACAAAGCAAAAAGATGGTGAACCAAGAGAGTTTCCTAGCCCAGAGGATCGCCAAAGCCAATGAGCAGCTCAAGAAGCAGTGCAAGGAAAACCGGGAAAAGGAGATGACACATGTCATGTTCCAGAACCTTAATGGCAAAGCTGGTATTCTTGGATTAAACGTGGTGGACTTGAACGATCTCGCTTGGTTGATCGATCAAAACTTGAAGGAGATCGACAAGAGGGTCGATGCACTTGCTAAAACATCTCTTAATCCCCAAGGCCAAGGGGGTTCATCGTCGTCCGTGGCTGTGCCGCCTATGGTAACGCCCGAAGTGGCTAGTACGGGGGACATGGTGCAAGGGGAGGTGAACAACATGGATTGGATGCAGAGGCAACAATGGATCATGGAGCTGATGAATAATAATAATAATCCACAAACACAAACTCATGTGGGATTTAGTGGCGAAGAGACGGTATTCCCATTTGGGGATAACATTCCTAACGTCAACAATGGCCTTTGGTCCAATGCTTTTTTCCCTTGGGAAAAATAGAGTTTCATTTCAATTTTTATTTGTTTGCTTCTGGTATTGCCTTTTATCATTTTATGTGATCAGCATACATATGTGATAGTGTTGCGTTTGCTGATCTTGCTCACAGACATTTCCCTAAATAATGTTCCTTAGGATTCAAACATATGATTATTGTTTAACTTCACATTTGTTATATTATATTATATTAATTATTCTCTTCATGTGGAATTTCTTTTTCTATACTTAAATCTTATTTAATGAAAAAAAAATATAGATTCATATAACTTAAACATATATTATTTTTTTGATTTAAGAGTTTTGGAGATTAGGGATTGTATTATAAAAACACCAACTAATACTAACATATAATTATATTGAATGATATAAAATAGACATAATTAATAAGTCGAATTGATTTTAATTGAGTTTATTTGAATCTGTTAAATGATATAAATGTTTTGAAGATTAGGGTTAGATTATTTTGGATTCAAATATTTAAGGTTACTTTTTCAAGTCATTTCATGTTTAAGTTAAAATTAGATGGGTTTAGATTGTTAACTTTTTAACATCAAATCAAGTTAGATCTTCTTTGGGTTCAGTATTTGCCTTTGGATTAGAATTTATAAGTCTATCTAAAATAACACAAAATATATAAAATATTTTAAAACTTATATAATGAAAACTATTAAAATATTAAAACTAATTTAGAATAAATTAAAAAATATAAATGAACTTTCACTCAATGTACACCGATAGGTACATTCTATATAATTGCATAAATGAAATTTTGATTTTAATTTATTGTACAAATTGTTGGCACAAATATAAATGTAACACTAATTTATATTTACTTATTACAGGAAAATAATTTTATTTATCACAATAGTCAAATTTCATTTTTGATCTCTATCCTATGCTTAAATCTAAGTTATTATATATTAATCATAATAATTAATATTATTAACTATTTCGATTAAATTACGAAAGTGGTATAAGTGATTATTTGTTTTACTAAAAGGAAGCGGAGATAGTAGTATATCAAAATAATATTGATAATTTATTTGTTTTTTTAATGTTTTGAAAAAAAAAAAAAGAAATACTACTCCTAATACTTAAAGAGTAGAATATTTGCAAGCCGCAAGAGCAACAGCTAGTTGAAGAAGAAGATAATGGCGCTTGCTTGAATGTTTTTCAGACCTTCTAACCTCTGCAATAAAAATTCTCTTGATGATCTTCACAAGCAACATCCCCATAGACAAACATTCCCACACTGCTACTACATACAAACTGTAACTCCAAATCGTCCTCCAAACTATAGTTATGGAAACAGCAACAAATGTGTATCCACCGTAAGCAACTACGTCGAGCAATGGCAGCGTTGCTTCTAGTAGGACTTGGAATAACCAACCAAGCATTCCATTTGTAGCTTGCACACCTAGAGCTTCAGGACTAAACCTGCATTGAAAAACTTCGAGGCTTAACTCGGATCATGCAGTAAGAAGTGACATTCAACAAATACGGGTTCCGAATTCATCTGTAACTAGGATTGTGGCATGGAAAAGTTATTGATTCAATGAAATAAGAGGATTGAAAGGGATAAGTTGGGACTTGCTTTCCACTGATGCCTAAAAAGAAGCCTGCTAGAACTACATAAAATGCCATCAATGGAATGTATAGATCAGGTGCATTTACATCATCAATAGGAGGCTTGTCAGTTAATGTACTTGTTTCAGTTTCTCTCATCCAATGCCCCTGGATGAAACAAACAAGTTCGAGTCATTTTCTAAGATGACATGGGGTTGGAGATTCGGAAGCTAAGTATTTACTAGTGCATACCTTATGCAGGAATGGGAACAAGATTAATTTCAATTTATTCATCACATATTGATCATTCACTTTGAAGTAACATCGGCTGAAGGAAAATCACCTACTAAGAAGTTACAACTTCATCTTACATTGCCTTGCACATAAGGTGAGCCTGATCCTAAGAGCTTCGCCCGGTAGGCACCTAATTCGGTTTTGATCAAATCTGTTCCAGCTCCATATATAGCATCAGCAAACGGATCCATTGGCTTCCTTGTTGCAGCAGGCTGGACAAAGATCTGTTCATATCTTCCTTAACCATGTAATAACGTTATATATATATATATATATATATATATTGATGATGGACAGTAGGTCTCTAGTTCTTATCATCAACCAAAAGGACATGCTAAAGTTCTGATGGAACAAACTAGAATTTGGCAGCTCGGATTCAGCTGCAAATGGCTCGTTGAAGACTGACATTGCATGATTTCATCAAACATCAAAACTAGTTAAGCTTTGTAATTTAACACTCAAAAACGATGTTCAAAATGAATTGAAACAGGTCGGACATTGCATTCACACCGCCCGTCACACTATGGGAGCTGGCCATGCCCGAAGTCGTTACCTTAACCGCAAGGAGGGGGATGCCGAAGGCAGGGCTAGTGACTGGAGTGAAGTCGTAACAAGGTAGCCGTACTGGAAGGTGCGGCTGGATCACCTCCTTTTCAGGGAGAGCTAATGCTTGTTGGGTATTTTGGTTTGACACTGCTTCACACCCAAAAAGAAGCGAGCTACTCTAGAAACATGCATTATCTAGTTAATTAATTGCCACTTACCTTCTGCTCCCTGTGTATTAACAGTTGCCATTAAAACCTCCAAATTTGACCAACCTCAGCCTTTGTTTGGAATCAAAAGTTTTAAGTGCAAATTCCTTCCTGTGGCAACCCGATATTTTCTATGTTTTGTAATGATGATATATGGCATTCTGATTGATCCGCTTCCCAATGTTACATACTTGCATTGATAGGAGGATCCTTCCATAAACTGTTTTCAAAATTCAAACTACTACGTATTTGGACCTCAACAAGGATGGAATGTTAAACAGGCAAATAGCTTGTTATTACCAGGCTTTTGCAATGTTATAACATTAACCCACAACTGTAAAGGGCCCGGAAACCCAATTTTCATTGACCATGGTTCCTTTGGGCCTTCATATATAGCTTTGACTCTTAAAGGGGGTACAATTGCAGGCAGCGCAGCAGAGTCTATCAGTACAAGTTTGGGTAAGTCATTTGGCTTAGCTTTTCTTCTTTCTTTTTTTGTGGTTCTCTGTCAGTTTCAGCTTTGTATAGCATAGGGACCGCTAACAGTGATAACAAAAAATTGTGCATTGACACTTCAGCATAACATAACAGATCCTTCCTTCACTTGTTCCAATCTCTGTCTGCAACACCTTCAAACCAAAGGTACTGTTGGCAGTTTCCTTGGATGTCGCCTTTCACTAAATTTCCTGTTTGAAAAAAAATAATTTCACTTTGATGATCAAGTATTTGTTACACAAGGCAATTTCATCACAATTATCATTCTCAGCTTCTGGCTATCATTTCTATCACTTTTTTCATATGCAAACAAAATGAGAAAAAGAAAAAGGAACAATCCTGATTTGTAAACTGTAACAATGAGCACTACAAGTCATCAATGGTGGGAGTGGCCACTTTGTTTTGTATTTGTCATTTAATGACCCACTGCCTTAACTCATAAGCAAAGATACTAGCACTTGATTTTAAGAAAACGAGCATGCTTAAACAGTTCGAGAGACAATAGAGGAACATAAAAAGTACATTATTTTCCACCTTTTCTCTTCTTTGCTTATCCAATCCATCATTTAAGCTTCTTCTTTTTTCTTTTTTTTTTTTTTTTTTTTTGCTTTTTCACCATCCTTTCGAACTTTGTTAAAATATCAATTCAAAGGGGTCTATTTAACAGATGAATTGCTGGTTTTCATCTAATTTCAAGATGATTCTATGTGAAGTGATGAGTGTCAAGAAAAATAGAAAATTTCAACTGTCAAGCATTTATGGATGGCTAGGCCTTGGAAAGATAAGATTAGGATGGCCATGGTGTCTGATTCCAGGATTTGGTGGGTTGATTTGTCAAGTAGTACTTGCTAGTTTCATTCAAAAGGTGGTTCAATGAGATTACTAGTTTAACCCTATTGATTTAATAGCAGGGAAACTACACAGGCAGGCAGGCAGCCTGCAAATTGAATTAGATCCTCATCAATTCAATAAGTTGACCGACTGACTGTGACTTTTGGGTTTTATTCCCTTCTTTTTCTTTTGGGTTTGAATGGTGGTGGGGAGGTATTAAAGAAAAACATAAATGGGGGAGATGGTGTGGATGCAGAAACACCCTTGAGAACAAAGTAAAGGGTAGCTTAGGAAATTTATAGCCAATGCAGAGGCCTGAAATATAATAATAATGGTTAATGTAACTCCAAAAACATTGAAATCCATCATCAGTGGCTAAAAAGTAAAAGGAAAAAAGATGATGACTTTGTGGCAGTCAAAGCCTAAAAATAAGGTACCTTGAGCAACTGAAACACCAACACCAACAGCAGCATCAAGAAGACAAGAAGAACAAACACGTCAGGAAACAGCATCATCTTATTTTCTATCCTCGCACACACACACACTGCTTTATTTTCAACAACCAACAATCCACAGGGACATGGCATGAAAAACAAAGGAAACATGGGGAAAACTCCACGCACGTACTCTCCAAGACTCAGTCCACACATCACCCTCTTTCTTAAATGGACCAGCTCAGCTCTGCTGGACCAAAGTTTTTATGTAGAAGATAAACCAAAAAGAATAGATAGGGGGATGATAATATAGGTGTCTTCCAATGTGCTCCATCCAACTCTCTCAAACCAATTAAAAACATGTTTACCACAAATACCCTTCTGCAACCCCCCCCAAAAAGTCATCTTCATCACTGTCTCTACTCTCTAAAGATCCCATTTTTTTTTCACCCAGTTATGTGGGCTTCTTTGTCTTGGTCAGAGTTTTCACTGAGTAAACAGGAAAGCCAGAACCTTCCTCTCTCTCTCAACACTTTTTCTTTCCTTTTTTATTATTTCTTGCCCTCATCTCTTTATTTCTTGTCAAATACCCTTGTCTCTTTCTCTTCTCCATATTTGTGGGTCTCTTAATCTCATCCCTGTGTTCTGAAACATGAAGAAGATGAAAGGGGTTGCTGCTTCTGTGGAGTATTCTCCATACCCCATATACGAGGACCAAAGGAACAGGTTCAAGCACCACAGCCTTATGCAAGACTTCGACGACTTGTTCAAGGTATTAACTTCTTGCTGCCTGTTTATATTTTTGTTAAATTTTATTAGATCCGGTGTTTTTAGTCCTCTTGGATTTGTTTCTTTATTTATTTTGGTATATGTTATTGCCTTCAATCTTCTAAGAATAAGGATTGGTTATGATCTTTTTATCTCTTTTGTTTTGTTTAAATTGATGGTTTTCTGTTTACTGCAACGTTTGATGATAAAAATATTGATTTTTTTTTGCATGAAAATCCTCAAGTTCTTAAAAGTGAGAATATTTCATACTAGTAATTTAAGATCATGGCTTTGTAACACTAAGTCCGAACCGCACTTATTCCTTCAAAAATAGAATTGAAGGCTCATTTACTGTACCAAATTTAGCTGCTGTTTTGTTGTTTCTGGAATTATTAGTTCGTTTATACAGTTAAGTCCTCAGTTTTGTTTTAGCTTATGTTTGCTTTGTGTTCTTCAGGAAACAGAGGCTATGAGAAAGAGAGTGCAGGTTTTGAAAGATAAAAAATTGACCCTTTTGGTTGAAGTTCGGTATGATCTTGTACCTCCATAAATTTGTTGGATTTGCATAGCATTACCACTGTAATTTATTAATATAGTGTTCATATTTTGAGTTTCGATCATCTTTTTCGTTCTTAAGGTTTTTGAAAGGGAGGCACAAGTTCTTGATGCAAAACCGAACTTCGAACACACCGGCCGAACAAAGCTTTGCGCATTCACAAAATAAGGTGATCAGAAGTAAACCAAATACGGAGGAAAAGAAATCGACCGGAAAGGAACATACTTTGGATCGCCTAGCTACTGGTTTCGATTTGAACCAGAAGGTAAAGACCAAGGAAACCACTTTAGCTAATCCTTCTCCTATGTTTGACTTAAACCAAAAGCAACAGAAAGTTTTCAGCGAAAAGGAGGAAGTTACTTTGCGAACTCGTTTACAGGCTCTCGACTCATACCAGAAGGAAAGGCCTTACAGCGAAAAGGAGGCTACTGCTCGAAGCATGGCGCCGGTTTTCGATTTAAATCAGATTTCGGTGATCTATTCGTAGTTTAGTATGAGTTTGCTTTTTATAATCTTTTGTGTGAGGGGCTAGTTTCTTCTAACTTTTCATCCATTGCAGACAGAGGAGGAAGAGCTACAAGCTAATAATAACTCAATGGGAGTAGAGGAATTGAAGAGAAGTTCACTCAGAATTGGAAGTGATGAGCAGCACAATGATATTAAACTATCAGCGTGCTGGAACACCGGAAATGGCCCGAACCGAGTCGGAAAACGGAAGATCACATGGCAAGATCAGGTGGCATTGAAGGTTTAAGTCTCTTGTGATGGGAAGTGCTTAGCTTTAAGGGGTTTGGGACTTATTAGTTTAGCTTGCCGCCCTCCTCTGGCTCTATTATTCTCGCTTTTGTAAAAAAAGGAAATATAGTTTGCATCTAATGAATTTATAAAAGATAAATATGAATATTGATGCTTATCCTAAACCAAAATGTTGTTTAACTTGCATCATCATTCATGTTTGATTCTTGGAGTAATCGAGAAGTAAATTTGTTGCCTTGCATTTTATTTGTGGTGCGAAACTACTTGTTGAGAGATTCCACATTTTCCATATTTTATAAATTTAATTCAAAATGTCATATCAGCGATAACATGGCATGTCACATCATCAGTTGAAGTGTCCTGTCACGTCAGATAAAAATAACTGTTAATTGAGTAACGAATTTCATTAATTTTAATCTTATTTGAAAATTTTTGCTACGGTTGAGAATGAAAGTGAAAAAAATCCTCCAGTAAATTTTGTAACTATGCCAAAAAATGGCAAAGGCAAAAGACCTTTCTTTCTCTATCAATTAGAATTTCCCCCAGCACAAGCTACGCCATGATGCTTGTGGCTTTCCCTAAAGAATCAAATTGCTTCTTTCTTACCATCTGCCTAAAATGGGTAGAGCCTGCCTTGGATATATGGTGTTTCTTCAACTCACACAAAAAGGCGCTTCTCCTTATTTCATAGACAGCATGTTGAGAAACCAAGTTCAGGATTTGGTGATCCCAAGGGCTTCTTTGGAGAAGCCAAGGCGGTCCATTGGTTCCTATTCTTATTCTAAGCTTCCCGAGGAGCCCATCAAGCTCTCTATTCGGAAACTGGATGGCTCTTCCTTTGGTACTTTTATCGGGTTTCTTTCGTTTCAGTATGTTGAAATTGTTACATATGTTGGTAACTTTGTTTTTGGTTTCTGTAGATGTTGAAGTTATAAAGTCAGCCACCATTGCCGACCTCAAGCTGGCTGTTCAACACGTGTTTAGTCATATGCCAAAGAAAGGTCCCGGCAAGATTTCATGGTATGAATTCAACAACTCTTCGATTTTGAAGCTTCTTTTGTTCATCTTGGCAAAGCACAAAAGGATTTTGATTCATGTGTTATTGACTTATAATGGAGGCCACATGTTTGGGGACATTTTTGCTTGTGCTATGATGGTCAGAAGTTGCTCACAGAAACTGATCATATCATGAATTATGGCATCAAGGATGGTGATCAGGTTTGTACATGTTATGTTTCCTCTGTTTTTACAACATAATTTCACATAATGACTTGTTTTTTCCCCCTCACCAGCTTCATTTTATTAGGCATGTCACTTCCAGCTATAACCTGACAAAGATTCAATCAAAGAGAAGAATGGCTGCCCAAAAACAATCATACTTGTATGGCTTTTTAACTTTGTTTTAAGCATTACTTTTAACACCAATAAATAAGAATCTGGTACAAGTAAAAACTGATTTGGCGGGCCTGGCCGCCCTTATTCCCCTATAATTTCAAATTTTTACAGCAATGCTGCCCATTGAACCTCAAAGTAGTTAGTATTTGTAGACTCTATGGCTTATATATAGTAAACACGATATATACATGCTTTAATGTTGTCATAATTTCCGTATCAAAACAATGGATGAGGAGACCATTCGAAATATGCAGGTCGATATCAAGCTCAACGAGCACTTTAGCATGTGAACAAAACGGTGAAGAAGACGAAGATGAAGATGATATGGAGGCTGGGAGATGCAAGAGTGGAAATGACAAGAAGCAAAGTATGATTGTACAACAAGAATGCCAATTTGGTCAGTTATGGAGAAGTTGGTCCTCGCATTCAAAGACGTCAACCATTAGAAGAAAAGGATCAAGCCAAGGCAGGGTTTGCCAGCCTAGAGATGGTACTAGTTTTGTGGGGAATTTTAGGAAAATCTATCAACTTTGGGGTACTGCTAAATATTCTCCAAAGACCAAATGAAGGGAACACTCGGAGGTTGCCTACATGCATTCATTACTGCTACTGTTGCTTTGACTTAGCTTAGCACTAAGGCTGTTTTGTCCTGAATCCTTAACATTATGTTTTGTGTCACAACTTTTTAAAAGTTGTTTACTTGCATTATGTTTCATGTTTGATTGTTGGAGTAATGGAGAAACAAATTTATCGGCTTGCATTTTATTCGTTAGCCTCCTAGATTTTTTCCATATTTGCTAAGCAATGAGAAGTTGCCGGCGGCTCCCTCCATATTTGTACATGAAATGGGCTTGTCCTCAATGCCCCGGTTGCTTTTCAACTTCTGGCTATCTGCACTTTCAAAAGTCCAGCAAGGTCGAACTAATGGTATTTTAGATTCTGATTTAGCCAAATACCAAGAGTCAGGATAAAATAAAGGGGATTGCAGCTAGATGCCATCAATTAAGGATGACTATATATATAGGCACGGCTGTCGCAATGTGACAACAGGCTTAGTTACAAGCTTTGTTGTGTTTTTGTTTCTAAAGTGGCAATAACACACACACACAACACTAAGTATTCTGCATACATAATAAGTACCTAGATGAACATTTTGTCAATACCCCCCAAAAAAGGGATAAAATGAATCAAGAAATTAAATAAACATGATAGAAAAATACAAAAGGCATGTGAGATTCTTCTTCCTCTATTAACATTAATCATTGCAATAAGCAACCAACCCCTAAAATTACTAAGAAATGGCCATAATAATTAGCTTATGGAATGAATTGGAAACCTCTAAACCAAAATGCAGCCAAAAGAGCAAAACTGCGCGTCTTTCCATATTTCATATCCTAAAGTGTATGTGATCTAATTCTGGGATTCGGTGTTACTGGTACCAGTTTCCTGACCTTGGGTATCCTTGAGTAATCTCCCAGCTTCCTCGCCAGCCTCTGTAGTCGTCTTCTGTGCCTCTTTAACCTTCAAAGCCTGCAACGTGGAATGATTATAGTAAGCAACTCCCAGAAAGGCCAGCCCGTACCCAACCAAGTTGATGGGCGTCACGGTGTCCTTAATCACAGACCATGAGAAGGCAATCAACAACCAGTCCTTGACAACCCCAGCTACGTTCATGGTCAATGCAGAAGTCTTTCCAACCAGTAAGAAGACAGCTAGATTCAGAGCAAAAGCACAAAGAGAATTGGTCCCAAAAATCAGGAAATCGAAATGGAAATGTGATATCTCTTTCAAAACTGGGAATTCAACGTAAATCCATGGCACCAACAGGAAAACCAAACAGCAGGGTGCAACATAATACAGAGAAGTGATGGGGTTCAAGGTGATCCCTTTAGAAGTAAGCAAGATTTGGATCATAACCAACCTGGTAGCCTCGAAAGCAACGGCTCCCAACTGCAAAATGACACCCCAGGTATCAAATCTAGCTTCCCCGTAGGCAGCAATGGCGACCCCAAGAGAGATGGACAACATGTTGAGCATAGTATTAGGCTTGAAGGGTTCTTTTTTTAAAAGAACGCCAATGGAATAAACAGCGACAGGCATGAGGGCTTTGAGCATTTGAATAAAGGAAACAGACAAGTAAATGTAAGCGGAATTGGAGAACCAGAGGCTGAGAGAGTAAAGGGCACCGATGGGGACAACGGAAGAAAGGTAAAGGTGGGAAGACATGGAAACAGGTTCGACAAATTTGAAGACATTGATGAGGAGGAAAGCGAGGGAGGCACAAAAGGACATGTGGATGATGGTGAGAGAGATTGGGAAAGGCCAATTGTACATATTCTTGTCGAGGATGTACTTGTTGTAGACGATGACGGTGAAGCTGAGGAAGATCCAGATAGCAACGTAGGTGTAAGAGAGAAGGATCTTCCTGAGGACGCTGTGACTCAAAGACCCGCCCTTGCCCATTGTTGCAGACCACCCTGATCAGATCAGATGAGGATAATGGAGATGATTGCTGAAACAAGAAGGGGTCAGACTCAGAGCGGATTCAAGGGGGGGAAGTTCAAATTAGTTTGGTTTCATAATAGTTCGTTGCTGCAATGGGCCTACTCTTGGGCTTGTAATGATGCTAAAAAATAGTAATGATTGCACTAAGACCTTTAATTTAAAAAATGTACACTTATTTTTACATATAAAAATTAATTTTTAACAATAATAATAAATAAAATTTTAACAAAAAAACTAACTTTTTAATCTAAGATATATTTATCTATTTTTAAGTAAAAGAGATAAAACACAATCTAACTTTTAATACAAAACCTTTATTTATTTTTATTCTAACTTGTTTGAAAACTATTATTCCAAAATGTCGTTATTAAATGAATCTAACCCGATTGTTTATTACAATAAAAAAAACTGTTTTTCCCGTATATATAATTAAAGTAGGCTACGACGAATCCATCACTCCGTCGAACAAATACTAATGACTGACTTGCTGGCCAACAAATATTTTATGTTACTTGCAAGTCAAAATTTGCAATATATAAACGTACGCGCGCGCACTCTTTGCAAATTGCAATTAAGGGAGGAGCATCACACTAAGATGACAATCTTTCAGAAAAGGCATGATTTATACAATAACGTTATTATATTGGTTTATATGATTGTTTCATAACAGGGTAAATAGGACTTTAAAAAACAGAGGTTATGCTCTCCAAAATTAATTACAACACATCATAATATCTATAGATAGCAAAATGAAAAACAAGTCCTAAAAAAAGGGAAACAGAGCTAAATCTCAATTAACTGAGGCCTTAAATGGCTACAAACACTACTCTTCAGATGCAGTCCAACATTGCAAGGAAATGGTGAGTGCAGCTCCTCCCAAGCAACTCATTCAACAAGTACACATGGCCATGATATCCAGCAATACAAATTGGATCCATGATTTGGGCATCAGACTCTGCTTTTGCTGATTCAACCTTCATTATGATGGCACTACATGAAGAAATATTTTATATGCTTTAGAAAATTTGGTTACCAAACAACTACAATGAGAATAAAATTCGACATCCATATCCTATTGCCAGCAAATGAACAAAATATTAAAGGTCACAATTATTTGAAAGCACCATGCTATGAAATTTGGCAAACTAAAAACTAAACTATTCAACAAACAACTTTCCACAAGAGAGCTAAAACATGCCAGTAATCAAGCTTTCTAAAAGCGCCTTGACAGTAGAGCAGAACAACCGCTTTCCACAAGAAAGTTGAACCATGCTGGTAATCAAGCATTCTAATAGCGCCTTGAAATCTTTAAAACTAATAAAATTGTACAAGGATATCAAAGGCAGAGGGAAGGCAGAAAAACATACTGTATGTAGATGTATCAATCTGCTCTGGAAGTTCCTTAATATCCACCTCAAACCTCTCCTGGACCTGCAAGTGATTGAACAAAATTAATTAGAGCTGGGCATATCAATGGGACAAAACAATATTCACAAGTTCTAAATCCAAACCTGATTGAGCACATCAGAATCTGAAGCAGACGAAACAAATGTAATTGCAAGACCCTTGGTGCCAAATCTGCCAGCTCTACCAACCTGCCAAAGAATCACGAAACATCAGTCAGATAACTTGTACTCAGAAAACAGAAGCAAGATTACCATGACAATGCAGTCAAAACAAAGCTTACCCTGTGCAGGTATGTATCAGCAGAATCTGGCATGTCATAGTTGATGACAATGTTAACACGTTCAATATCAATTCCTCTTCCAACCAAATCTGTGGCCACAAGAATTCTTTTATGACCCTCCTTGAAACCTTTGTAGCGAGTCAACCTATAGAGCATTCATTACAGATGCATACATTATAAAACAAAGCTAATTGGTAAAAGCCAAACCACATCATATTTAAACAAGGAACATTAACCTACTTGAACAGAAAAAGAAATCTGAACTTCTAAAAGATATCAAGTAAACAGTATTCAGTAGACATTGAATGAACCAGCCAAATCCTAAACAAGAGGCCTAAATTTGGGATCACATGAAAAACATAGTATTTAGTAAACTAAAAAACCAAAATGAAGTAAAAAATGGTGCTATTTTCTCTTCAAGTATGCTTTGCACCACTCCAAGAAGAAAAATAAAATAACAAATGACCATGAAGCATTAGCTCAACTTGACCATATCACCAAATAAGGCAAAATAAAATTTTCGGGGTTCTAACCGTACCAAAGCTTCCCCCATGGAAAATACACAAATATACCACCATAAATCGGTGCATTAAGGTAATATGAGGAAATAAATATAAAAAAAAAGGCCTTTGATAGGGATCCTTCCACAAGATAAAGGTTATTGAGTCATTTATTTTTTACAAGAACAAAGTACACTAAAGCCTTTCTAGAAAAAGACAAGGTAGCAAGAATATATGATACACAATACGTACAAACCTTTCTTCCTGTGACATGCCAGAGTGAATGCATATAGAGGGAAAATTACATTCCATGAGCAACTTGTTCAACTCAGCTGCTCGGCTCACACTTTTAACAAATATGACAACTTGGTTAAAATCCAATGCATCAAGGAGATCATTCAACTTGCGGTTTTTCTCCAGCTCACTCAATTTGATGTAGTGCTGTCAATAGAATCATTTTGGTGATTAGGTCTTAAATAATCTTTTAAAAAAACAAATCAGAAGGCAATGAGCTAGCTTCTTGGAAGATACCTGCACAAGACCATGAAGGGTCAACTTGGCCTCGTCATCGACATAAATTTCCATGGGCTGAAAGGAACAAACATTACAGTAACTCATGTTAGGTAGCTTCCTTAACAAATGGAATCCAGTATGAAATGAATTACAGATGCACATCCCTTTAATTGGGATTCAGGTCCATCTTCCTTGCCTCCTTGCAGATGCTTACTTAGTAAAAGCAGGCAAGTTCTGTTCTCCCTCAAAAACATTATTACAGGACAGATACTGCTTCCCTAACCCAGAAATGCCCAACCCTTATTATTACCCCACTCCAAACCCACACCCATAGACTAAATAGAGAACAACTAAAAACAATTAAGCCAAAGTAAAAATAAGCTCACACAGATACACTACTTCAATAATCTAACCACTGCAAACCCATGAATTCACCACTAACCTTCCCCTTTCAATCTGCATAATCCATAAATGCCTAATAGGAGCCACAGCGCTAAAGCAAAACCAATGGGACGTGATCCACCAGATGCAAACAAAACTCTTGGAGAAAGCTGGGATTAATTAAAAAGGTACTTCTAAATTCAAGTAGTATTGGCCACAGAACATTACATCTTGCATAAATTTCTTGCAGACAGGGCGAATTTCTTTGCTAAGAGTGGCAGAAAACATCATAACTTGCTTATCATGAGGGGTCATCTTGAAAATCTCCTGGACATCTCTTCTCATGTCTGTGAGATAAGTAGAATAAATACAAGGAATAGCAGTAAATGGAACATTAAAAACATATACCCTCATCCAGCTTCAGGTGAAATTAACTGTACCAAGTGATTCAAGCATCTTGTCACATTCATCAAGAATGAAATGCCTCACATTCTTCAATGAAAGGTCCTTGTCTCTTGTCAGAGCCAATATCCTTCCAGGTGTGCCAACAACAACATGAGGGCATTCATTTTTCAGTAGATCTTTGTGAACTTTAATGTTAACACCACCGTAGAAGACAGCAACCTTGATATCAGGAAGGTAAGTACTGAACCTCTCAAACTCATGACAAATCTACATGTTCAAGGCATAACTAATGAGTCGACATGTATGATATAACTTAAAGAGTACAAAGGCAATTTTTTTGACCAGAAGACTTCCAAGAAAAGATAAGAACTTGCTCTTACCTGGTAAGCTAACTCCCTAGTATGGCACAAAACAAGGGCAACAACTTGTCCTGGTGTAGGTTCAATCTGTTGTAATGTTGATAGAACAAAAACCGCAGTCTTCCCCATCCCTGATTTAGCTTGACAAATAACATCCATACCCAGTATAGCTTGGGGAATGCATTCATGTTGAACTGATGAAGAACCAAAGAAAATTGTTTCGAAGGAATCCGTGGTAAGTAAAATATAACCTCCCAGATCCTTTTAATTGAAACTTTGTGATAGTGGTATATTACCTGCAAAGGCAGTGCATCACAAACTAAAATCTTAGGCCAGAAAAAAGGTTACACATTAAACATTCAGAAAAAGTTATGTACGTCAAAATCAGAAACAAACACGTTGCATACTATCCCAGTCATAGAAAAACACTATCATAGTAACAAACAGCTAATGAACAAGCGTTCTAGGTAATTTTAGGGATGGAACTGCATATATAGGTTAACAAATGCTAAAAAAGGAGAGTATAAATTTGCCTTCGGAAGGGTGCTCAAATCCAGAGTCCACAATGGATCGAAGCAGCTCTGGCTTCAAAAGGAAATCTCTGAATCCTGAACTGTGAATCCCAACATAGCCCCTACAATGACAGAGAAAAGATCAAATTAGATAGACGGAAAAAGAATTCTCCATGGATTATTTGAAACCAAAAATAAATTATACAACTAATAATCGTTCCGAGAAAAACTATCTATCATTCAAAATTTCTTCTTTTTCTCCTACCAGAGGTGCATAAGATAGAGAATATTAGAATGAAAAAAAGAGCGAAAATAGAAGAACAGAAAGAAGGTATAACTCACTTCTTGCCCGCATCGCCATTGACTTTAGCAGTGACAGAGTCAGGGGCTTTCTCTTCTTCTTCTTCGTAGTCGAGAAGCTCTTCCTCATAAGCGTCGTTGTCCCTTGTTTCTCCCATTTTTCTACAAAATCCGAATAGAAAATAGTTAGGAATTTAGCAAATAAAAGACGGAAAATAGCTAAAAACAAGTTTGATTGGAGATTTACCAGAGAAATTAATTAAAAGAGGGGCAGAACTAGTAGGTTTCTAGGGTTAGGGTTTGGAGAGTCACTGGCTGGTTCACGGAAGCAAAACTTATATTTTTAGAGAGTTGGGAGAAATTCTTCTAGCTTATGACCCGGAATGCCCTAGCTGCTCTTCGCTAATTACCATCTCACCCTCAACCCCATCCCCCCGGTTGGCTGTGGCCCATTTCGGGCCCAAAAACCTTTTTTCCTCCTCATATATTTATACTTTAATTTTGATTCAATATATAATTTAATATATGAACTTTAATTTGGTATAATTATACACATAAAATTTAAATTGTGTTTTATATGTATATATAATTATTTTTATATTGAATTAATATAATTATTTATGTATACAATATATCAACATAAAAATATGTTAATTCGATAATGTTATTAGTGATTTGTGAAATTTAAATTAAATCAAAATTTCATGTATAAAGTCGTAAAAAATTAAAGTTTATATATAACATTACACATTAAATCAAAGCTCATGTATAGTTTTAATATTTATCCTACAATATTATTATATGCACTAATGAGAAAGACCTATAAAATGGTGGCCGAACCATGGTTCACTAGTTACTTGCTTATATAAATTAACATTCAACCGAGTTAGAACAATCATCATAATCTATATATCTCCAAACAAAGTTATGGTTGAGTCAACCCTAAACTTATAACCACCATAAAAATAATTAAGGTAAATTATACTAGTAATCACTTAAACTATTAATGAATTTTTTTACCATTTAACTATGAAAATAGTTGGTGGCTGAAAAAGACCAAATAGAATAATTGAATGATCATTTCATAACTTTTTATAGTTGAATAATAATAAAAATGTACTAATAGTTGAATCACGATTTTATAACTTTTCATAATTAAATGAATACCGCGGAAATAATAAAACAATAACTGCAAAGGTTTAGGATTGGTTTTGATTTCTGTAAACATTATCGCTACTTGAATTGAAAAAGGTATATTAGATTGGAAATTTCAAAAGTATGATGAAACTTGTAGATGCTACGTGAAGGTGAAAATGCATAACCATGTTTATAGTTAACAACAATACCAGCAGATGATGATGCCGAGATGCTTCTCAACACATCTCTCTCTCTCTCTCTCGCAGCAAATCAAACATATATACGCTTAAAAATAATGAGGACTTTCACCATATAAAAATAAAAGCTGCTCGGTCAGTATCCATCACTACTATGTATAACATTCCATTAACTCCTCCTTTCATGCTTTGCCTTCTGCTGCATGCTCCTCTGTATATCTTACCAGCACGTGATTATTTCACATCAAGCTTTGGTTATTACAACAACATCTCCAAAGCCAGATCAATGAACCCCCCTCACAGGATATGATAACAAGTTCTAGATAATAAAAAAAATGGTTATGAACGTGTCAGATGAATTAGCATTGTTTTTTCAGTTTTATTATTCCCATTGTTCAGTTTTCCAACAGAATTACGTGTGCCTAAGACAAACAAAAAGTTATTACAACGAAATTCATCCTTGTCTACAATTTTATTTGTTTTTCCTTTTAAGCGATGTTCGGGAAGGAGTCAGAAATGAGGTGATACCATACAAGTCTTGCATAGGACATATTATGTAACAAAAACAAATTAATGAGTATGACATGCCAACTAAAAATTTACCTACTTTTCCATTAAAAGAGTTTCAAAGTCAGCATATGGTTTACTGTAACTTAAATAGTAGTAGACTTTTAATTAGTAGGAAGGAGACTTGTAGAGGGGGGCCATCTTTGTTTTTAGTCTTTGAAAAGGTCAAACATCTTTGACCTCTTATATAAATTTATTATTTTATTTCAACTCTTTTTTTATTATTTTTTTAAATATCTATGTGTTGATACATACATGAATATCTCAGTATCATTATTTAAACTAAAGTAGTTAGTACTGCATTGTTTTTTTTACTAGAACTTATATGTATTGGTCTGTTTCGATATATCATTTTAAATTTATCGATATTTTTAAAAACTATTTAGTATATAAAATATTTAAATATATCAAATTAATTAGATTAAATAATTTTGAATATAAAAATATTAATTAATTATAAAAAATACTTATCAATAAATTTCACAAATAAAACTTCATCATTTAATAAATCTAAAGTAAACAAGGAACAAAAAAAAAATATCTCACACATTAAATAACAAAATTATTCATAACATTACTTTAAAATATCTACAATAATAACACCTCATACTAAATATATAAAATGAAAGGTTAATAAAAAATACGCATTGTGTTTATGAAGCTTTATAAATTTTTTTTCTTGAGTTTGTTTGCTATTTAAATTTTTTACTTTTTTTATTATTTATTTTTTTTTAAGTTTCTCGTTTACTGAAGTTTAAAGTTTAAATTTGGTTAATAAAAAATTTTAAAGTTGGTAAAAAAAATATTTTAACATTATTCATACATAAGCTCATGTGCAATGTTTTGTCACAAATAAGAGAAATGATATTTCAAATTATTACTGAAATAATACACATGGATTGGTGTAACGAGAAACCAACTACATTGATTTAAACATAATATTTTGATATATTCAATTAAAAAATATAAAATTATCTGAGCCATTTTGCTCCAAGTTGGAGACTCCTTTTTGTGATGTCCTATCTCTTTCAAGTTCAAAAAAAAAACTAGCTACCATGGTGAAAGTATCGGAAGTTGACTGAGAGAGACAGCTTAAATAATAAGTAGGACAAATTTGTATAATTTCCAAAATAATTCATCAATCTATCAATTAATTATTTGGGTAAACTATACAAATGGTCATCTAACTATATCCGTAATTCTATTTTGGTCATCTAACTTTAAAAATTTTAAATTTAGGTACTAACGTTTGAATATGTTCATGTTTTGGTCACTCACCTTTGAATTGATAACAGAAAGCCTTTTTTCTAATTGTTTTAATATCACATTAATTTAGTCCTCAATATTTACATATTATATCAACTTGATCCTAATTCTAAATAAGTTAATAAATTTAACCCTTCATACTTACAAATTCTATTAATTTGATTATTAAATTTCCTAACCAAAGCTTTTAGTGTTTAAAGCAAAAGCATTCCACATCTATAAATTTGTAACCGCCCCCCCCCCCAAAAAAACCTTCTCCCAACTAACAAGTCGTTTTTCGAGTCAATTCTTGATACGAATGAGTTTATCATTTCTTTTTCTTTTTTTCATTAGTTTTCTTCTAAATATAAGATTTTATGACCCTTTGATTAATAAAATTTTGGCTAAATAAAATGGAAGAACCTTCAAAAAAAACACGTTAGATTTACTATTGTTGTTAACAATATAATATTTCCTTCAAAGTACATAGAAATAGTCCTCAAAATAGGTCCTTGAAATTAAAATTTAAATCCAAAGTTAAAAATATGGCTTTGGAATATCCAAATGTTCAATCAATAATTATATAAGAAAAATTATGAACATTTAACTTTTCATAAGAAAAATATGTGAAAGATATAATTGAATTTCCTTTTGTTACATTGATAATGATTTTTTTTAATTCTTTAAACATTATTATGTGTTCTATTTATTTTTAATTTTTAAATTCACAATAAGCAATGTGTATCATTAATAATATGATTTAGTGTCAAATTATTTACCAAATTAATTAAGAACTAAAATTATGCTAGTAGAGTGAAAATTTCTTTCTTTCAAATATTAAATTATTTATGTACTTTTCCTATATATTAGATTTCAAATTTTGTATTTTTCTATTATTTTTAATGGTGTTTATTTAATTTCTAGCACTAACATTTTAAAAATATAAACAAAAAATAGTTACGTACCAAAATAAAACAATTAATAGATGTGAAATGTCTTTGTTTTAAAACTTGAAAGATTTGGCTAGGAAGTTTGAGGATCAAATTGTAGAATTTATAAATGTGAAGAGTTAAATTTATTAAATTATTTAGAATTAGGATCAAATTGATAGAATATGTAAGTATTGAAGACTAAATATGTTATTAAATCAGTTAGAAAAGGTTTTTCGTTATCAATTGAACTGCAAATGATCAAAACAGGAACGAATTCAAATATTAATGCCTAAATTAAAAAGTTTTAAAGTTGGGTGACCAAAATAGAAACGTAGACCATTTGTATAGTTTTCCCTAATTATTACCGTATTAATAGTGTATAATATATATAGTTGAATATTAAGGGTGACAGTAATTAGACTAATTGGTATATAGTAATAGTAATTTCTTCAAATATTTTTCTTTTTGCTATTAATAAAACAAAGCTTTGTTTAAAATACAATATAATTGTGTTGTTCATATAATCACATATAACATGCTGTAAGGTCGACAAAGAAAAAAGACATAAAATTAATACAAGAGAAGGCGATTGTGGTGAGGGAAGCAATGGATTATGTCGTCATGCATGCATGCAGGCAGGCTAAGCCAAGGGCCCATGGCCATAACTACAACCTCATTGAATCAACAGGAATCGACAAAGAATTGTCGTCCATCACTTTTAAGTTTCAACAAATTATAAAACAATGGAAAATTAGAAAGATTTCAACATCATGCCATGTTTCTCTTATCAAGTTCCTATCAATAAACATCACAAGGTACATCTCTCTCACTTTTCTACGTACAAAAAATCATTAACTATCATCTAACTGCTTTGGTTTTGTGTAATTGCCTAATTTAGAGTATCATGTATGCGGGCGAAAATGAAAAGAAAAAAAAAACCTCACTACATACTTAATTTAACCAAATTAAGGGTTCAATTTTTTTTTTAAAAATGATTTACTAGTAGTGATGATGATTTGGTGTTTTGGTGCCTTCTATATAAAAATACAAAATCCGATTTACCTAGGTTGTGACCGTGTTTAATGTATATGACAGACTTGTTTTGTTTTTGAAAGTTGAAAGGTGTTATTCATTAATAAATCATAGCCCTGCTAATACGTTACAAGATCCTAAATATTCCAGCAGCTAAACGGATGTAATTAGCCCTAATTAGAACATTAACCTATTAATAAGACACATTTAAAAGGTCATTTGATCTATTAACCCTTCCCTTAGCAGCTACTTCATACCCCACCATGACAGACACCTATATATCAGCAACAAAAGTAGGGAACAAGGAGAAGTTGACAATTCAAACATATGGGTAATTTAGGTTCCTGAGGCCACTGGCATTGGTGCTTGCTTTATGTTGATATAGTAAATTTCACAGTTACCAGGTAAATAAAAAAAAATACTGCTTATTGCACCAGTTTTACAGTGAGACCAATGGTGTTTATGAGCAAGCTACATGGATATGGCTTTTTTTAAACTCCACTTGAAGTTGAAACCATAGGACAATTCCAATTGAGTAATTCTTCTATCATCTGCAGTGCAATCCTGTCTTCTTCTCCCAATACGTGACTTTCCCCTTCAATCTCATCGGCTATAGGTGGCGATGATAATGCCGGTCCATCTTCCGATGGCGGTGTAGTTGTCTTCTTATTCCCAAGATCAACCCTCATGACCCAACTGGAACTGGAACGAGTGCCTGCACGTTTTTGCCAAACTCCAATGTGGGCATTATCAGTGTCAAGCCTGAGGCAAGTAAGAGATGGAGACTGGTCTTTGCAACATTTCTTGAGCTTAGCATTGAGAAGCTCGGAAAGAGCCTTGGGAGGCAATGGAGAATCATCTTTGTGAGCAGTAGCAGGAGGAAAATTGGTCTTGGCATTTTGTCCATTCATCAAAATGGCAGCCTGGTCATATGCTCTTGCCGCTGCCTCAGCCGTCTCGAATGTGCCTAGCCATACCCTTCTTTTCCTATTCACATACACAAATAAAATAAATCATTTATATAGATATGGCAATTAAGGTGATAATGATGAGAGTGGGTGGAGTTACAGTAAAGGATGGCGAATCTCAGATACCCAAGAGCCCCACTGACGCTGCCGAACACCTCTGAATTTCTTTGTTTGTACCATGTTTTTTTGGTTTGAAGAAAAAAAAACTTGCAGAGATCTCATAAATATGGAAGCATTGAGAGGGGGTTCAGTTTTTAAGAGGATGGTGGGATCTTTGCCTTAAAGAGTTGGAAATTATTGCGCTGTCGGCGGATTTGAATGGAAACTGGAGACTCCATGTAATAAAGATTTTCACCTACGCAGCCATGTCAGAACTAGGTTTCACAACTACAAAGAATAAATGAATAACATGTTGACAAATGACCATCCTCCTCGTTTTACTTTACCAGCTCATCATGGATTGTTCACAGTTTAATGCATTATACTATTGGCTTCATATTTATCAACGATCATCAACATTTTAAAGCATGATGTGAGCGAGTGAATTTTTGTGATCAAAGTTTTTTACATTGGCACGGGAGTTTGCAACTTTTGAGTTGGCATATTAAATACTAATAGGAATCTAATAAGTTAGTTGATTATTATTATTATTATTAACTACGGAGCCGACTCTGATTTTTATGGCAAAAAGTGGCTTCTTTTAGTGGTAAAGATAAAAACACTACTACTCCATTACTTATTGGTTGCCTTTTTAACTTTTTACTTCCGGCGGCAAGGTGTGATTGGCTAAGATGCATGCTAGGGTTTTTGAGGGTCATTATCACTATCGCTTTAATTTCTTCACACACACATCCACAAACCCTAAAATGATTAGTTTAATTCTAGAAAATTTTTAATTAAATTTGTATATCATGCATTTTTTTTATTCTTATTGATACAAGTGTTATTAATGTCGTGTTTTGCCAACAATTTAGTATTAATGCCAACAATTCCATAATAAAAAACAAAAAAAACAAAACAAATCGTACAAAACTTGGGTTTGCATATGAATATGACAAATTATATTGGAATAAAAAGGAGCTAATAGCTAGAATAATGCTGAATAGCATTCAATTAAGCTACCTTATATTTTTCTTTTCCGATTGAAGAATATTATTTTTTACGAAGGCTAGGCTCCCATTGGTGAAATTTTCATAATGACTCCAACCTTTTTGAAAACAAAAATAGCAGATTTAAACTTGGAGAGCTGCTTTTCTTCTCTAGTACTTATGTGTGTATATGCTAGATCGTGAACGCAAAGTAGTAGAAATGATTTACTTGGGAAAAAGATGCAAGCCCATTGGTAAATAGGTAAAGGCAAAGCATATGATATACGTATAAAATTATTATTAGTGGAGTTGATTTACTGCTGGATCCATGGATAGGAGGGGGCAGAGCAAATTAATTAATGGCGAAATTGATGTGGTGGTTACAATTTCAACTAAAAAGCTATAGTTTGCAATAACTTTTATCACTGATTCGTGGTCTTATTACATAAATTTTAAAATCATATATAAATGTAATTTCATATATTAAATGATAATTTAAAAGTATATATAAAACTTTAATTTTAAATTAATTGTTTGTATTTAAATAAATACATTAATTTATTTTTATACTAAATAAATATATATATTTTTTAATTTGATGTAATTACATAAATGATAATTCAAAAGTATATATAGAATTTTGGCTTTAAATCAATTGTATACATTTAAATAAATATATTTTTAAGTCAATTTTTGATATTGTTTTGCTGCTATTGCATTTCTAGTGTTAGTTGATTGTGTTTTGTAAGGACTCTTTCTTTTATTAATATCTTTCTTAATTGAGAAAAAAATTACACAGAATTAAAGTTTATATATAATGTTGTTCCAAAATTTATGTGTAGTTTTAAAATTTATCCTAAATAATTATTTAAATAATTTAGCTAAACAATTACAAAGGAAAAAGAAAAGGAGGAGAATATATTTATTTATGAATTGGATAAGTTTCGAAAGAGATAAATTAACTATTCATGTTTTAATAAATTTTGCATTTTATTTTTTCAGTTAAATTACATTTTGTGATTTTATAAGATATATTGATCCTTTTTATTCTATAATCTTACTTTGAAATCTCTATATTTCATAATTGCTCCGATAACTTATCAACAATCATCTTAATCCGACTCTCGACATCAGCACACACCTCATTTATGCAGTAATAATTTGTGATGATTAAGTCACAATATATAAAAATTATATGTTGTGAGTCACCGACGTCTCTCCCGCTCTCTCTCGATCTTTCTCTTTGTTTCTACTTCATAGAATAAAAAATCAAGCTTATCATCCTTAGTCAAGCTTATCTATTAGATTAAATTAATAATAAAAAATTAATCCGACCTGTTTAAGTCGATGTAGGAAGCTATAAATAGGCTAGGCATTTCCCATCGTATGTGTGAGTTGAGAAAGCCAGAAACAGTGAGCTATAAGCTCTCTTTAGAATTTTGGTTATATGGCTTTTTTAGGCATCCAAGTTAGTTCTATTTTCCTTTTAATTGAGTACCTTCCTTCTATTGCTTAAGTTATTTTATATTTGCTCCCTCAATTACTTCAAGAAGTGGTATCACAGATAGCTACTTAGCATTGCAAGACTGTTGCGGATATCAACTCGCTTGATTATAAAAATAAAATTTTCAAGTTCGCGATCAGGGATCGCTCGTAAGAGGATATGCTGCTAATTTTGCAATTTGAGGCTGCAATTCATTTTCGGTTTGGGACCAAACATAGCTAAAGTAGCTCAAGAACTAATAAATCCATAATGACGGATTTTGGTGCGCAAACTAGCACAATACAGAAGCTCAACGGGAGCAACTACAGCATAAAGAGCCTTCAGATGAAGTTTTATTTGAAAGGGAAGGAGCTATGGAGCATAGTTGGTGGAAATGAAGTTGAACCACCAACCGAAGCTAATGACATGGAGAAATGGGAGGTAAAGGCTGCAAAGGCGATGTTCAGTCTAACCGTTGCGGTAAAGGACGAATACTTGCAGCAGCAGCATATACGGGATACCGAGACTCTGAAGGAAGCATGGGATTCTCTAGCAACATTGTTCACAACGACAAATGAGGCAAAGTTACAAGCCTTGGATAATGAGCTAATGAAATTGCAAAATTGCCTCCGGAAGAAATGCCCAACGAGGCCAGATTGCAAACAATAATAATTTATCTGGTACAAGTGCTTATACAAGCAAAGGCTGATTTGCCTGGCCTGGCCGGCCTTATTCCCCTACAATATCAATTTTTTACAGCATTGCTGCTCCCATTGAACCTCAAAATTAGTTAGTATTTATGTACTTTATGGCTTATATATGGTAAACACGATATATATATACATGCTTTAATATTGTCATCATTTCTGTATCAAAACAATGGATGAGGAGACCATTTGAAATTTGCAGGTCGATATCAAGCTCAACGAGCACTTTAGCGAATGAACAAAATGGTGAAGAAGATGATGATATGGAGGATGGGAGATGCAGGAGTGGAAATGATGAGAAGAAAAGTACGATTGTACAACAAGAATGCCAATTTGGTCAGTTATGGAAAGGTTGGTCCTAGCTTTGTGGGGAATTGTAGGAAACTCTATTATCTTTGGGGCACTGCTAAATATTCTCCAAAGCCCAAATGAAGGGAACACTTGGAGGTTGCCTATATGCTTTGGTTTGATTTGGCTTGGCTTAGCATAGCATAGCATAGCAGTAAGGCGTTCTGTTCTGGATCCTCAACATTGTAAAAGTTTTGGTTTGCGTTCTGATTTGGTAACATATCATTGTATTTATTTCTTGCTGTCCTATTCCTACCAGCATTAACCATTAAAATTTAGTATTAATAAGTGCTTGGCCATGGAACTGTACTTCATCTCGCAATGTGATCAACGCAATAAAAAAAAAAAAGAGTACCATATATATACAAGAATATACGATTATAACACAATAAAATACATGACTATCGTAAAAAAAATATATTGGCTTGCGAATACCATTTTATAAAAGAAAACATTTACGAAAAATTAAAAAAAGAAAAAAAAAAGAAAAAGAAAAGGTAGGATGAATTTTATCAAAATAAACATGAAGAGCTGCCTCTCTCAATCATTTCATTTTTTTTTTTCAGTAGTAAAAAAGCATGCAGTTCAATCATTCATTTGACTGTACTGTATTCTAAACGTATAATAACAGATACTGTTCCAACCCTGAAGAAATAAACTTTGGTATGGCAAAGGAGGCAATGGTGGCTTTCTACGCAAGTCAGGATCCATACCTTATTTGTAGTACGGCCAGACATCACAGATCCGACCACTATTTTATTCTAAAATAAATTATAGCAGTAATTTTGTCTATTCCTTGATAACCCCTATATTCTGAAGTGATGCCCTTACATCCTCGTTGCAACATCCTTTGGCTTGAACTATGTTGGGACTGTTGAATGGCAGTACGTGTTCAAGAGGGTAGCTTTTGTTGGAGTGAAGCTTAAAAGCATTGTTGCCAATTCCCTTCAATATAACAGTTTTATGGACTCCTCCAAGTAAGCCTTCGTAGTCTGTGTCTCCACATTCTCCCACGAAGGTGATGACATTGGATAACTCTAGGCCCCAACGAATGTACAGGTACCTAAAGGACAGGATCACGTGTTATTTATTGAACACCTGATGGATCATCCGAAAAATGAAAGATGGAATGATAGAATAAACACAAACTTTATGACCAGAGAAAGAAAGAAACAAAACAAGAATGGCAGGAATACCTTAAAGCTTGAGCTCTAGAGGCCAAAACTGGGATTACATTCAGTGTGCTGCCATTTTGACAATAGATAACGTGGCATCTAAGAGCCTGAACTCTCATCAATTTTCGAAGCTCCTTAACGGGAGGAATCTGTTGAGAGAAACAAGCATGAAGAGATTTGAGCGGATGAAAAAAACGGAAAACTTGACTACTCTCCAAAAGTGTAAAAGAACTGAAAAACAAAGAAAGGAGAAGGTTTATGCAGTGGATAGATTACCAGTTCAGCGTCCTTCACTCTGAACGCATAGCAATGGGTAGTAGATCGTGACTCGTCTTCTTCAACAGTTTGTCCATTTTTGTCATTAACAGAAGTGGCCCATCGAACTAAAGTTTTCCTTAAACCTTCTCCTCCCCAACGGTATTCAATATGCGATTGATAATCTGAGTCCACTGTGAAGGGAAGCCCAAGACCATCCTCTGAGCTTAAAGACGGATAGTACACATCACCACCACTATTACAGATAAAAGCATCAAAATCCAAGGGGCTTATGCTTCCTGATATCAAAATAGAGTGCACTTCAGATACTGACAAGGATGTTGATAATATAAACCCTATAGGATTCTCTTTTCCTGCTGCATCCATAATTGTCCTAATTACTTTTGGAATATCTGAGACTGATTCGCAATCCACAGCTATCACAAAAATGTATTTCCGCATCCTCATTGCTGGAAACCTACCACCACCATAATGTTGGCCAGCTTTCTCCATTAAACTTCCTGTAGCACCCTTGGAAAACTTCAAATCAGCCTTCTCCAAGTTGCTTTTTCTATCAACAGAGTCATCAATATCAAAAGAATTATCAAGAGCTCCAGTTCCAGTCCCTTCACTCTTTTCACCATCCAGTGAAAACTTCAAGTTTAACGATAAATCTTGTATATCTCTCAAAGAATCACCAGGTGAATTTGTTTCTAGATTTTCAAATCCAACATCACTGCTCTGCCACCGAGGTTGCCTTGGCTTGCACATGACTATACGAGACAAGTAAGTCTTACAGTGCTCTGGCCAAGAAAATAGATGAATATTTGTCAGCCCATTCTGTCTGCATCTTGCCCACAAATGCTTATCTGAAACAAGTTTCAGAAGAGCATCAGCAATTGACTGTTGATCATGGGGATCAACTAGTAGACCATTGTCAAGAACCTGCAACAAAATCATCACTAGTATGACTGAGTACCATTAAGAACATCAAACTTGCTCCAGATCAAATATACAGGTGAGAAAACCTCTACGAAGCTAGAACTAATAGAGGTGACGGACATACCCTATGAATGTCAACAGGACCACCATTTTTTGTGGCAACAATAGGCAAACCGTACGCTGCTGCCTGTTTCACAAGAGCTTATGTAGAGGCTTCAAAATGTTAAACTATGACAAAGAAGAGGAGTAGGTATAGTAGATAAGCACCTCGATTAAAGTAAGCCCAAATGGCTCAATGAAAGCTGGATTAATAAAAACACCCTGTTAAAGGATTAGGAGAAAAGATTAACTAACATAAGAGAAATTTCAGGCAGATATTTTCTTTGTGTTAGTAAATGATCCCAGATCATTATCAATTTGTACACCAGAAAAAAACGAAACACAAGAGCAAACGAAGGATGGCTTACTGACTGAACCAAAAGCTATACTATACTAGTACAAGATAATACAAGTAGTTAATTCAACACAGCTATTCCATCAACCAGAAATTTAAAAAATAAAATCGTCTAACAAAATCCAAATCCACTCTCCCCTTAAAAGGGAAGAAGACCATTACTTCTTAAATTGAAAAACAAAATAACTAGCTGTACCTTTGTTTTTGCTGCAAGACGGTAAATGTCAGGAACTTCATACTGCTTGTGGTGCTTAGGATATGCTACTTGACCATACAGATCATATTTGTCAACCAGTTTAAGGATGGAGAGAAGCACAGATGCATTTGCACCAGACATTTCATCAATACTGTCACGGTTTCCCATTATTAATGTCTGCAACAGCCAGAAGAAGTGAGATCACTGGTATAAAACTATTATACGAGAAAATAATACAAGTACAGTTCAAAGTCATGGGCATACAAGATTAGCAAGCTCCCTCAGAGGTCGACATTCTCCAAATGCTTTGACTAAAGTTGTAAGATTCTTTTTAGGGTCTGGCCGAGCAAGGGCGAGAATCATCGGTTTGCGTGGATTTGAAAAGAATCGCATTATCTGCATGTTCAAATAGGCAGATCAGTGCTACAATCTGTTAGTAAAATATTGTTAGTGAAGAAAATCAAAAGGTCAGTGAAGTGCAGTATTTGGTCAATGGCTAAAGAAAGAATATATAGTTTTAACCTCAGACCAAATTGGTGGATCAGGAGAAGAATTTTCTTCATTTCTTTCTACATCCCCGTCCATGTCTCCATCATGTGGAACGATATGATGAAACTCCATCCCAGGAGGAATTACCTAGATATGATCTCAGCAACATAAGATATATAGAAGCAGAGCAAATATAAGAAAGAACAACTAAACTGAAGAGTTAAAAATAGCAAAATCAGACTAGACGATAAAAGAAGTATAATAAGCACGAATAGTAAGAAATAAATTATATATTGATACTTACAACCATACGGGGCATAAACCTCCCATGACAGCTGACACCCCTTCTGATCCTTGCTCTAAGTTTGCGCTCCAATATTGGATCAAAGCCATCATAAAGGCGCCATTGCTCTTCTATCTCCTGTCTAGTACTAGTTATAACAACTTCAGATGCATCAAGACATAACTCCTCAGCCTCTATCCGTCGCATGATTTTGTATGTGGTGTTTATTTCTTCTCTTGATTGGCGGCCCTGCTTCAAGAGCTGTTCTAGCTTATCCCGACCCAGCGAATGGCCAGTGAAAAGCATTGGCACGTTTAAAGCTCCAGACAAAAGAGCTGCAGAGTCACCAGCATCTGCGTAATGTCCATGAATGGCAACAGGCCAGACTGGTTCTCCACCACCAATTTGCTCCCCCAGAACTTTGGACATCTGCCGAATGTGACTAAGTGCACAATCAACAAACTCAGGAATATGAGGCCAAATCATTTCTTTAGGTATATATTTATCTTTTGGGCCAAAGGGTATACGAATGATGTAAGCACCACTGCTCTCACCAAGCTCCTGCATCGAGTTCTCTCTAGTTCTTGGACTAAGCATCTCTGTTGGTTCAGCATAAGTCCAATCCACATCTGGAGCTGACACTTGTCTTGTTAACAAGTCAACCCGATAAACTCCTGGCATTGTGCCCAATGCTCTAGCAAGTTCTACTACATACTTAACCTGTGTACAACACAATACCCAACATTCCCAATGACCAACAGGGTATAGACCACATTAAAAGGATCTTAAGGAGGTTTAAAAAAAAAATTCACCTGGCCACCTGTGTCCGAATCACGACCAAGCTCCATGCTTTCACCCCTTATCAAGCCATGAAGACTGCAAGAAGACTGCTGGTTAGAAAGAACTACATTCCAAATGAAATCTGAGAAACAATGAGCTATTATTTAATGATTAAATCTAAAATTGTCTCATTTTAACGGATAAAGACCACGTTGAAAAAAAGATAAAGACCACGTTGAAAAAAACGAAGTACTGAACAGCAATGTAACATGTCAGGTCAATTAGAAGTGCAGATCATGCCTTATTAACACAATATAGAACTTCTTTTCTTTCAGCTGATTAGCCAAGTTCTCCATGATATCAACAGAATTTATTCTCGGCATTCTTTCACTAATTCTATCACCACGAGCTGAACCATCACCAACTAAATCCCCTTTCTCTCCTTCTGACAGGTCTTCAGACATATCAGCAGTTGCCTCCCTCCTGCCTCTTTCATGTTCAAGGCGACGATTAGCTTTGCGTTGAGCTTCCTCCACCTCAAGCTGACAAGAAACCAAATAGAAAGGCCAGACAAAATCAAAGTCACAGGCAAAGCAATAAAAGTTTGAAATAGCTAACTAAAATCCGAATGCACGTTGTGATGCGTTATTTTTTGAAAAAAAAAATACAAATCAACCCACCAAGGATGAAGCAGCTAAATTTAGAATGACTGCAACTATTGTCTAAAAAAAGGCTCTTTTGTTCTTTTCAATTTCATTGGTTGATTTGCTCAAAGTAGAAAAAACTTTTTGAGGTGACAGTGATCTGAAGTTTTTGATTGATTTCATTGTAATTATCTTGGATGCCAAATTCAAACGAAAATATCCGGAATCTTGCACAAGTAACGAGAAAACAAAAGGACCTTCTTCTTCGTCCGAGCCAAATTCCAGATCCTCCAGCACATGTTCTCCAGTCTGGTGTTCCTCTCCTTGGGACCTCTCGTGGCCGCCGCCTAAAATACAAATAAAGCGTACTTAAGTTAAACGATTGGAGTCCAGAACTGAAGTTGAAGGAAGAAAAAGAAAATAAAAGGGGGGAAAAGAGATCGTACTCGAACCCAAGAACGGTGTAGATCAGTCTCATCGAATCCAGTAATGACCTCTTCCACGAAGTAGCGAGTAGGACTGAAATTACCTCTCTCTCTCAACAACAAGGAGGATTTAGCATCGTCGATTCCTGGACCAACGTCAAGGATTGCTTCCAGGTAACTGTTTATCCAGTCGTTTCCCGCCATTCCGGCACAGAATAAACCAACTGGCTCTGGCGACTGGCGGTGTAGTAGATATAAATATTCAAAATTTTTAAATTTTTTGAAGAAAAGACATCAAATCAGAAACAAGGAGATCGAAATCTAGTCTGATAATCGTGAGATGATTTCGTTCTTGTGTTCTTTCTTCTTTCAAGCCGAGCTTTTAAATACTTATAAACGACGCGAAGCGAGTGCCAGGTTCTTGGATACAAATAGAGCAACACGTGTCACTTGTCCGAGAGCGAGACGCTTTTTCCTTTATTACTTTTTTACCATTTGAAATTTTAGATTTTTCTGGAAAAATAAGGAAAACAATTTATTTCTGACCTTTGTTTTGGGTGATATAAGTCAGACTTGTCTGCTAGTAGTGTCAATTGTCAACCTCTTCAAATAAGATTGCCTCTTAAACTATCCTTTTTTTTTTTATCAAATATATTATGGTATATATAACAAATTTTTTACCCTGCACAAATTTATTGTGTATATAAATTATTTAGAATATAATATATTTGTAATATTCTAAATATATATTATATATAAATGTTGCGAAAGAGAACTATTAAGATTTAAATAGTACTAAAAACTATTTTAAATAGTGTTAAAAAGCTTTAATAATATTGCAATGATTTTATTTAATCATGATTTAAAAAAAACTTTAAAATATTAAATATTTGGACGATATTAACTTTTATAAATATATATTTAATAATTTCAAATTAGTTAATGGATTTAATTAAAACATATTTAATTTTATTAAATAGATCTATGTTATCATATATTTTAGCAATTATAAAAATAAACCATATCTTGTTACACATATAATATATAAACGATGGGTTTTTTTTAATAAAAAATGAATAATTATTTTTAATAATTTATAAAAATATATTATTTGCAATAAAATCTATAAAATAATAAATAATATGAGTTATAAATTTTCAATTATAAATTTTAAAACAAGATCTTTAGCAATAAATAAAAACAATATTTATTTCCTTATATTTTTCTTTCTTTCTAATAACCATAAATAAGAAAATAAATATTTTATTTCCCTTTCTATGAATATCATATCAGTATAAACTACTAAACATTTTTCCTTTGTATTTTTCTTTCTTCCGTGTGATCGCGAATAGGGAAAAATTATTATTTTCTTTCTCGTTTTTTTCCCCCCTTTTTTTTGAATTAATGAATATGCAGTAAATTAGGCAAATTTTACTTTGAATATGAAGTGCACTACATGTGCCAAGGATTAGGTAAGTAAATTGTGGTGGTAAAAGCTGACAAATACATAGCCTAATTAAACTTATTTTATGTTTTTACATGGAGTGATAAATGTTCGACATTTATGTTGCCAAATGGCAAGACTATAACAATGCCAACTAAGCTTTTCCCATTTGGTGTGTAAATCTAGCTATAGAATATATATTAGATATCATATCAACTTATTATTTTTACACAATACTCATAAAAATCTACATCATTTTAGATAACTAATTAATATAAATATCAAACATTCGAAAATAAACTTGCCATAATAGCAATTAATAGCAGAATATCATATGATAGATTTATTTGCAACTGTTTGGACTTTGGATTAAATTTTAAATTTTAAATTTTAAATTTTAATTGTAACTATTTAAAAAAATTGTATTATCCATGTCTGTTTTAATATCTATGTTTGAAGTTTATGGTTGCTTCTCAACAATGTCGTTATCAAAGTCTAAATTTTTATTCTCTACAATATCTCTTACCATTATACCCAACACTTGTTAATTCTATTTCAATGAATTCAAACCTTCTATCTTTTGAATTTAAAATACAAATCCAATTATTAATATGGTTACAAACAATTCTTCAGTTAAATTTAAATTCATTAAATATCATTTTCTATTACATTATTACAATTATATATTTTAAATAAAATAATTTAATTTTAACAAAGTTAAAATTTTAAATTCAAAAGAAAAAAACTAAATTTCTAATAATTAAATTTCAGATATATAAAAAATGAAAAAATTACAAGAATATTTTAAATAGATTTAAATTATAATATTAATGTTGTTAAAGAAAGAATGGTTTCAGGTTCATACTAACACGGTATTTAAATGACCAATGAAACGGGGCAATAAAATTTAATGGAATATGTTATATCTTCAATAACAAATTAGCATGATGAAAATTTTGATAATAGAATCTATACATAAAAAAGGCATCATCTGTAGATTTTTGTATAAAAAAGAAAGAAGAATAAATTGAAAAACTGACAAAGTGCCCAAAACCCCACAGTTTTGATATCATAACATTAAGAGAAATGTGCTCTGCTAAAAGGTAAAAGTAGCATGGTCCGTCTTAATTTTGTTGTTTTGGGTTTATCTCACTCTTCATTTATACACTTCAATTAATCAATCAATTATTATAAATAAAAATACAATATAATTTATTTTTTTATACAATATCTAAAATTATCCATAGTCTCTCCCAACTAAAAAAATAATGCGCTTTAACATACTCGAACCCATAAATTTTTATAGTAATAATAATATCAATACCAATCAAATTAAAATTCACCTTGCCAATTTAACTTAATTAATCATACATAAATTATCAAAAATCATGTATGTATATGTTATTTACTGATGGTAAGAAGATTAGGGGGGCAGAAAGTGAAAGATGCTGAGGCCAAGTTTGGTAGAAGAGAATATATGCAAATATTGGCTTACCTAACTGCAATTATTTTTATTTTATCGCTTTATATTCGAATTCCGGAATTTACGATTAAATTAGCTAAAGATTTATCTACTTTTATTTATTTCTTGATAATAATAATAATAATATTTTATGGGCTACTATTCTCACTATTGATTGTGGGCTTCATCGAAGAGCTCGATTATTGGCTTTTGGATAACCCAATCCAGTGTTAATTTATGGTGAGGTCGGGTCCAAGTCCGTTCCACGTGTATTGCAAATTTTCTGTAAGGAAGTTTAATCTTGAATCAGACGGTAGCATTTTAAATATGATTATTGGACACCATAACAAATTTCTTTGAACAATTTTTCCGATTATATAGACTTTTTATGACACAAAATTTAAAATTATTGATAATCCCTCCTTAACTTATAACAGGAGGATAATGTATTTCAACACACTAAAATTCATGTATTCTTAAGTTGGTAACAATGTACATACTCGTCAAGCTAATATTCAATAAATAATAATTAAATGGAGTTAAAATGTAATTTTTTTCCCTAAAATTAAGCAAAAAAATATAAATTTACTTATAAAACCAATTATAGAATTAAATTTATATAAAATTATAAAATAATTTTAATATATTTTAATTGTTATATACAATTAAACTTGTAGATGACCGAATAAAAAATAATTATATACATTGAATATAATTAAATTTTTATGTATATAATTCTACTGAAAATATCATCCATCACAAGAGTAACTTTTGCATTTCAACATGCAAATAATATGATTGTCAAACACACCGCAAATTGTCAAATCATAAATGGGAACTGCTGGTTTGCCAGCTCATTTCCCTTTCTTGTCCAAATATTATTGAGGCCCAAGTATAGGTAGGCCTGGCCTGTAAGACCAACTGTCAGCGCTTACTTCCAAGTTACAAGTAACCGCTCTACTCCCTCCGGATCGATCTCCCTCCCTCTCTTCTTGTTTTATTCTCCCTTCCAAATTTCCTTGCGATTTGATTTGAATTGCTGCTAGCTATACTGTGCTCTCAAATTTAGATTCTGTCTTGGCACTCCATCATTCTAAATTTTCCAAATACTATAGAGATTAGAGACCGTAATTAAATCTCTGTTTTCATTTCTGTATCTGTGTTAGAGAGTGTGATGGAGGGTTTACCTACCACCACCAAAACTGAGCGACGTTCGAGATCCAAGAATCTACACACTTCCAAGCCTTCTTTGGTCATGGCTTTTTTCTCTTGCGTCGCTTGGCTTTACGTTGCTGGACGGTTCTTTTTTTTTCTTTTTCTCTATTTTTGCTTGTCATTTCTCAATTCCAATGCACCAGTTTCTTGGAGACTTTTTGTTTTCTAGATCATATTTAGGGAGAAAAAAAAGAAAGAAAAAGGATCATAGAATCCTAATAAATATTCAATTAAATCAGCTTAGAATTGTTGTTTTTTTTTCGTTTTTCCTTTATTAATTTTCGTACCTAACAAATTTGATAAGCTAGATTTGTTTATTTTGCAAAATTTTGGTGAAAATTAGGTTGTGGCAAGATGCAGAGAACAGAAAATTGCTTGCTAATCTTCTTAAGAGGAACATTGAACAGGTTTCTTTCTGCGATGTTTTCATTAGGACTCAGAAGCCAAACAAATTCTCCTTGTTTGATCCTATTTCCTCTGTTTCTATTGTTGGGAAAAATTTCGTGTGTACGTTTATAATATTATTCTAGAAACGTAGTTTACTATTAAATAAAATTTTAATAACTATAATGTGTCTATTTTACCTCTGATGTTTTTGATTTTGTATTGCTAGAAACCAAAGGTTCTTACCATCGAAGATAAGCTAATGGTCTTAGGATGCAAGTATGGTTCTCATTTCTAATTCTTATCATCTTTTCACACTTTCTATGGTCTAATTGGATTGTTTCTGATTTTATTCAGCCCTCATTTGGAATATTTAATTTGATATTTAGGGATCTAGATAGGAGGATTGTAGAAGTTGAGATGGATTTGACATTAGCTAAGAGTCAAGGCTACCTCAAGCACCAGTTGCCACAAAGTGAGTCTTCTTCGCAACGAAAGCTTCTAGCAGTTATTGGAGTTTATACTGGATTTGGTAGTTACTTGAAACGAAATACATTTAGAGGTTCTTGGATGCCTAGAGGTGAGTTGCTGGTTTCTCATACTCTAAAGCTTTAATTTGGATTTTCCGTTGGCTTTTACTTTCATTTCTGGTGTTCACTAGTCTTTCTGCTACGATGCTATTGCATCAGTATAACATATACTTTGCTGTAGAAAGCACGTGTTATCTGCATTATTATGGTTTGTGACAGGTGATGCTTTAAAAAAACTCGAGGAAAGAGGAGTAGTGATACGATTTGTGATTGGTCGAAGGTATTCCGTAATCTTTAATCCTTACTTCATTCATGTTTTTTTATATGGATTATCGATTCTCTTCTTTGCTCAGTTTCATTCCTTTGCTATTATGCAACTGGTGGGCACTAATGGGATTAACTACTTTGAAATTGGTAGTGCTAATCGAGGCGATAGCTTGGATCGCCATATTGATGAGGAAAATAGTAAGACGAAAGATTTCTTTATTCTTGTAAGTGGTAGCATTTGAATATGATTGCAAATTTGATTTTTGAACTTTTTCTTTGAGGCCTAGATATCCTGCATGATAGCAAGACTTTATCAGAAGGTTTCTTTAATTGGATGCAAGACATTGGTTTTCATAAAATTTTCTCTTTCCACTTGCTTATTGAGATTTGACTGGCTTAAGCATAGATTTTTAGCACGCTTAATCAATATTAATTTATTAGGAGGGTCATGAGGAGGCTCAAGAGGAGCTACCTAAAAAGATAAAATTCTTCTTCAGTACTGCAGTTCAAAATTGGGATGCCAAGTTTTACATTAAAGTTGATGAAAATATTGACGTTGATCTAGGTAGGACTTTTTCCCTTTTCATTTGGATAGAATATCACAACTTCTTTTTGGCTCTTGGCTTGTTGCGCTTTATTAACTGAAACTTTGATAAATCATTCACTTCTTTTTTTCCTACATGACAGAGGGGTTGATTGGACTTCTTGAACATCGACGTCGCCAAGATAGTGCTTATATTGGATGCATGAAGTCAGGAGAAGTGGTTTCTGAAGAGTACGTATTTTTTTATATCTTAGTCTGTCATTGTATCACGATAAAAGATAGTTCTTATGTCATGTTTGGACATTCTTTTTTTTTTCTTGTAATCGTTGTATATTTGACTCTGGTTACTTTCCCCTGAAAATTTTGGAGGATATTCATTCTTTCAAATGCTACTTTGAGCTTGAGTTGTTTACATTCTAAGTTCAGCTTTTGGATATCTTGTTTTCAGGGGAAAGCTTTGGTATGAACCTGAATGGTGGAAATTTGGGGATGAGAAATCGTAAGTTATCTAGCTTGATGTTTGCACTACCATATTTTTTCTATTTTTTGTTTTCATACTATTTTGTTCTTCCCTTCAGGTATTTCCGGCATGCATCTGGTTCACTTCTTATAGTCTCCAAAAATCTTGCTCAATATATCAACACAAACAGGTTAGTTTTTATTTGTTGTTGCTATAATCTTGAAAGAATGAGATGGACATTCTACTTTGAGGTTCTCAAACTGAAAAGAAACCAAGGTTTCTTGACATTAGTAATTAATACAGTTTGGGTGCTATAAGACTAGTCCACCTGCAGGTATTTATGTGTTATAAACTGAATGACAGTTAAGCTAAATGCATATCTGTTTTGTATGTCAATTACCAATCATTTTGCTTTGCATGCAAAGTTGAACATAGTCAAACATTCATTTGAAAAGTTGTGTTGCGAACTATACCTTCTTATGTTGCTTAAAATTCCTAATGAAATTGAGTTTCACTTCTAATTTATATTACATGCAGTGCATCTTTGAAGACTTATGCTCATGATGATATATCAGTGGGATCTTGGATGATGGGTGTCCAGGCAATTTATATAGATGATAATCGTCTTTGCTGCAGTAGCATTAGACAAGGTGAAATTGCCTCCATGCTATATTCTTGTTCAAACTTTTTGCAATTTTGAAAAATAAAGAGACAGTCATTAGGTAGCTATTATAAGCATACATTTCTACCCTTTTTTAAAGTAAAAAATGGGTTATGATTTTATTTATTAAGAATACATTTTAAGGTGCATGGTTCTACTAATTTAACAGTGCAGCTTATTTTGATGATCAGTATTTTGTACTGTCTAATTTTCAGATAAGGTGTGTTCTGTGGCTTGAGAGAACATTCATCAGTTTAAAGGCAGCTATTTTGTGGGTTGTCTGTCAGTATTGTACTGAGAGCGGTTTTAGTGTCTAATATTGCTTTTCGCCACATCATGCAAACATTTTATTCTGGATACAGCAGCAGTGATGAATTTCTGGGAGCATTCGGTGGATCATTCATTTAGATTTTAGATGTAGATATCTATATAGCATTCCTTTTAGAGGATGAACCACAGATTAATCTGCATTTGGTGACTACTGGTTGGTTGGACAGAGGATTTTGTTTGATTAGTTTTATCAAGTTCAGTAGCCATTTTCATCTGTTGCTTAGATTTAATACCTTGAATATTTGTTCCCATTGAAGATAACAGTGCGGTAATGTCAAAAGGTCAATTAAAAACCTGGATTTTGCATTTATTATGTTTTTGCTTTACTATGGAAATTGCAGAAAAGAAATTTAATTGATACAGGCAGGAAGTATTATACTTGAAATATGAGAAAATACATAAGAGAAAGGAGCAACAATAATTGGATCTGTCATGCTCCTGTTTACTGGTTCCATAGGAGGGATACCCCCAGATGAATTTAGAGCGAGTATTTTCCCATTCAAAACCACCTTTTGACTGTGTAAATTTTCATCTTTGGCTGTAAAATGGTACTCTTCTCTACTAGTGTTTCCCAACTTTATTCTGGGAGCTTGTTCTCCTTCTGTCGCTACTCGGACATTAACGGAAATGTTGGCATTAAAATTGATAAGAAGCAGAGTGATTCCTTGCTGTTAAGAAAAAGGAAAACCTTCCTATAAACATTGCTTCGATTTTGAACTAAATCTGAGGCAAGGATCTACTTACAGAGAAAAAGGAAAACCTTCCTATAAACATTGCTTCGATTTTGAACTAAATCTGAGGCGAGGATCTACTTACAGATTGTTTAGAACAGTGAGCATATGCTCGAACACCTGTTGTCCCAGAGAAGCTTGTTGACAGGACATTGCTCCCCATTAACCGATGCCAGAGAAGAGCACTGAGAGAGAGAGAGAGAGAGATCAAAATTTTTGGCACTGTTTGAAGACAAATGAGTTTAATTCGTACCCATAGTAATCAGGATTTGGGACAAATGTAGCAGTGTCAAGCAGACCATAGTTTCCACCAATCAATGTCTGTCTACAGTATGTTTTGGTGTCATAGGAAGATGCCATTCCAAGCTGATTCAAATACCTGTTTAATTAAGATATTCCCATGTCCAAAATAAGCAGCTTTTAGTGGTAAATGAAGAGCAAGAAGAAGTGGTGATGGAGCCTACCAGAAAGCATTAACAAAGGAATTGGTGACAAGATTTTGACCGCTGTTGTAAGCTCCTCCTGCTTCACCAACCCAAGCCACTGCTGGTGTTGCTGAATTCTTGAGAATTGCTTTGAGGTCTCTAAAGGGTTGGGCCCCACCATCTAGATAAGATGGATCTAGGATATGGTTGATGAGCTGATTATCATTACCTACATAACCAACGTTCAGGGTGATCTGGAATGCTGCTTTGTTTCAGGGTACTTTTTAAGTAACTGCTTTTTGCACGTGTACCTGGACCAAGGTTGTAAATGTGTTGGGTCACCACTTGAAGAGATTTAGGTGTTCTTTGTATAAATTGTGCGAACCAGTTTGTATCAATGAATCCTCCTGGTGCTATTACTGATGGCTTAACCTCAAATCCTCTATATATATTCTGAACAATGTTTTCAAGAGACTTCACATCAGACGCATATTGATCGGGTGCAACTTTGGCTCCAACGCCGGTGCCACACAGTTCATTTCCTGATCAACCACTTGTATTATTATTTAAGAAAATTAATTCATTGTTCCAGCTAAAAAGAAATTGCTTTTAACTCTGGCGTGGTTCATTTACCAAGTTCCCAACCATGAATGCTATAGCCCTTGTTAACAGTGTATCGTATAAGGGATTCAGCATTACTAGAATTCCAAGCTCCAGAGGCAGAACCGTCCGAACCTATGGTCTTCCCACTTAGTGCATTTAATCCGAAAACTACCATAGCCCTGTATTGGAGTGGAACTGTGGAAGTAAGTAAAAGGCAGTAGAAAAAAAATGATGGAAATTATATTGCTTACCCAGCTTTTTTGAAGAAAACGTTGAGTTGGTCCCATCTAGACATTGGTAAGCAACCTTTGGAGAAACCGAACATCTCTGAACTATTTTTGACGAATGGTGCACAAGGACTTTTATCATCTTTTGTCTCGTAAATCACCTTATCTTGCAGGGTACCTCCCATTCTTATCTTTAATGGCGAAAAAGCTGCATCATTTTTACAAATATAAGCCTCAACTGTACGATTTCAATGAAAGGATCAAATAATTTGGTTACCTTTGATAGCGTTTAACAATATGGGGTTGGAAAGATCCTGTGAATGTGGAGCAACAGCCATTAAAATTTCAGAAACAAGGGTTATTTGATTTAATGGGAGAAGCAGCAGCTTACTAGATTAAGGAGAGACGCTCTTTCCCAGCTACATGTTCCATAGTCACATTTGTTAGGAGGCCACCAATCCAACGTAGCACAGATGAAATTATCATCTGTTTTTCCTATTGAAGCAGTTCCATTAACAAAAACAGTGCCACTAGTAACATTTCCAGACCCTCCGGTCACGAAATCTGAGCCTTGATTCACCCAATGCACCCATAAATACAATAACACTAGCTTTAACAGTATACACATTTTCTTTAACAACAACAATACCTTGTGTTATCTATCAGCTTGTCCAGCAATTTAATTTATATAAAAGAATAATCCAATTGGGTGTCAAAGCGTGAGAGAGGTTGTAGCTGCTTGCTTTCCATAAGTTTGCTTGTGATGTAATCAAATCAAGCAAGGCTCATTTGGTTTCTTACATGAAAATAAACTTTATAATTTATGTAAATGCTACTGGGGGCAGATGGAGCTGGGGACAACTTATTATAATAGAACTCCAAAGGAGAGAGCTTAAGAATCTAAATGATTGATCGGTCTTTGATAACCAAACCAGATTTTGACTTTCCAGAACCTGTTTACAGCTCAAGGTTACATAAAATTTTCAGTAGTGAAAGTTCATTCTCAGCTAACCCACCCACCAATTATTTGGCTTATAATATATAACATGAAGCTTCCTTCCAAAAAGAATATGGACCAAAAAAAACATCAAGGGAAGCTATTGTTCGAGAATATAGCTGGGGAAGTAGTCTATTAAAGAAAGATGCCTGCCTAACAATATTTTATCATCTATGATCACAATCACAAGTGCAGTTGCAGTATTCTTCTTATCAATGATTAAACAACACAGATGAAATGTCCAGAAACCCCTAAAATAAATAAATGTTTATTGTAAGAGGTCAACGTCAGTCTGAGACTCTTACTACCATTTTAAATTCAGTGAAGCTACCGGTGCAGGTTCAACCAAGCTCCCAAACAGGTTTCCATATTAGACATCATTTTTTATCATGTGCCCTGAGTCGTATTTATCAATATCCATTAGTTAGGTGTATACTGGACAAGGACGCAACCTTTACTTCATTTTCTTCATTTTTATTGGTTGGTATATAAAAGGTTTGTGGCTTTATTTTTGCTCAATTTCAAGGTTATTGCAATAATCTTATTTTTATTAACCATATGAGCTTGATCAAGTTTTTCTTAGTCTATCATTTTTTTTAATTTAAATTTATTTTGTTTTATTTTGATGTTACTGGAATAACTGATATTACCTTATGCAATTTCCTATTTGTATAAATTCGATAAATTATCAATGAATAATGTGTGCCTTCTTCTCCATTCTTTCTATACCTTGTATGGTATATAGAGCTAAATATCTCTAATCAAGAAAAAATTCCTTCAAAATTTTTCCTAACGAAATCAAACTTTCTAATAATGGTTACCGATAACCCAATCCCCTCGGTAATTACTTCTGACAACACTACTACTCTTACAACTGTTCAAATTGTCCAATTCAGCGTAGCATTCCAATTACATTTTGGGCCTCACAGTAGCTCCAACTTTTCAAATTAAAATGCACAATTTACCATGTTGTTAGATGGACATGATCTTAAAAGCCATCTTAATGGCATCAAAACCCGCTCCACAAAAACATGTTGAAGTGAATAACATTATCGAAATAAATCATACTTTATCACATTTGCTTTCACCAAGATCAGCTCATCCAGTAAGCCATGATCACTTTGGTCTCAATTGCCTCCATGATTGCTACCGTTGATACTTCACAAAAATCAGGGGCCTTTTTGCATACTCAATATGTAAACAAAAGCCACACACGAATCCCAATCCTTATGACCAACTTACTAAAGTCACAAAGCAAGCCAAAAGTGTTGTAAAATATCTACAACAAATCAAGACCATCACAAACGAGTCAGTTGCTGCTGATTTTCCGATTACCTTTGAAAAATTTACAATCAAGATCCTTAGTAGTTTTTGTTCAAAAAATTGAGAAGTTTTTGCTTCCATTCGAACCCGCCCAACACCAATCAAATATAAGGAGTTATTTCAAAAACTTCTTGATCATGAACTCTTTCTCTAACATAAGGAGAAATGAATGCATTTTCTTATCACTATTGCAGATACACAATGCAACATTAATCCTTCTTTATTTTCTCGTAATACTTGTCACCTTCTTCGTTTTCTCGTAATACTTGTCACAACAATTGATAAACCGTAAAAGTAACATATTTTAAGCCCACATTTATCATGCTTTTAGATAATTTAAGCCTCGAATTATATGATTTGGTGCTCTTAATCCTTTGTTTTCATGTTTTATACCCAGGAGAGCACCCAAGGACGAAAAGAATGGAAAACGGGCCCAAAACAGAATAAATTGGCCATATCACGAATTCGACACGGCCTGGCCCAAAGACCAGACGGCCGTGCCTCATTAAAAGTCTGAACACGGCCTGGCCACGATTCACACGGGCGTGTGCCATGGTCGTGTCCCTGTCGCTAGAAAGAACAATTTCATTCGAGAAAGGATACTTGGAGGCAAAGAAACACATTCCAAAGCTTATTCAAACACCCTAGTAGGAATTCTACTTAAATTAGGAAACTTAGGGGCCAAGTAAGGCATCTCACAGTCTATATAAACACCCAATGGGGCAACTTGAAGGGGGAGTTCGGCAGAGGCCGAAACGGGTGTCAAAGCTAGACCAAAGAGCCAAGCCGAGAAGGTCAGAGTTGAGGGAATCACTCGAAGATAACCAGTTGATCCATCCCAAGAAGCCGGAGTTATACTCAAGACGGCGGATTTCTCCTTCAATTCCTTCAGGAGGTTTTAGGGATTTCTTATGTTTTGTTTTATCTTTTCTCTTGAGATGTTTTCTTTATTTGTCATGAACTAAACTCTTCAGATACCTGAAGGGGATGAAACCTAGATGAATTTTGTTATTTGATTTCTGAATTATATGATAGTTACTTAGTTTGTTCTTAATTATGTTGCTTAATCCAAATCTAATGTGCTTAGATGGAGGAGGAATAGACCCTGCCTAAGAGTAGATCTAGCATAATTAAGCGGAGTTGATCGAACACCTAGAGATAGGGTTATGAGATTTTGCTGGATTAGGGTGAAACCTAATATGGGAGTCCATAGATCGATTTACTGCTATTCTAGGGGGTTATTATAAGCGAACGAGAGTTCCACTAATTAACCTAGGGTTATACGTTATTCGCCTCGAGAGAGGGTTTAATATACGTTAGGGAGTCTCGCGGATCAAGCTAAGTAAAGAAATCATATGGTTCAGTGTTAGATAACAAGAGAAGTTTAGGTGGATTCTTCCTGAGGGTATCGTCGTGATCAACTGAGTTTTTCTTCTAGTTATTTACTAATTCATTCTTTTTTGTCTTTGCGTCTTTAGCTTAGTAATCGTTAAATTACATTAAAGCAACTTCATTATTATTTTAGGCTAAATAATAAAAAGAAAGTTAGTATTAGTACTTTTAGTTCCTTTGGGTTCGACAATCCGGTCTTGCCTAAGCTATACTACTGTTCGATAGATACACTTGCCTTTAATCGTTGCCAGAGTTAGTTTCCAGGTTTGATCATTCGTTTTATAAATTTTAAAGCTCTAATTTCAGCAATCAAGTTTTTGGCGCCGTTGCCGGGGAACTAAAATATTATGAAAGCTCTATTTTTATTACTTTAGCCATTTATTATTATTATTGCAATTTATTTTCATTATTATTTTTTTTATTTTTTTTACTTTGCTAATTTTTTATTTTTTGCAGATAATTTTAGAGATGGCACTGAATAATTATCAGTGGCAATTCATGATGACAGAACCAACAAAAGCAGCCGATATCTACAACCTCGACCCAGTACATCCAGTTATGCAGTACAGACCAAGTGGAGGCGTGGCGAATCCTGAGTACCCACCCTACGGATATGGCATGGAGAACGAACAAGTCCACTATATGGGTAACTATCCTAGACTTCAAAATAATTTTTATGGTAACACTTATAATGCAGGTTGGAGGTACCATCCCAATTTCTTGTGGGATGATCAAAATAGCTAAAGACAGGAACTTCCTCCAAATTTTCAACAACCACCTTACCAACAGGAAGAGGAGTCGAACCTCGAAGAGATGCTGACAAAATTTATGGCAAACACGGAAAACCGTTTCCAAGAAAATGAGAAAACACTTAAAGATCGACAAGCGTCGATGGAAAAACTTTCTAATTCAGTCAAAGAAGTCACTAATGCAGTCAGTCAACTTGCAAAGTTAATGGCAGAACGACCGCAAGGACGTCTACCAAGTAACACCGAGATTAACCCTAAGGAGCAAATTCAAGCCATCACAGATCATGATAGCAAAGGGTTAGACGAACAAAACCAAGAGGAAGACGAAGGTAAAATAGAGGTAACGCAAGAAAAGCCAAAACCGGTAATCAAAGAGTACCAACCTTGTATATCTTATCCCGAAGCGATGAAGAGAGACGATATAGAGGAACAGTCAGGTAAGTTTCTTAAACTTTTAAAGAAATTACATATTAACTTACCGTTTCTCGAAACTCTTTCGCAGATACATGATTATAGAAAATTTTTAAAAGAGCTGTTGACAAACAAACGGAAACTAGATGAGGCATCGCATGTGGAGCTAAACGCAATGTGCTCAGCAATTCTACAAAATAAACTGCCACGGAAATTAAAAGATCCAGGGAGTTTTACAATTCCGTGTTTAATTGGTAGTTTATCTATTGGTAATGTTTTAGCTGATTTAGGGGCAAGCATCAACGTTATGTCTTATAAAATGTTTAAACAACTAGGTTTAGGGAGACCCAGACAAACTAGGATGAGCATTTAGTTAACTGATAAAACTATCAAAATTCCTAGGGGTATAATAGAAAATGTTCTAATTAAAATTGATAAATTCATATTCCCAGTAGATTTTGTTGTCTTAGACATGAATGAGGACAATTCGATTCCTTTAATTTTAGGAAGACCCTTTCTAGCAACTGCCAGGACTAAAATTGATGTTGGTACAGGAGAACTCATTCTTTGTGTAGGTGACGAATCAATCAGTCTACAAGCTCTTGACTCGGCCAGGACATCAAGTGATGAAGGTGAGAAAGTAAATTCAGTTGATAATCAAATTGTTCAACTTTCACCACAAGAAACACCACAAGGCTACAAACTTAAGCCGAATCATGGGCTCCAAGCCGTACAAGCTCATAACAGTGAATTGTTAGTAGAATCTGACCCAAGGGAAGAACATGTGGTAAGTGAAGGTAAGGTTGAGGTGTGCCATGATATACCAAAATCAGCAATTACAAAATACCAACCTCGTATGCCATATCCCGATGCAATACAGAAAGACCACACAGAGAAAGAATTCGGTGCACTCACACTTCGTGTAGACGACGAAACAATCACTCTTCAAGCTCTTGACTCAGCTAGGACATCGAGTAATAAATGTACGAACGTTAATTTTATTGATAACCATTTGGTTCAACCTTCTTTACAAGAAGCATCACGAAATCACCTAGCTGAGCTAGATCTTAGACCTCGTGCCAACAAAGAAGAATTATATGAGGAACAAAGCCTTAGGGTCAACAAACTAAAAGAGTGAAAAACACAATTTAAAGAAGAACTGGAACCACACGAAGTGAAATCGAAGGAGCCCCCAGACGAGCTGATAGGAACAACGAATCACTTCAAAGTAAGAGATCAGGTATTGTTGAATAAGGAAGACCCTCGAATCACCAATTCAAACCTCAAGACAAACGAATAAATCACTTTTGAGGTACTTAATGTCTTCCTATACGGCACAGTCGAGGTAAGCAATCCTAAATTCGACACTTTTGAGGTAAACATTACTCGACTTAAACTATATATCCATAACTGAAGTGATCGCATGAGAAAGGATTTTCACCTCTTTAAACCATCATGACCATATAAATGAGAGGTAAAGTCTAGCTTAAGACTATAAACGAGCGCTTCTCGGGAGGCAACCCGAGCACTAACCTCATTTTTACATTTTTTATTTTTTTTCTTTTCTTTTTCCTTTTAGCACCTAACCATAAACTAACAAAAGAGCAGATTTCTAGGCCACACGGCCCTACACACGGGCGTGCCCGTGGCCGTGTGGAAGCCAAGGGATGAACCATGGGCGTGCCAGTAGCCGTGCACGATATAGAAAAAATTTCTTTTCCAAACACGGGTGGCGATAATAGTCCACGCCCGTGCCGACGCCCCGTGTAAAGTTACTGACTTGTTAAGCACGGGCTAAACACGGCCGTGCCTTCCAACTGTGCCAACATTCTGACTTATCAAACACGGGAGGAGCACGCCCGTATTAAATGACCGTGTGAAGAAAGACATGGGCGTGCCACTACACGCACGGCCGTGCCCAAACACCCTGAACGCGCCCAAAATTCAAAATCCCAAAACACGGGCTACATCTCTATTTAAACCTCATTCTCCATTTTTCTAGTTGTCTTTCATTTTCCATTATTTATTTTTATTTTTATTTTAATTATATTTTCATTTCATTATTTTTTTACTTTACTTTATTTTATTTTTTTCTTCTTATTCTTTGTGATATTTAGATTTAGCTTAAGATACAATAAAATCAGACCGGCTGCTTCGAGGATTCAATTTCAAACGATTCGAGATGCTTCTCCACGTTTACCTCCAATCCTATCCGATTTCTTTTCATTAACTTAATCCAAAATTCACAAAGTTTCACTTCTCTCCCCATCTTATGATTTTTATGATTATTTTGCTATTATCTATCTTTATACATTGAGGGCAATGTACATCTTAAGTGTGGGGGGTTAACTATAGTATTATTTGAAAATCCCTGAATTATGCCTTGTTCAAAAGTAAAGTTTCTCATATTATGATTAGAATGAAATTTCCTATAATTTATGATCTTTGTTGATATGTTTTGGAGTAAGTCATTGATAATTGTGCGTTGATGATTAAATTTGAAGGATACTAGATAATCAAGCATGATAAAGTCTATTTTTCAAAAAAAAAATTGGTTGTCTACCTGAATCTGAATGTTACTTTGAAGTTTGAAATTTACGAGGTTGACATCAAAATACCCATAATCTTTGTGAGATTTTGAGCCTTTTAGAGCATACATCCTTTCATGCTCACTTTTTATTATGAGTGTGTCAACATTGATTTGTTATTCTAGAACTTGCATTGATTATACTTGTCGAGACCACACCTATGATTTGATATACAGAGATGATAAAGGCACCTAGCTTTTAACCCACTTACTCCACAAAAAGCCTACCTCCACAATTAACCCCTAGTGAACCCCGTTTAATCCTAACAACCCGTTTTATTGACTTACCCTCTAATTTTAACCCAAAACCCTTTGTATTTGTTATCACCATTCCTTGACTACCCTTATATCGAATTTTGACTTAATTAGTTACCTAATTATATTATTTCAGTAAGTTGAATTTATCCTTTATTACTTAGTTTGTTCTTTAAAAAAAAACGACGAAGTATATTCATTATTAGTTCTATGTTAGGTGAGCTTATGAATGTAAATTTCAAGTCTTGAAGAAAAAGCTCGTATTAGAGTATTAGTATTACGAATTTTCATTTGATGCAATTACTTATCATTAGTTCGTGTTTCTAGTTAGGTAATTTGTCAAGTCAATCTTGATTCTAACCTTCTAATTCAACCTTTATCCATACCCTTAACCTGAGCCCCGTTACAACCCTGCTAAAGACCTTTTGATTTGTGTATCATCTCATTTTACAGTGGTGGAGATTTGTTTTTCATGCAAGCCTATGGGATTAATTTTTCAGGTTCGACTTATTGAGTGCTTAATTTTGAACCTTAAACACTTTGAGTGATTTGAGTGAATCTTTAGTGAGGATGTCAACTCTTATCGATTTTGAATTAGAGGTAACTATTCAGGTAAAGGGAAACGCCTATGTTTTCATGCTAAAAATGTATGACTTTGATTGTTTGAATCTTTAGGACTCTTTGAGTTGAATTATCCATGTATGAATTATCTTTGAATTATGATAAAGCATGATTGATGAATTTTATGAATCAAGGACATTCGTTTTAATTGTGAGTTGAGAAATTTGCTTGAGGACAAGCAAAAGCTTAAGTGTGGGGGTATTTGATAAACCGCAAAAGTAACATATTTTAAGCCCACATTTATCATGCTTTTGGATGATTTAAGCCTCGAATTATATGATTTGGTGCTCTTAATCCTTTGTTTTCATGTTTTATACCCAGGAGAGCACCCAAGGACGAAAAGAATGGAAAACGGGCCCAAAACGGAGTAAATGGGCCATATCACGAATTCGACACGGCCTGGCCCAAAGACCACACAGCTGTGCCTCATTAAAAGTCCGAACACGGCCTGGCCAAGATTCACACGGGCGTGTACCATGGCCGTGTCCCTGTCGCTGAAAAGAGCAATTTCATTCGGGAAAGGATACTTGGAGGCAAAGAAATACATTCCAAAGCTTATTCAAACACCCTAGTAGGAATTCTACTTAAATTAGGAAACTTAGGGGCCAAGTGAGGCATCTCACAGTCAATATAAACACCCAAGGGGGCAACTTGAAGGGGGAGTTCGGCAGAAGCTGAAACGGGCGTCAAAGCTAGACCAAAGAGCCAAGCCGAGAAGGTTAGAGTTGAGGGAATCACTCAAAGATAGCCAGTTGATCAATCCCAAGAAGCCGGAGTTATACTCAAGACGGCGGATTTCTCCTTCAATTCCTTCGGGGGGTTTTAGGGATTTCTTATGTTTTGTTTTATCTTTTTTCTTGAGATGTTTTCTTTATTTGTCATGAACTAAACTCTTCAGATACCTGAAGGGGATGAAACCTAGATGAATTTTATTATTTGATAGTTACTTAGTTTGTTCTTAATTATGTTACTTAATCCAAATCTGATGTGCTTAGGTGGAGGAGGAATAAACCCTACCTAAGAGTAGATCTAGCATAATTAAGCGGAGTTGATCGAACGCCTAGAGATAGGGTTACAAGATTTTGCCGGATTAGGGTGAAACCTAATATGGGAGTCCATAGATCGATTTACTGCTATTCTAGGGGGTTATTATAAGCGAACTAGAGTTCCACTAATTAACTTAGGGTTAGACGTTATTCGCCTCGAGAGAGGGTTTAATATACGTTAGGGAGTCTCACGGATCAAGCTAAGTAAAGAAATTATATGGTTCAGTGTTAGATAACAAGAGAAGTTTAGGTGGATTCTTCCTGAGGGTATCGTCGTGATCAGCTGAATTTTTCTTCTAGTTATTTCCCAATTCGTTCTTTTTTGTCTTTGCGTCTTTAGCTTAGTAGTCATTAAATTAGATTAAAGCAACTTCATTATTATTTTAGGCTAAATAATAAAAAGAAAGTTAGTATTAGTACTTTTAGTTCCTTTGGGTTCGACAATCCGGTCTTGCCTAAGCTATACTACTGCTCGATAGATACACTTGCCTTTAATCGTTGTCAGAGTTAGTTTCCAGGTTTGATTATTCGTTTTATAAATTTTAAAGCTCTGATTTCAACGATCAACAATCAACTTCAATCTTATCGATCATAATTTTTTTATCTTCAACAAGTGGTGTGTTTTAACTTTTTTTTTTGTGATTATACTATTTAGTATTTATTAATTAAGAAAAATTATGGTTTTAGTATCTAAAGCAATATATAAACAATGATAACCTCACACAAAATATATAAGTATTATAAACTAAGAGAATTATAGAAAAAACAAGAGAGAAGAGTAGGCAAATGGAAAGATGATTCATCTTTCACTTGAATATAAAAATCTCATACTTGTCCTATATTTATAGGACTTCAATCACAATAGTTTACAAAAAAGGAATTAAGGCACTATATAAATTATTTAGGAGTTATAAGAGAACGAATTTGGAGGTTTGGGAAGCTATATGTACATCCATTTATTAATTGATTTATAATATTCTCCCTTAAATGTCCATTAACGGAAATTTTCCTTGTTAAACCTTATTAGGAAAAATCTTGTAGGATGAAAACCTAATGAATGAAAAATAATACACAACCACTATTACAAGCTGTCAAGAAAATCTAATGGGACAAAACTTTGATTAAAGGAAAAGAGTAAACATGTTTTAGACTCACCCTAATGGCAACATCACAGTACATCTTTGAGTTGACGCATTTCAATCCTGTATACTAGACTTTCAAATGTTGTGATTGACAATGTCCTGGTAAAAAGATCAGTCAAATTATCACTATAATGAATTTATTGAACTTTTATATCACATTTGAAGCAACCACCGTTCAATTAAGCTTTACATATTGCATTATATTGTATAAGATAACTGACATATTTTCTTGCAAAAGCCAATCATATAAATTCTGGATATGTTAGGTTAAAAACCTTAGTCAAACACCTCTCGACTTGCCTCATGTATTGCAATTATTTTTCCATGATTTGAAGAGGCAACAACTAATACCAACTTAATTAAGATCTTGAATCACTTGAATAAAATAACCTCATTCCAATGGTTTCTCTAAGATATCTATATACATATTTAATTTTATTTCAATATCTATGTGTTGGAGAAGAACTAAATCTTGTTAAGAAGTTTACAATAAACGCTAAATTGGGTCCTGTGTTGTTTGCAAGATACATCAATTCTCCCATGGCACTTAAATATAGTACTTTAAGACAAATAAGTTGTTCATCATTTTCGCAAAGGTGAAATGAGTCTTTATTTACATCTATTGATCTCACAACCATTTATTTAAACAATTTATTTATTTTGAAACTATAAGGGAATTCCAATTATATTTAAGAGAATTGTAAAATAAGAGAGAAGGGTAGAAAAAGGAAAGGATGATTCAACTTTTGATACTTGCTCTCTATTTGCGGCATTATAGGCCACAAAAAAGAGAATTGAGTTACAAGAATTATAAAAAAATATTAAGACTTAATATATTCATTTATTAATTAATTTACAACAAAAAAGATATATTTAGAGCTGAGTCTACATTCTTTTATTAGTATTTATCAAATTATCTATTTCATTTTTGCTTCAAAGACGCACTAATTCTGTTTTTCAAATGTTTTTTTTTATAAATGATGTACAAATAAAATAAAAATATTAAATAAGAACTTTTTTTTATAAACCATGATAAATAAAAATAAAAATAATTGAAGAAGGGCTTATAAGATTTTCTTTTCCCATATTTTCTTAAAAATGATATTGAAATAACTATTTGTTGGTGACCTAAGAAAAAAAACCAAAATCTAATTTAATAAATTATTATTTTATTATTTTCTTGAATTTTTTGAAGTATCAATTTAAAGAAATACAAATTCACTTTAAAAATTTTACAGAGCACCATTTTTCATTGATAACTTTAGAAATCGAAATTATAAAAAATATAAATAGAAGCAGTATCAAAATTATAAAATAGGATATAAAATTTTAACCCATAAACAGATTAATATTTTTAATATTTACATCATAAAATAATACATTTAATATAAAATACATAGTATATAAAATAAACTTAAAAAATAAATGAATCATTTTAAATTTTAAATATTTAAATTTGAGTTTAATCTATATTTTAAACCGTTTTAATTTTAATCTAAGAAAACCTCCTAAATTTCTAACAAATGGGATAACCCGAGTTTTCAACCGGTCTAATTATTGTATTGTCATTGCGCATAGTTCAGGCTCCCCTTCTCGGCCGAACCTGTGAAGGTAAAAAAGCTACTCGGGTTGGGGGGGCTTACCAAAACGATACCTATATAATTTTGGAAGACAATATTATTAATATTAACGGTTAAATTTACCTATAGTCCCGATACTTATCAAAAATTAGAATTTTGATCTATATACTTATATTTTTAAAAATTTAATCTTTTTACCTTTTAAAATTTAAAATTTAAATCTAACTATTTTTTATTATTAATTTTGTTGTTATAAAGTTTTGAAATAATAATAAAAAAACTACTCACTTAATAAATAATTATATAATTAAAAAATATTATAATTAAAAAGGAATTTTAATTCTTAATTTTCGACAAGTAATGTGACTATAGGCACATTTTAACCTAATATTAATGTTTTCAATTTAATGGAAGTAAATAAGTGACTGTACTGAAGAGCTCAAGTTCATGTGTTGTTTTGCCTCCTATTTTGGGTTCATTTGTCTCTGAACTGATCCTAACAATCGATTCTCCGAAGTCCAAATCGCACAAATTCTTCCGTTTGGCCAGGTAAGATTTCACGCCTTCTCTCTACCCGTAACCTTGGGAGGTCTAATTTGTTAGGGTTTACTATATGTTAGGGATTGAGTCAATTTGGGGGTTTTAGTTGATTTTTTAAAATTTTCTATTATGTGGTTAAAGGATAAGGGTCTTGAGTCTTTGATTCAATCAGTTGAAGATGAGTTCATTTTCGATCACACGCAAGAAAACTCCTTTCCAGAAGCACAGAGAAGAGGAGGAAGCCAAGAAGAAGGTACTGCGATTTGTTTTAGCTACAAAGTTCACAGCTCTAATTAATTTGGTTTCGTGCCCTTTCGATTCAGTTCTGTTTGCTTCTTTGAGCTAAAATAATTATTCCCCCCCCCCCCGCGCGTTTGTCAGAGGGAAGAAGATGAAACTGCTCGGTTATACGAGGAGTTCGTGGCTTCTTTTCAAGGAGACAATGCACCTGGGTCGAAGGCATTTGTTCGAGGTGGAACAATCAATCCCAATGAGAAATTCAAGCCCGATTCTGAAGGTCAGTCTGATTCAGGAACTAACTCAATATTTGTTTCGGCAGAAATTTTAACATATTTGTTTCGGTTTTTAAGTGTCAGTGATTTTGAGCAAGTAGAATGATTTCCGTATCATATCATGAGAACACATTAATAAAAATATGGGCCTTGTTTATTCATTTGCGGATGGCAGGTGAAAAGTCCAAAGATGGGGTGTCTGTTCCAAAGAAGGGAAGTAGGTAAAGAATTGCTTTTGATTAACCATGCTGCAATATTAATGTTCTTTTGGCTTGGTATCATAATTTGAAAAGTTACATGGTGACTTAGTGGTATTCTCGCTCCAACCTTATATTTTTAAAAGCTTCTATAATATCATGAAAGATTTTCGTATAGCACTTTGTTGCACTTTGATATCACTAAATTTGAAAAAAAAAAATCTGTCAGGGCCTTTTTTTACTTTACAAAGGAAATACATGTTATTTATTATCTTCTGAATTTAAACTCTTATCCCCACCCCATTGTGGAATTACTACCTTTCTTAGTTTATTTATAAGTCCTAATCTGCATTTCAAAATGAAACTGTTTGGGAAGTTAATATTTTGATTTTGGCTGTCTCTGGCATAGTGAAGAAGAAACTTTAAGTGTTTTACTTTCAGTTGACAAAAGGCAATGTGCTAATTGTAGTTGGCTAGGAAGTTTATCCTGGAATTTTGGCTATTATATCATTTTTAGTTGACATTATATTATTTTATCCCTTCATGTCATGCAGTCAGTAACCCTGTTGTTATTCTTATTTATTGCTTGAATAGGTACAATGTATAGAAATTTAGATAAAATTTACGGTCAGAGTAGTCATTCTGGTAGATGGAAAATAAATGGATGTTGTTTCCTTAACTTTAGATTAGGAGGTCCCTCAGCTTAATTAAGGTCTATAACAAACTAGTTGGTATTAGTTGCCTGAATGATTTTTTTTACTCAAGGAATTTATAAGCTGGTTAGATAATCACATTTAATTTGACTTTTGAACGATTCTAGCATGTCAGTTTGCCTTTCTGTTTCATTTAAGTTTGCAAATTTCATTATAGCATTTTCTTTTGTTAATGACATTTGGGATACTACATCTTTTAGGATTTTGTGGTGATTCCATTTTGTGCAATTAAGAGTGCATATTAGCACATATGGAGTTATGATGAATAATTGTTCATTGAAGAAAGATCTTTTTTTCCCTTCTACTTTATGGTGTGATCTAATTCGGATAACCTGAATTTCCACATGTCCCTTCAAAAAAAAAAATGAAAATTTTATCTCTCTGCTACCTAATTCTTTAAAAATGCTTTTAATTGGTTTTTATAGGAGGATGTTCCAGCATGCTTGCACACCAACTGCACAAGTTTTGGCTAAAAATGAATTCACTAATGAAATCTAGGAACAGCTTTGTATGCCTTATTGTGACATAAAATGTTTTAATGATGGTTCCCCTAGAAAGTCTCCTTTAAGATTCATTGATGAGGAAAAGTGATGAATTTTGGTTAAGAATGGAACTGTGAAAAGAAATCTTTCTGTAAAATGGAAGTTTATCTTTCATTGTATGTATGCAGGTATGTTCCATCTTTCATACCACCTCCTTTGGCTGCCAAGGGAAAGGAATCTGAGAAGAAGGTGAATTCTGTTAGTGAAATTATGGCATATGTTTAAATTTAATTCATTCCCAACTGAGTTTTTCAATGTGTGATATGTACATTTTGTTTTAAACTTTCACAATGCTGTTTCTAGAAGGAGGAGGAGAGGCCAAAGGAAAAAGAGAAGGGGAAGTCTCGGAACATTGATCATTTTATGGAGGAGCTGAAGCATGAACAAGAAATGAGGGAGAGAAGAAATCAGGATCGTGAACATTGGCGTGATGGGCGTCATAGTGACAATTCAGCTGTAAGTGTTTCTGTGGGACTCGAATGTTATTCAATAGTAGTGACTAAATTTATTCATATTTCAACTTTCTTCCCTTTGTTTCTTGCACTTAGATGTATGCTGATGGTTTATCGGTCACTGTCTTTCTCATGTAGCATTCTATTTTGTATGACATGTTATCTGTTTTATTCTTCTTTTGTCATAGAGGTATATGAATCTTATCCCTTGGTTGTTCCTTTCCCAGCCATCCAGTCGCTTTGATGAACTCCCTGATGATTTTGATCCTAGTGGAAAACTGCCTGGATCGTTTGATGATGGTGATCCTCAAACAACAAATCTTTATGTTGGAAATCTCTCACCAAAGGTATGTTGCTGTTGTTTCTTAATTGCTGCTTTTAATCTTCCTTTCCACTTTGTTTCTTGGTAAGTGTTCATTTTTTCTATCTATAAGTTCTTGTTAATAGGTGGATGAAAATTTTCTTCTTCGGACTTTTGGAAGATTTGGACCTATTGCTAGTGTGAAGATTATGTGGCCTAGGACAGAGGAAGAGCGGCGGCGGCAAAGAAATTGTGGCTTTGTAGCTTTCATGAATAGAGCTGATGGACAAGCTGCAAAAGATGAAATGCAAGGTATTCCTTAGAGCCTTTTCGTAGAAATTGTGTCATTAATCTTGTGAGAAGTGCATTTTGATGTCCTTGATTCTTGAAGTGTCCTTTTAGCTCTAAGTTAGATGCATGATAATAGCAATGTGGTATGACTGGGAAAGACATACTGAAAAATGCGGATATCCAGGGTGGGATGTCTCCTATAGAGGATAAGGTGAGAGGAAATAGTTACGGTGGTTTAGCTACATAGGGTGCAGATTAAGGGGTGCACCTCTAATAAGGATGGATCAAACTTACATTTTGTATGGTAAAAGGTTCAAGGGAGACCGCAAAAGACATGATTGCAGGTGATAAATAAGGATGTGAAACTGTTTGTTCTTGAAGAGGGGATGATGGTTGTTAGGAATGATTGGAGGAGGAGGATTTGTGTGCCGAATGTAAATTTTTCTTAGTCTTATAGCCAACTCCAGATATATTGGGGATTAAGGCTTACTGTACCATCTTGAACAAAGTAAAATCTTAAATGAACTTGTTGATGCCATTTTTTTCCCTCTAGTAAAGCCCTATTTGAAGCATTTCCAAATTGTGACATCTAATCTCCAAAGCTCTGTAAATGCTGAAATGCCCCTTGTATTTACTTCATTTTGTGATGTTATTGGTCATTTATGATTGATTTGAATCTAATTGCTGTGATATATAACTGTTATTTTATTTTAACCGGTATATGACATCAATATATGTTTATTTGGCAGGAGTTGTTGTATATGAATATGAGTTGAAAATCGGGTGGGGTAAATCTGTTGCTCTTCCATCACAAGCATTACCTGCTCCCCCACCTGGACACATGGCCATCAGGAGTAAGGAGGTTGGTTAGGTTCTTTTGCAGAAGTATTCTAAGCTCAATTGATTAAAGTGCTTATATGTTTTTGTGTAAAAGATGCTTAAGCCACTAATCTCTTTTGAAGCTAGGATCTGATAATATAGCTTTGGTTTGAGTAGGCAGTTCACAAAACCCACCATCTATTGTTTTTCTATGCTGTAATTCTAAAGCTTATCTCTGATTGGCAGGGAAGTTCTATAATCTTATCCGGTCCTTCAGGCCCACCAGTGACATCTGTTTCAAATCAGAACTCTGAATTGGTATTTTAACTGAATTACATTCATCTTTCTCTAAGAAAATGGCAATTTGATATCTGCCTGAGTTACTTCTTTATTTGATATATCTTCCTGTCAGGTTCTTACTCCAAATGTTCCAGATATAATGGTTACCCCCCCTGATGATGACCATCTTCGCCATGTCATCGATACAATGGCTCTTTATGTTCTTGATGGAGGATGTGCTTTTGAACAAGCTATTATGGAGAGGGGTCGTGGCAATCCTCTATTCAGCTTTTTGTTTGAGCTTGGCTCAAAGGAACATACTTACTATGTCTGGAGATTATATTCTTTCGCTCAGGTCCATTGTGTTAGCTATCTGAATGCATCTTCTAGTTTTGTCCCCGGCATTATTTTGCAACTTAATATGCCATACTTGGGATATATGTAAAGAAGGAATAATTATTGAAGTACTTCCTTGTTTGTGGAATGCAGGGTGATACACTTCAAAGGTGGCGGACAGAGCCTTTTATCATGATAGCTGGTAGTGGAAGGTAATAATGTGCCAACATTTTCCTGTTAGTTCCTTTCACAAGTTGTGTTAGACAGTATTGGCGATGCATAATTTTTTTGTTCTTTTTCCTCAGATGGGTACCACCTCCTCTGCCAACTACAAGAAGTCCAGAGCATGAAAAGGACTACACTGCCACATATGCTGCAGGAAGAAGCAGGGTATTCCAAAGATGAACTTGTTTTGCTCCCGATGTGCTATTCTTTTGTGATTTGAGTGAGTTAATAATCCTTTATTATATTGATTATTACAGCGGCTGGAGCCAGAACGAACACTTACTGATCCTCAAAGGGATGAATTTGAGGATATGCTACGAGCTTTGACTTTAGAGAGGAGTCAGATTAAGGAAGCTATGGGATTTGCTTTGGATAATGCTGATGCTGCTGGGGAGGTATTCCTTATATCTACTGCATGCCTCACTGCATTTCATGCTCTATAAGTTGTCTCCTATTCTCGAACTCTAATAGTTCCTGGCTGGGTCTCTCTTGAGGTTTTTCATTTTTAATGTTCTTATTGTTATTTTAAATGTTTTAAAAAAGTAGATTTGTGGACACAAAAGAAAATTTACAAGGGAAAGGAACAACATTCCAGGTCTAATAGTCATGTTGAGTGATTATATGCAGAGTCATCTATATCATTAAGTTTCATTCCTCAGTTTGAATCCTTAAACAAAATTATGAAACTTAAAATTGATACGTGTCCACACCTGATTTTCTCCTGCAGATAGTTGAAGTTTTGACAGAGTCCTTGACACTTAAAGAGACGCCAATTCCAACTAAAGTTGCAAGGCTTATGCTCGTCTCTGACATCCTTCATAACAGCAGTGCTCCTGTTAAAAATGCATCTGCATACCGTACCAAATTTGAAGCAACGTTGCCTGATATAATGGAGAGCTTTAATGATTTGTACCGCGGTGTGACGGGAAGGATCACAGCTGAGGCCCTTAAGGTAGGTATAATGTTGACCTTTTATACCGCTTCCAGTGTGCTTTATGTTATGTTTGTTCAGCTGGGACCTGAAAAATGAACTGGCTTGTGGCCATGCGCATGTTTTTATATCTGGTTCTTGGGTTTTTGATCTTTTCTTGTTTTCTTCAGGAAAGGGTTCTGAAAGTGTTGCAAGTATGGTCAGACTGGTTTCTTTTTTCAGATGCATATGTAAATGGACTGCGAGCTACTTTTCTTCGATCAGGAAACTCTGGTGTGGCCCCTTTTCATTCTATATGTGGTAATGCTACAGCAATTGAAAATAAGATTAGTTCAGAAGATGCAGTTAATGGGATTAAGGCCAATCAAGATGCTGCTTTGGCAATGGGCAAAGGTGCAGCTATGAAGGAGCTAATGGATCTCCCACTTGCTGAGCTGGAAAGACGTTGTAGACATAATGGATTGTCTCTTGTTGGTGGTAGAGAAATAATGGTTGCTCGACTATTAAGTTTGGAAGATGCAGAAAAGCAGAGGAATTATGAACTAGATGATGAGCTGAAGCTTCGATCTGGTTCTAGTAGGTATCTTAGTGGTCAGAGAGGTGCAAATGCTGAGCCAGAGTCTGTGGGATTGTCTGAATGGACCTGTTTTGGAGAGGATGAGATCCATTCAGAACACAAAGTTTCTGTACCTTTGGCTGAAACCTTTCCAGTCCCACAGCCTGAACTAAAAGCATTCACGAAGAAAGATAAAACGGATCCTGTTTTGCCAGCCTCTAAATGGGCTAGAGAGGATGATGACAGTGATGATGAAGAAAAGAGAAGCACTCGGTTGTCTTCTGGAAGTGAGAATGCTGGTGATGGCCCTAGTAAGGCTGATGAATTGGAGTTTGGAATTCATATGAACACTTCAGCTCCATCTGAAAGTGCAATCAATGAAGAGCAGAGGTATGATGAGTTTACATTTCTTGAGGCACAAAAAAAAAAAACCAAAATGTTTTTATCAACTGTGCAGTAGAATTTGCTCATGCAGTTATTAATTTATTAATGTTTCACTATGCTCATAATACAACAGGAAAAAGTTGAGACGTTTGGAGGTTGCTTTGATAGAATATCGAGAATCCCTTGAGGAGCGGGGAACTAAAAATACCGAGGATATTGAGAGAAGGGTTGCTGTTCACCGAAAACGGCTAGAATCTGAATATGGTTTAACAGATTCTGGTGAAGATACTTCAGGAAGAAGTAAGTTTTGCCATTTGACCAATTGTTGATACTTTGAAAGACTTGTAATAAGTTAGTGTACTTTCTTGAGCTGAAGGCATACCCTAATATTAATTTATACATTATTGAGATTGCAGAGAGGAGAGATAGGCGGGATGATGCACGTGACTCTGCAAGCAAGCGGCATCGCAGTGAAAGCCGAAGTGAGAGCCCTCCGCGGAAATCATCAAACAGGGACAGGGATAGAGAAAATGGTTCAGAAAAGGAGCAAGAAAGGCACAGGGATAGAGATAGGGATAGAGGTAGAGGTCAAGAACTGGAAAGTGAAAGGGGGAGAGAAAGGGAGCGAGACTATCGTGAAAAGAGTGGAAGCAGGGAAAGGGATGATCATGACAGGGATAGAGGCAGAGAGAGGGATAGGAGAAGGCGAATAAATTGAGATGTGTGGTGTTAGTTGTTTATGGTAATGGTTGGTCTATTGGTGACTTATGATCTGGGTAGGATGGGTTTGAGACCAGTAGTAGATGACTTGGTTTGTGTTGGAGGCTGCACTGCACTGCACTCCCTATCGCAAAACTTGGTTTCAAACAATGCTAAGACGCACAAGTTCCATCTGTGACTGTTGACTGACAACAAACCCCATGAGGAGGTCTGGTTCTCGTTGAACCATATTGTAGTATTTTTGTTTTTGTTTTTTTCTTTGGGAAAAGATTCCTTCACTTTGATGTATTTGATTATTTGATAATGCATTTTGCAAAAGCAAAGTTAATTTATTGGCTACAAAGTTAATATATATTCGTCTTTAGTCTCTCAAGTGAAGTTAGTCACCCGTTGTCTTTTCTCTTTCTTTGAATTGTGATTGATCCTTTCATTGTTGAGATCAGTTTAAAATTATTATTATAGGATCGAAACATATAAATAATATGGAGGGGTTCCCCCAATGATTGAGGACAATCTTCTACAATGTACACGCATTGCAAGGCTGGACAAGCGCTTGGCGGATGGAGTGGCACAAGGGAGTTATAGTTTCAACGGGTAAGTTGGTAACGGGCTTTGGAAGTGTATCTAGTTGACTTTGTAAGGACCATGAGAAAACTTTTCTAGTATTAGAAACAAACAAAAGAGTTTTATGATATGATATATTTATAAAATTGTGGTATGATAGTATCTGTAGGTTAGCTGATTTAGTCACCAAAATGGAGGAATGCATGGGTGGCTGCGACTGCATTATTACAAAAAGTAATTTTGTAATGGCAGTCATGTTTTGCAGATGTATGCAATGGTGTAATACATTTGAATGACTTCCTCCAATAGGCGAGACCAGGGAGTATCGCTGCCTGAGGCTTTGAAATCCAAGGTATTCTTCTCCTATTCGACTGCTTTGGCTTTCAAAATCCAACAAATTCAGGCCAATGTCATAATCCTTTTACTGCCATCGAGGTCTGTATTTCGACAACCATTTTCAATCCGATGACTTGAGCAAATATTCTTTAGTTACTTCTTCTTCAGCGGCAGTGTAGATATTCTGATTAGCCTGAAGGGAATTTTGTACATTAATGGTGCATTTGCTGGAAACAGTGATGACACTATTGTAGTGATTTTTGGGAATGACTAAAGACGACATTGCAACTAGTATGTGATGGCGTTGGAGGGAGGGTTGGTTTTGTAAAGTAAAACACACTGATAAAATTTGTAGTGGCTAATTCATGGCCTACTACCATAACTAACGGACCCATGTACCAGTGCAACTTTTGCTAACCCTGTTATTTCAGTTCTGTGTTGGGAAAGATTAACTTCATAGCAAGAAGCACTAATTTACTAGCTTATTCTTATCATACTCGTATTATTATTATTTTTTAAATATCACTCATTTTATACTTTTATAATTCTTTGTCTTGTTTCTTTCAGATGACACCAATGATTAATATGTGGTTTGCAGGGTGGTGGTTTAAGGTGGTTCACACTGTGAGGATGATAAAAGCTTCGGATGAAATTACATTTGGAGAGAAAGAAAAGTGATAGTAGAGATTTGCGGTATTCGTCCTCCCTTAAGACAAAGATTCCCTTTTATAGGCCAAGAGGAGCCTAGAGATCCAGTACACATGTTTTATTGTACTATACCCCTTGATCGGATAGTATAGTATAGACAGAGGTAGTTGATGGTAGATAGTGAGAAAATTTTGGATGGGATTTGAAGATGTTTTGACGAAATACAAAGGTTTTCCTAAGTAGACGGAAGCTTGTATTAGTAAGCCTTTGAATGGATGAGTTGGTGGAGCGGCTTTGGCGAACTTAAGGATGAATTCTGTATCATATAACCGAATTGGAAAGTTAAAAAGTATACAAAACAATCTAAAGTTTGCGAACCCTGATTGTATTTATGTTTGTCATCTGTAGATTAATTATATTAAATAATTATATCCCTCCTCCATGGTCCATATCAATTCCATTTTGCAACTGAGAAGCAATGTTTCCTAGCTTGGGCTGTGTTCTGTTTCTACATTTCCCGTGTAATTAATCTTGATTACAAACGCGTATAATTTATTTGATAAGAATGATAGATTAATAAATGTTAGCTAGTTTGTGTCTCCATCTCATCTAATTTCAAATCATTTATACGCCCGGGACACAACAACAACAACTCAATCAATCATAAAACCACATAATATACGTTGACATTTTTTTGGAAATGGAAAAACGACACCTTGTTTTGCATGTGTTCCACGTGTATGGTTCAAATACCTAATAATATTTGACTTAGTTTGTTTTGTAATTAGCTTGCCTCTCGGCTCCCTCTCCGGCGACGCCTGTGAACCAAACACCTCCATCCACCCACCTTTTCCAAAATATCAGTTTGTTTCTTCGATTCCACTCCCTTGTATTAACCATTTTGTTTGAATTTTACTAAAATTGTTTGTTTGAAATTAATTAATAATATTTTTATTTAAATATATACTAGCTTTTAAGGTAATAATAATACTAATCTTCTTCTTCTCGAAAACAGTGGATAAGATAAGAAAGTCTAATTTTGTTTTGTTTGTTTTTAAATTTGAGGTGGTTTTCTTTCAGTTATTAAACCCTAAACCGAACCGAACATGAAACAGAAAGAATCAGCAGCAGCCTCTGGTTTTAGTTTTATCATACTTATCTCTCTCTCTAAGACAGTCTCTTCTCTTCGTCTTTTTCTCCCCTCTTAAAGGGCCTTTTATGCGCTGAGCTTTGCTTTTTCTCTTTCAATCTTCCTCACTCTTATTCTGCCTTTCCCTTTCCTCTTCTTCATTGATTGAGGTAACCATTTTCTCCCCCTCATCCACCATCTTCATCTATGTTATTTATTCTTCATAATCATCTCACTTTGACCAACTAGTAAAATAATTTATTGCATGTGCTATGTTCGCTTTCAAAACTATTTCTTTATTATTATTATTATTAATTATCTAATCATGTCTATTCAGGCTTTACTTAACATGATATGCATGATGTTGAGATCTTTAAGATCTGTGCGTTTTTAATTGGATCTGGAAATTTTGTTTTCTTCGCAGGTTAAGATTGATCACTCCCTGTATTTTGAGACTGTTGGTTTCATCAGCGTGAAAATTACCGCTTTTCTTGTTTTCCGACTATCATCAGCTGAAATTTCATTTTTCAAATACGGTTGTTTTTGTTATTTCTATATTGACACTAGGGATAAGAGGTGGACAATTTGAAAGCTCTAGCAATAATATGGGCTATCTGAATTCTGTTTTGCAATCTTCAAGTCAGGTTCATGCTGAAGATGGGCCAGTTTGTGGGGGAGGCCTTAGGTTACTTCCTTTTCTCTCTTTTTATCCTTCTTTGCTTAGATCTAGAATGTCTTTTCAATTCAAACTTTCCTTTTTGCTTTTGCAAGTTACTATATATTCATATTTCCATATGGTCCAACATCATGTGTTTTGGTTTGCATGTCTTGCCTAACTTTTATGCATTTATTTTGAATTTTCTGTTAGTTATTTTGCATGAATTTGAAAATTTTGGTAATTATATACTAGCTTCCCAATGAAAATTGAAACTTCTCCGTTAAGCTCTGGAATTGATGACATATATTTTTAATCAAAGATCTCTGCTTACTTGGATAGTATATCTCAATTAGATAGGGCGTATGACTGGGGTTATTATCACCAAGCAAGAGTAAACAAAAGCAAAATAGAGGAAATGTTGAAAAATGAATTGTGCAATTACTGCATGCTTAACCTCCATAAAATTGGGAAGATTAGGACTTAGTATTCTTAAATTTGGAGCATCTTGATGTGTTAAATTGTCGTGGATCTTTATCTTCAAATTATTTGTCACTGCATAATGTGGGAGAAACCTGAGGTGTGATCTTTAAGTTGTCATTTTTTGATGCATGCGATGTGATGAGTTCTCAATTGTCATCACTAGGAATAAATCATTCTTTATGAGTAAGGAGTAATGGCATTTTCTCGTGTGTTAGGTATTACACTTCCTAGGGCATGTAGTTTTTTTTCTTTTCTGTTTTGAGTTGGATCTTAATTTCTGGATACTGACAAGTCACTTATTCTGAATTTTTTTGTTACTTATTTTCTAACTTTGAAAATACTTATTTTGTATGAATTTTGAAAATATCAGTTAATAATATACTAGATCTCAGTGAAAATTGAAGCCATGAAGATTTGGACATCATGATATATCTATTTAATTGCCTTTTAGACAAAGATCCCTGCTTATTTGGATGGTTGCTTTAAGATAAACCTTGGAACACATCTCGATTAGGTAGGGTGTGTGGCTGGCAAATCATTATTACCGAGCAGTAGTATACAAAACGGAAATATAGGGAAGGTAGACAAATGAATTTTTCCATTAATACATGCTTGACCTCCAAAAATTTGGAAGACATAACTTCTTAAATTTGGAGCATCTTGATGTGTTAAATTCTTGTGGATCTATATCTTTAAATGATTTGTCACTGCATAATGTGGAAGAAACCTGGGACGTAATCTTTAATTTGTCGTTCTTGATGCATGTGATGTGGTGTGTTCTCAGTCGTCACCATGGGGAATAAAGCATTCATTATGAGTAAGGAGTAAAGGCATTTAACCTGTTTCCAGTATTACACTTACTAGGTCAACTATTATTTTGTTTTCTGTTTTGTATGGGATCTGACTTTCTTGATCCCAAGAAGGCAATTTTCGGACATTTCTGGCTTTGCACTAAACTAGTTGCATCTCATGATTGGAAGTTTACTGCTTGGTTTACCACTTAAAACAAGTCATCGACTGATAGCGATAAGAAGTTTAGATTTTGTTAGATCTTCATTTGGAAATGAACAAAGCTATAGAAACGCATGCAGGAATATGAAGTGATGGTCGCACTTGAACTATCAGCTTAAAAGTCACTTAAATTATGTTTCGCTTAAACTCAATGATAATGATGACTCTTTAGTTTTTTAGTTTACATTTTTTCTTAAATGATAGAATGATATGAAGGTTGTCTAATATCCAAGTGCCTTATGTTCTCCTGCAACAGTCAAAATGGGAAGTTCAGCTATGGCTATGCAAGCTCTCCGGGGAAAAGGTCTTCAATGGAAGATTTTTATGAGACAAGGATTGATGGGGTTGATGGAGAGATAGTTGGTCTTTTTGGAGTCTTTGATGGTATGTTTCACACTTATTCTGTCTCTGACAAATGCATGAACATGAATGCGAACTTAGTAGCTAATGTATTATGTATACTTCAATAAACCGCATACAGTAAATAGGTTTTGTAACATCTATGGTGGTTATTATTTTGTGTTAAGGAGTGTATGATTAACCATGTTTCCATCTGCTGTAGCCTTTCTTGACTTCAAATCTGTTTTCTATTTAAAATTAAGCGTTTTGTTCCTTGATATAGTCTAATCCCTCTGCTGAAGTAAATAAGGTTGCCAGACAAGTAAGAGTAGAATAAATACCTACTTATGATGATACACTGTAGTTTGAACTTAGAGAATGACTCTGAAACGATTTCATGTGGATTCTGGCATTTGTTATCTGTTCTACTATGCTAGCAGTATCCAAATCCATTTCTTAAGGCCTACTGTCTCAGGACTGGGTATTACTATGGTAAACCATAAGTTCTATGTTGCAGTTTATAACGATATATTCTGGTAGAAAGATTTTCTTTCACCATAAAAACTCATTTCTTTTCGAGAATTGTAAAAACAATTCATTGCTGGCTAGTTATGCCTAGTTATAACCTGATCTTTACAAGCATTGTTTTTTTAGGTCATGGAGGTGCCCGGGCTGCTGAATATGTGAAGCAAAACCTTTTTAGTAATTTGATCAGGCATCCAAAGTTCATTTCTGACACCAAATCTGCAATAGGTTATTGGCATTATAACTGTATCATATAGCTGTCTTCTTTTCTAGCGAGTTGTTTATTCACCAGCCTAACTTCACTTTTAATTGTTTCATTCTACCCAGCTGATGCATATAGTCATACAGACTCTGAATTTTTAAAATCAGAAAATAACCAGAATAGGGATGCTGGATCAACTGCTTCTACGGCTATACTCGTTGGTGATCGATTGCTAGTTGCAAATGTTGGGGATTCCCGTGCTGTTATCTGCAGAGGAGGCAATGGTAAGATCCTTTTTTTTGGGGTTTCCATTCCTATACTTTCAAGTCATTCATGACAGCAATTAAGAAATTGCCATTATGTTTCTTATGTACCTGCTTCTTCACCCATCTTGCTGTAGGTGTGAATTTGTCAGTCCTTTTGAAAATCTTTTAAATGAATATTTTATTACTAAAATGATAGTTGTAGATGACTTGTATATGATATCTCCTCTTACAGCTATTGCTGTGTCCCGCGATCATAAGCCAGATCAAACTGATGAGCGTCAACGGATTGAGGATGCAGGAGGATTTGTCATGTGGGCTGGTACATCTAAAAATATCTCCTTCCCCTCTTACTCTTCTATCCTCTTAAATTTCTTCCTTTTTATTATGTCTGAAATTTTCTTCTTAGGAACTTGGAGAGTAGGAGGCGTCCTTGCTGTTTCACGTGCATTTGGTGACCGGCTTTTGAAGCAATATGTTGTTGCTGATCCAGAAATTCAGGTCTCTTTCTTGAAATATGCTGGGTTCCTAAGATGCCATTGCACAAATAGAACCCTATAATGCAGTAGCGGTGCTTGTTAGAGTTCTTCCTGATGTGTTTAAAACTCAATAGGATCCGTACTTTTGAAATGATTATATGAATATTACATTTTTATTGCTACTAGTATTTGTATTGATCTTTCAGCATTTTGTACTCTTATGTGTCCTTGGAGCTTGCAGGAGGAGAAGATTGACAGCTCTCTCGAGTTCCTTATTCTTGCAAGTGATGGACTGTGGGATGTTGTTTCAAATGAGGTATGAGACAAACAAATGTTTTCACGCAATCTTATTGGGATTGGGACAAATGAGCATAGTTAGCAAGCAACCATCCTCATAACTTGTGGTTGCTTTACCTTCCTCAGGAGGCTGTTGCAATGATAAAACCAATACAGGATCCTGAGCAGGCAGCAAAGCGGCTGATGCAAGAGGCGTGCCAGAGGGGTAGTGCAGATAATATAACTTGTGTTGTCGTGCGATTCATGGCCAATCAAGGGGGTACCTCACGTAGTGTATCTGCATAAGCAGCATCCTTTCCTTTCCAAGCATTGTTTTAGGTTTGGAAATGTGGGGGTGAAAGAAATAAAACTTAAATATTAATATAGCTAGTCATAAGGATATGGAAAAAAGGAAGAACAGTATGAGGGCAGGATGTGCATTAACCATCTTTTCTTCAGCCTCTGGATTGAAATACAACGGTTGATGTGTAGATGTGAATTTGTAAAAGTGTCTCAAAGGCGCAAGTCCTTTTGTGTATGTTGTACATGTAGTAACAAGTGTAAAACTTCCTTCTCTTGATTATTGTATTCGGTTCACGTTCTTTCAAGGATTATGATTTAATGAAAATATTTCTTTCATGTAAAATATGTAAAATAGAATATAATGGTGAACGTAAAAGGTTTTCAGTAAATTACCTATTTATTCTTGTAAAATGTTTTATCAAATTTTTAGACATTTTTTAAACTGATAAAATTTTGTTCCCTAGAACACTCTCATGATTTGAACAACAGGTCAAAGCACATTCTTTGCTATATTTTTCACTTATAAAATATTTATTATAATTTTTTGTAATTTTTTAGTTTATCATAAAAGTTTGATATTTACTAAATAATTATACTAAATCAATTCTCTTTCTTTTTACACTTTAATCACATCATTTATCTTAATATCTTATTTTACATATCAAATTTCTATATATTTCATTTCTATTATTTTATCAACATATTTTTTCAAGTCTAACAATTTAGTCCTTGTCATCATAGAAATTTCATATTTTTTCATAATTTCACTTTTAAAATATTTCATATATATTTCATCATCTCTTAACACATTCTTTAATCTTTTATCACAATTTTCTTATTAACATATTAAATTATTTCACACTTAAATTTTTGTACATTTTTCAATTTAGTCCTTATTGTCATGTAATTTATTTTTCACCACATAAGCACTTTAATCAAATAATTCATTATAAAATCTTATTTCACATTACAAATTTTCATGCATATCACTTCTCTCGTTTCAATTATAAATTTCACTAAGTTTACAATTTAATCCTTAACATCATGAAAATTCATTATTTACTATAATTTCACCTTAATATCACTTTGTAATCAATTTACTACTTCATTTAAACTTTTTATCATAAACCTCAAATGTATGTTTGTTTTATTGAAAATAACGTTTATGAATATTTTCAGAAAATCTGTCAAACAACAAAAAATATTTTACATAGATTTATCCAAACAATAGAAAATATTAATTTTTTTGGAAAAATAATTCATTTCCAGAAATCATTTTCCATAAGCTATTTTCAATTAAACAAACAAATGAGGCCTAAATCGTAAATTTTCTACAAAACTTCTAAGCTGAGCTTCCTATTAGCTAACCTTTTGAACCTTTATAACCGGCTAATCCGGTAAAAGGAAAATAAAATGGAATTTATTTTTATTTTTCTTCAATTTTTATGTTGGTACTTGAGTCTTTCTTCTCACCTAAATTTGGTTTTTTAGATTCATTTTTGTAACACTTATTAAAATAGAATGATTGGTAACTAAATTTGGTTTTTGTCAAATTTAGGTTATTTTTGTAATATTATTGGAAGGTTGTCTCATATTTTTATATATTTACTTTTTAAAAATATTCTAGACATTTCTCAATGTATCAAATATTTCCTTTTATTAAATTAGTAGACTAATGCATTAAAATAGAATAATGTACTTATTAGACATATTAAAATTGTTAATATAAGTAATCATTATTTAATATATTTAAAATATATAATATTCAAAAATAAAAATATTTAAATCATAATTTAAGTAACCTAGCAATATTAAAAGGTATACTTGTATGATGTTTAAAAGATGGGAGTACCCCAAACTTCTACTTTTTATTCTACAATCTTTATTTTTTATCTTTACGAACTTAATGTAAATAAATAAGTGGTATTATCAATTTATGATTATAATGTTATCCTTGTTTAAAAGATAGGTTTCGCACAGAAGATTGGTGTATGTTCTGTCATGGAAGCGGAACTGTGGAGAGTTTATGACGGACTACAACAAGCTTTGGCGACTGGGAGCAAGAAAGGTGATTATTGAAATTGACAACTTGGAGGTCATCCGGCTAACACAAAAACCTATGTCTAAAATCCCTTGGTTTGATGTAAAAATGTTGATTTATAAACAATAGGAAATTAAGGTTCAACACGTTAATGGAAAAGTAATAAGAGTTACAGATGCACTGGCTAAGCAAGTTTTTGGTTGGAAGATAATTTCCTGCAACCATTTAATCACGTCTTATTTCTTGTTCAAAAATATTTGTTCCATATTTTGGAGTATCTTATTATCATTTATGACTTAGCCAAGGATGACAAGAAAAATATAGTTTTGTGGTAAATATCTTTTTTAGCTCTTACCGTTTATAGTTTTTGATAGTTTGATCCTTTATTTTTAAAAATACATTAAAGATTATTTAAAAATAAATATGTTTTTATATTTTCAATAAAAATTCTAAAAAGTTTGTATTTTTTTAAAAGATCACTTAAATTCAAAAATAAAATAAAAAGTTCCATATGTAAAAAAAAATTGGTATTTACCTTTTGCATGAAAATAAAATACTTCGAACTTCAGCTACATGCTCAATTGGTATTAAATTGGATTTTAATATGATTTTGAATTAAATTAAAATACTTGTTCAAATGTGAATTTCACCATATAAAACCACATCAACTTTCCGCAATTCTTCTAACGGGCAACTAAACAAAAAATAATTAAAATATTTAATTTTAAAAAATTGACTAAATCTAAAAAATCAATAGGTTAATGACCAAAATAAAAAGATAATTTACCCCAAGAAAAACACAAATAGATGGACACTACTACTAGCTTGACTGATACGCTATCGAGCTAGCCGAATACAGCCAACTGAACCCAAAGTCTGAAGCCCAAAACAAGATTCTCCATAATGACTACAAACCGTCGCCCACAATAGGCAAACGAACTGCACCTTCGTACCATGTTATGCCCTACGGTGTATTCTATTCTCGTTCGCAACATCGAAAAACAAATACCGTAAACGAAATAAAGATCACATCACCTATTGTAACGGTAACCCAAAGTAACAAAATTGCCAAAAGAGAACAATAATAATAACCCTTGAACAATAATAATTACAAACATTTTCGTTTTCCACTATCCCTAGAAAGCATTATGACCAAGATTTTAGCCTATCAGATCAAAATTAGAAACCAAAACCATTCCCCACAAAATCCTCTTCTTCACCACTGCTAAAAGATTCAACCAACTGGCTGTCATCATCATCATCCTCACCCTCAGTCACAATTTCCAATATCCCACCTCCACCATCGAAGTCTGCATCATCTGTGATAAAATCCCCATCATCATCATCATCATCAAGTCCACTCACACTATCATCCTCACTGCTCATCTCATCCGCATCACTCTCACCATCCCCATTGAGATCTGGCCCAAGTATTGGGTCTACATCAGCATCATCGTCATCATCATCATCCTCGTCCTCGTCACTTTCTGCATCATCAGGATCAGAATCATCATCAGTCGGCCTTCGGCGACCAATTTCATAAACCCTGGCTGATGAAAACATCTCTTCTTGGTCATCCATTGTAATCAACCCAACAAAGGAATCGGTTGGTTCAGTTGCAAAGTCAAGAACACATCGATCCACTGGAATAGTTGCAATATCAGAGTAGTTAATGGCATCTAATGTGCGGAAAGCAGCAAATAAAGGATGTTTCACGCGACGGGTATTAACTGCTGACATCACATCTTCAAGATTTCTCCTCAGGATAGCATAAATTACATCCCCACGTGCATTGAAGGTTATTGCTGTTTGATCTAAAGAAGGTACACTTCGAAGTAGTCTGAACTTCCGCAAATCCCAAACCTCAGAATTTATGATAACCTGTTTAAAGGTTAATTATTAACCAAAGATCAAAAGCCAGTATCTTTGAGATGTCTTCAATTAAACAGGCCATGCACACTAAACTAAAATGACATTTTGCATTGCAAAACAATGGAAAAAACGCACTTAAAGAAAGCCTACAATAATGAGAAAGGATTAGAACTATCCAAACCAACTTGTGAAGTTTCAGTGCGCAAGTTTCCATTTGCGCTGTCCTCATTCAAAAAGACAACCCTAGGGAACCATCTAGATTAAAGACTTAAGACACCAGCTACAAAGAATTTGAATGATGTTTGATGAAAATGCTTTATATAATAAAGTGTATAAAGAGATGGCACCTGATAATGCACACCACGTATAGAATACAAAAAGAAATAAACATGTGGTAGGATCAGAGTTCTTTACCTCATTCCCAGCAGGATGAAAACCACCACCACCATAATCTGTAAACTGATCAAAGCGATGAACCGGACCTGGAACCCGCCGATCCCATAAAACACCATTCCAAAGCAGCATAGTATCAGATGGGCTAAAATGTATAAGAGAATATACATGACCTCGACCCGTAGAATTAGCTGATGCATCAGAAAGCTTCAATTCCAACTGATAGGTCTGGATATCATAAAGGAGAATCTCTCGCTGGGTAGAATCAGCAGATAGGGCAGCAAAAATGCTCCCAGAATTGCTGAACCTAGCAGCCTTGCAGCCTTCAAATGAATGCATAGCCCCACCTGAGAAAGAAGAGGCATCCCACAATCGCACATCCTGAGAGCTTGATGATAGAACCATTTGGGTCTCACCAGAAAAATATGACTGAACAAGAGTCACAGGAAGCTGGTGGCCTGTGCAGCTGTCCAGTACATTATTGCTGTTAGAATCAAAAATTTTTAGCTCCCCAGCATGGCTGCCAACTGCAATATGGGAGGAGTCCCCCAGAAAACAGACACACGTCAACAAACTGCCAGCATCATCCCTGCAAGTTCTCCATGGCCTGAATCTACTGTAAACAAACTGACGATCTCTACGATTTCCATGGACTCCGCCATAAACACTCCTGAACTCACGAGTACCAAGTCGGGAAGTGATGTTTGATGGCGCATCAAGGCTTCTCTTTGGCATAGGACAAACATGCGGATGCAAAAGAGAAAGTGGAGGAAGGGTTGTTATAGGAGCAGGGCACTGACGATGCTGGTGCTTTAGATACTGAACAACTATAGTGTCTAGACTTAAACGTTCTGAGTTGCTGGGTTGGGGATCATTTAGAAGTCCAACTTGGGAAGGCGTCATCTGTCCCACATTAGAACTACCACATAGGTTGTCCTCTGACAAATCAATTAAGCTGCTAGGTGTTGCTCGAACATGCTGATCCCTTAAAATAGAAGTTGGCATCAATGCAGCAGCATCAGCAAGCAGACAGTTTCTTCGAGTAGAATTGGGTGTCACACAAACCGGAGACCTCGGTCCATGATCACCAGTGTTGAACCGCTTCCCTGATAATGTCGAACCAGTATCCTTTAACTCGGATAACTTTCTCTTCATAGGCAATACAAGAGGAGTCTTACAGTGCAATTCTGAATCAAGGTTACTTTTCATCATAGATTCAGTCTGAGTATCAGAAACACTTGATTTTGAACTGGAGAGTGTTTTCCTGACAGATGGAGGTTGGGAATCCTGAGAATAGAAGTGATTTTTTGGTTGTAATCCAAAAGTGGGAGAGAAAACAAGTGATTTCTTCTTTAAAGATGAAGCTGAATCACACTTCATATTAATATCCTCATCTCGGACAGCAATCTTGGATCTGCTGGAGAGAAATCCACCAGAGGTACGACCTGAGGGCCACTGGAGTTGTGTTGAAGGAGCATCTTGCACAGAGGCTTGGTGGGCAAGAGATGAAGGGGCAGCCAAGGATGGCAAAGGTGTCAATTGAGCTTCTTTCAGAAGTGAAGCAGCAGTTTCAGCAAGACCAGATGCCTGAAGATGTTCATGTATGAGAAGCAAAAGCTCCCTGCAGTTTGATGACCATAAGCATACAGCAGAACAATTGAACAGCATTTATAAGGATCAAAACAAATAAAGTAATGGAATGGCAAGACCGTAAGAGTAAACTAGACGATCATCCATTAACATCACAGCAACAAATACCTGGAATGGTAAGTAATAGGAGTCGCAGCAGCAATAGCAGCTCTCTCTATGCGTCTCAATGTAGGAGTAGCAGCATCTGTAGCAGCCAACGTACTAGCACGCCCAGAATTTGTAACAATCTAACACATCATATACAAATGCTGAGAATTAGTCTCCTACAATTTTAAAGCAAAATCTGTTCACCAAAAATTGTTTTAATAATTGAAAATATAGGCTTGAAGTTATGCATGTATGTCAGAGAATAAAAAATACATAATATAACCTTTTCAGTTCAGTGAAACTAATATCAAGTTTTTAAAAAAAAAAAAACATATATGCACACCAAGTATCAAAGAATCAGAAGATCTTACGACAGAAGGCAAGTTAATCTGAAATAAATTCTAATAGGTAGAATACAATGTTAAATTCTGCCACTTAAGGAACCATGGCTCAACATTTTTGTCCCTAAGCCATATGATGATTGCCAGTTCTATGCAAATTACTTCTTCATTGGATATTTGAGGAGTCATCACAAGATGAATAATGATACATCAAAGTCTAATGAATCAAGCATAAGTTAATGATAAAGAAGTTTTAATCTCCTATTGAAGTAAAAACCAGCAACTCTGTAACACTACTGTTTACAGAAATCAAGCCAGAAGATGATAAGAACAGCCTTTAAAATATGCTATTCTAATCATCTATGCAACGGGCATGACATTGCAGTAGAAGAAAATACCCTTTAACAAATTGCAAAATGCAACCAGTCTCAAGTAGCAGGTAAGGATACTTACAGCAATTAGCTCAATTGCCACCTGAGCAAGTTCAGATTGCCACCTGCCTTGTTCAGTTCCAGGTGTCAGGCCACCTGAATCTCGAATCAGTTCTGATAACTTCTTGCCAACCTAGAACAATGATGAGTTGAAACCAGTAGCATTAACCAGTGTACACCATACCAAATAGATCATAACATCTTTTTTCAAGGTAAGCAACTGGAAGGTAGTGAAGCAATGAACTTTTGAATGCAGAGAAATACAGAAAAAGATAAAAAAGTATAAGTAAAACTGAAGCTAAATCAATTAGAATGTGGTAACAATCATCTTTACCTGAAGCTTGGTCAATATATGTGCAATTGTCTCATCTCTAGCTAAACCAAGCAAGACTCGGCATGCAAGGGCCCGAAGACAATCCAAAGCAGCAGGAGGTGAATATATACGGGGTTGGAGGAGATGCAGTAGAACCTTTATGCCATTATTGGCACGGACAACCTCTCTTGCTTGACGATATCCTTGTTCTAATTGTGCAGCAAGGCCAGCACAACCTGCTCCGGCACCTAAAGATATTCTACGATCTCCAACCAAACCAGATGCAGCAGCAGAAACAGATGTTTGAGCAATACTGCTGGTGGATTGGGTGCCTGCTGCAGTGCCTCTATCTACAAAATTCAACTCTGCACTTCGTTCCCTCATCTCACTCTGATTAGGCAGGAAAACAGCTCGATCCAAAATATTACGTTCTGCATTTCTAGTTTCCACAGCAGGAGCATTTGTGGTTTGACCAGAAGCAAACTGCTGACCTTGAGCTAGTAATGATGGTTTATTGCTGATTGAAGGTGGAGGACAAACTAGGTTAATTAACACATTAAGAGCTGGCTGTATAATCTGCAAGTACACAATAAAATGGAGGTGAATGTTAGTAATTAAACCAGTAAAACTACAAATCAATATCTGCTTTCAGTGTCTGAAAATAGCAACTATACTTCCAAAGCCATAATACAATATCACAAAAAGGGCTTGATTTAAACATTAGCATTATTTGCCAGAACAAGAATAACAATAAGAACTACATTACAATATCACAGCATATACGCACCTCAGGGTCCACGAGACTACTAGCACTATTTGCTGCATCCAAAATAACCGCTATACCAGCACGATTATTGCTCAAAGTGGCATTTACAATCATCTTCCGGCTTATAGGCACCAAAGTAACAATGTGCAGAACACCTAATGCATACTGTAACAAGTCATGTAGGTAACGTTCAACAGGTGGAGCCTACAAAGATGACAAGTGGAATAAATTACCAATAGATGAGGCAGAAAATGACAAAACCAAAGGGCAAGAAGGGGCAGGCTGAAGTAGAAGTACACAGGATACCTGACACAATTCCAACATGGTAATATGTCCATTACAGCCTAAGAACTTCTCAACAGCAGGCCACCGAGTCCTCACAAAAGCAGGACCCAGCTTCCGGTCCTTCTGCAACTGCAGAAACACAGCATCCATAGCCTCATTACTAATATCAAGTGGCTTGTATGCTGCTCTGGTGCTTGGAATACTCCGCACCCCACTCCGGTTACTTTTATTTGGGCGTATGGAATCCACAAGCAGAAGAAGATGAGCTCTGAAGTATTGCCGCAAAGCAACACATGCATGATAAGCTATCTGCTTTTCTGAGGAAGTCAGTACCTCTGACGGTGATCTCTCATTTCGAAATGATGTTGTTCCAGACAAGCCTAATGGGGCAGAATTTGCCCCAGATCTTACCGAGGCAGCATCATTTAAAAGGCCCAATAATTTCTGCAAGCCATCCTGAGCATCAAAAGCATCAAGCACCGCTCTGAAGACGAATGCAGCAGCAAAAAATAGTGCTGCATTTTTCCTAACTTGATCCTGCGGACATTCAAGAAGTTGGATAGCTAGCTCAACCACTTGGTGAACAACATCAGAAGGAAGTGCACAGACACGTTCCATTATTCCCTAGAGGAACATTAAAAAAAGAACATGTTAGTGGTCCCTTGCATTGTAATGAATACTCAACTGATATCTAAATAAGATGCCATAAATTGCAAAATTCAAGTTTACATGTTCTACCTGTAGGGAACCTATGGTAAATAAGCAAGAAGAAAGACCAAAACAATTTTGAGCCACTCTTGGAACAGCGAGCAGTTTTTGCATGCCACCCCGATCAACAAACAATGCAGCAAACTTCCGATGGGCTGCTAAAGCGCAAATTAGCTTCATCACATCAGGTAAGAGAGAAGTAGCCTTTGATGCTTCTTCAATCTTGGAACTTCGTTGCAACAGGGCTAGACAGACATCTACGCCCTTTTCGTGCAGTACAGGCCCGAGGACTTCAACATATTCACCTAAAGTCTCAAGGCACTGAATACAGTATCTTTCTTTCAACTGTGCAAGTACCTCAACATTGGGAATAAAATACTCCTCAACATCCTCATTTCCTTCTGCTTCTGCAGCACTTTTATTTATTGGATCAGAACCTGTGCTAGTGGACTCCCTATGAACAAATGAGGAGCATTACTAATTGCACTAAACAATGAAAACCAAAATATAGCAACCAAATTGCAAGTATTATGATCTGTGAAGTCTGTCCATGAGAAACACCCACCTTGAGACTTCAATGGCATTAGCAGCATCAACAACTGTCGCTGCTGCTTTGGATGCAGCTAATAATGCAGCTTCTTCATTGTTAGTAGTTTTGAACTCCTGAGGATAAAAAGTAATTGATGATAAATCTCTAATGCAAAGCCAAAGAAATTGATTTGAGGGGGGAAGGGAAAAATAAAAAGAGCAGAATCATGAGATCAGCTCGTACCTCTAAAGCAGCACACTTGACAACTTCAGCTGCAGCTTCACCAGCTGCTTTGATGGCTTCAACAGGTGCATTAGCTGCCATAGCTTCAGCTTCAGCAGCTCTAACCGCTTTTTTAACCAGATCAGAGAAATCTTTACTTCCAACTTTGCATCCTTGAAAGCATTCATCATTGTCCTCCCTTTCCACTACCAGATTATCGGCATTAGTCTTTCCCACAAACTTCTTTGCCTCCAGCACCTTTCTTGCATCTAAATGCTTAGACAAATTTCTGTCTCTCATGCTATGTTGCAGTCCAGAACGACTTCCAGAGCCTGGTGAGGTTAGTGATTGTTCATTCTCCATGACCCCTTCAGAAGTCCTTCCTTTACCCTTTGACCTTGCAGAACCACGGTTTATCCTGCGCCTGGAGGATTCATCTCTCCCATTTTCATCAACTTCACCATATCTCAATTTTCCATCACGAATATCTCGAATATGCCATCTTTCCTCACTATCAGCATCCACATCATGCATGTAAACCCCCCCTCCCACCCCATCAGATAGTTGTCTGTCACCAACCCAACACTCCTCTGCACATGATTGCCGACTAGTGCTTCGTTCTTGATCCCGTTCAGGACAATGGTCATCTAAAGGTTTCTCATCTATTAGTCTGGGATCATCTATATGAGTTGTCTCTAGAACCTGCCGCACCCTGCCTCGACCTTCATCTCTACTTCTGAAAGAAGCAGCACCAGATAGACTCTTGCTTTCAGATAAATGGAAGGCATCATTTTGACAAGCAGTAATCTCACCAAGGACTCGTACACGAAGATAGCGCATAAGCTTAGCAGACAATCCAGAAGTCAAGACATCTTCCACCACTTGACCACCACTGCAACATTCAATAAAGCTAAGAATGACCCGAAGGAGAAAACAAGAATAATAGATGAATTACAACATCAGCCACATAAGAACAGGAAAAATGAGAAACAGAAACGTCAAGATAGGAGCAGACCCTGCCAAACACACAGCAAGAAGTCCAGTGGAATAGGTTTTCAAAATTTCAGCATCCGAGGCTTCATTTCTTGGCAAGTCATGCTTGCAGTTGTGATCTTCAATAGAAAATCTAGGAGTCTCATTCATTACCCAAGCTTTGATGTTCTCCAAAACTGGTTCTTCAAAAACATGAGGATACTGTGACCCATTTACAGATTCATCAAGTCAGAAAATATCCTATAAATTGAGACAAGCGAAGTTAAATACATATGAAAAAAAATCTCACAATCCAAGTGACAGAACAACTTAGAAGAAGCCTAGCAGCTGCTGCCTGGACAGAGGTTGAATATCTACTCTCAGAAAGAAACTTCAATGATATCAAATCAAAAAATTCATCATTTTCCTGAGAGCAAAGGGAAATGCTCGAAGTTAGAACTTTTCTTAAAAGCAAAATAATGCTCTAAAAACTCAAACCATATCTAGTCTAAATAACATAAAATGAAATAAGATAAAAAAAAATAGAAAGCTGAATGAAATGACAAAAATAGAATTACTGTAATCATAAGAATAACAAACTTATGTAGCGGTGTAAACAAAAGGAAATGAAGAAGAGTTCATTACCCTGACTAAGTTCCCCAGTTGTCCAACATTATGAGAGGCACGACCATTGCTGGAAGAAGGACCATTCTCTTCAAGGCATCTAAAACTAAATACAAAGAGAATTCAAAACATTTGTACACTATGCAGGAATCAAGATGAATACCCAAATGAAAATAAATAATTACTAGAACTAGATAGTTTAAAAATAAAAGCAATAGATCATCCTTCATACCGGTTTAACCTAAAAAGGTACCTTGGATTAGCTCAGCAATAACATGAAACATTAAAAACATTGAAATAACAAGGAATTAAACATGAAACCTGAAATGCATGAAAATACAAAACAACATAAAACTAACCAAATTACTCCTAATTTAACCAAATTACCTATGGCCGCGTGCAATAAAATGGTAAAATGAGTATAGTATAAATCTCTTCAGAGGAGTTACCACTAGGACATTACTGATCATCCATGCATTTACATGTCAACCTCCCCAAATTTTCTTTTTGAAAGTACAAAAGTTCCAATACAATCAATGTACTACAAGAACAGAACTAAATAACTAACTCAACAACTACAACTAACAACCTAACCAGAGTAAAAGAACCCACACATGTACATAAGGTGGGACTCGAACATGGGACCTCAAAGTTCCAAGGACCTTGCTCAATTTGAGCCAAGGCCTCATTGTATGCAGTTTGTTATGGCTCATTTTTGGACCACAATAAAATCTTCAGACTTGTTCAGTTTCTAAGTAAATCGTACTGGAATTTTTCAGGTTTTCGAACTCTGAACTATACGTTCAATAAGTCTTAGTAAGTAATTGTTATCATAACCAAGCATTGGACGTAATGATAGGGGTACGAACCATCAAGTATGGGGATTACGTACAAATAGAAGTATACTAGTATTAATTTTTTCATCAAAAAGAAGAGTATTAAATTAAACTGTGCAAGCATTTACTTATCATGGCTGTTTAGTAGAAATAAACTGATAAGAAGAAAACCATTTAGTAAAGAAAAATACAGACTAAAGAGAGAGAGGGCGCGTACAGAGACTCCTGAGTTTCGAGAAGGGAGGCGAGAGCATGGAGCACGGTAGGATTAGGGTTATCAGGAGAAGAAGTGATCTTTTCCATGAGAGCCTGCGCTTTTGCCATCAATTCCTCGTCTTCCTTCCTACCTTCTTCTTCTTCCTCCTCCTCCTCCTCTTCGTCGTCCTCCTCTTCTTCTGCTTCTTCTTCGTCGTGATGTTGCTGCTCTATTTCTGCAGGTTGCTGCTCTATTTCTGCAGGTTGCTGCTCTTCCGTTTGATTCTGATCATCATTTTGATTGGGATTGGGATGAGAATTAGGATTGCCATTGGGCGGTTGCCCATGGTTCGACATATCATCCATGTCTGAGCTGCAAGAAACGAAACAGTATATACTACGCTACTAATGAAATACTATGATGAAAATCAAAGGTCAAAGCAAAGCAAAAATCTAAAGGTGATGATAGGTCCGACGATGTACGGAGTAAAGAGAAGGGTTGTTTCCCTCGCACGAGTCGCAAACGGAATCTGGAAAAACTCGACTCTCTCTATTTTCCGCTTTTATAAGCAGCAAAGGAGGGAGATAGGGAAAAGGGCAAAGGGATCCGAAGCTTCCTGATTATACCCGACCCCCAACCCACTTCTGTTCTGGCCTGGATCCGGTTCTTTTCTATCATGACTTTTTATTTTCAATATATTATTAAAAAGGCTTAATGAACTAGATTTTTTTTTTTTAATTTGATACTTAATTTATTTTCATTTTAGTATCTAAACTTGACACTCCTTTTTGCTAATTTGTATCTAAGTTTTTTTATTCAATTTGGTACATAAGCTTGTCATTTTTTGTAACATCCCTCACTCATTTCGTTAGTTGGTACAAATGAGAGATGCTATAGAAACATATGTAAGTCAAAATTCTTAAAATCATTGAAAAGATGTAATTTAAAAATATATTTTTTGTAAAATCATTAAATCAAGTTTTGACTGTTTGAATGGTTTTAGAAACAGTTTAAAATCACTTAAAAATGATTCAAGTGGGTCGAGGTTTTTGTAACTCATTTTTGGGCCTAGGGAAGTCGAAAAAGCTCAAAATAGTGTAAGATTATTCGATAGGAAATTATATTAAATTTTAAATTTTATATTTTTTATAAAAATATAGATAGATTCAATTTTAGGACTTTAAAACCACATTGAAATCGTTTAAAAATTGGTTTTTGGGAGTTCGAAGATATACGAGACCAAAATAGACCTTAGAAGGTTAAAAGGGTTAAAAATAGTACAGGGTTAAAAATAGTATAGGGACCTGGTTAGACACTGTGGTATCAATATAAGTCTCCAATTGTACCGATAAAAGTCCCCCGTATTGTAGATTTTTTCAATTCTGACTTACTTGTTTCAATATTTTAACGCCATAATATTGATACAACCATGCCATGGGTAAAAAATTATCATGAAAATCCATTGTTTTGATTCCTAAAAGTTCATTATAAAAATTTGGACTTAGAGGACTCAAAAACCAAGTTTTAAACACCAGAATCAACTACTGAAACACCTCCAAACATTGCATATATAAATCATGCTTCATTCATGTTTCAAAAACATCATGAGAAACAAGTTTAAATGCTACTAAAGCATGAGTTTAATGAAGAACAACCTAGTTAGGACATCAAATACAATAAGCTTAATATGACCATTAGGGCCTCTAACATATTGTCTCAACAATTAGCTACGTACTTTAAATACTAAGGGCCAGTTCAGCATTGCTTCTAAGAAGCACTTTTCGGACGAAAAGCACTTTTGGGATAAAAGCATTGCTAAATAATATGCTTTTGAGACAAAAAAATGCTTTTCAAAAGCACATTTTTGGCTAAAAGTAGAAGCAAAAAATTTAAGTTTTTCCTCAAAAGTGTTTTTTGTCTCAAAAGTGCTTATTAGAAGCAATGCTAAACTAAGCTTAAGTAACAAAAAAACTCAACATGATCACACACAATGACATCCTAAAAACATGCCACAAAACACAAATACATTGAGTTCATACTCTTGATAGTTTGTTGATAGTGTGATGCTTTCAAGTCAACATGAATTCGCGAATCCGAGAATATATATCTACGTGCAAAGAACAATAGTGCATAAACATCAAATACTTAGTAAGTCTTGAAACACCTCTAACCCGTCTCCGTCGCCGGATTAGGGTTACAGAGCATTACTATACAAAACAAAACCTTTAATTTTAAAATAGAACAAATAATTCAACTTAGGTGCAATTTCTAATAAACTCATTACAATCATAGCAAACATACACATTTGGGCCTTAAATTGAGCATTTAAGGCCTTAAAAACAATTTAGAAGCAATTGGATATCAATTTGAATAAATCAGAAAATTTTAGGAAAAAATAAAAAATTGGAAAAACAGGGGTCACACAGCCGTGTGACATAGCCCAAACCGTGTGGACATTCGAAGTAGGGACACATGGCTGTGTCCCAACCCGTGTGTGTATTCATTATAGGGCCACACGGCCGTGTTGCAGGCCATGTGCTAGGCCGTTTGACAAATTGTTCTAAGACACATGACCGTGTCGTAGACTGTGTCTCAGACCGTGTGAAACTTGCACCTAAAATATAAATGACACACAGCCGTGTAAGGTGACCGTGTGTGGCACACGACTGAGTGACAGCCCGTGTCCCAGGCCATGTGCTCAAAAATTTTCCCCTAAAACAAGTCATTTTCAAAGTAAATTTTGCACATCGAGGAACACCATTTGCACATACATTCCTTGTAATAGCTCGATTTAGGAGCTAGTCGAAACAGTGATCTCGGGATCACTAATCCGAGATTAGAGAAATTTATTTTTTTATGTCATTTTATGAGTCAGAGCATGATGGTATATGTACATGAGAATTTTGGTACTTTAATTTTAGTGATTTCATGTTTAATCGCGAAAAAGGACTAAATCGCATAAAGTGCAAAAGTTCCATGCTATAAGCTAAAGGTAACAAATAGCCATAGATTATTAATTTGAGGTCTTCAAAAGGCAATTTATCCCTTTGAAAAGGCTTGGCCAGCCATAGACTATCCTAGGGGACAAGAATTGACCAAGTTGGTCAAAGTTGGTGATGTTTGGTAGATTAAATTGATAGTTTAATATTAAAATAAAGAAAAGATGATACACATCTTTTACTCATCTTCCTCCACCGAAATTTTCAGCAAACAAGGGGTTTTAGAACTCAAAAATTTCAGCACACTCTTCTATTCACATGTAAGTGTTCTAGTGATCTTTTCTTGAAAATAGTTGTAATTTTGAGACCCCTAAAGCTTAAGCTTTCAAATGAGGGGACTATTGTGCAATATGGTGAAAAGATTAGAGTTCTTCCATGAGAGCTATCATAGTTATTTGCTGCATTTTTATGGAAGAAATTGAGTCTTAGTTGTTAGATGAACAACTTTTGTGAATGTTGTTGTCTTGAAAACACCTAATTGGACCTTGATGAAAATGTTACAAATTTGGGGTAAATAGTTGAAATGTTGAGTTTTAATGATGGCTATAAGAGTATTAAATGTTCACCTAGGCTTGTTGAAGGTAGAAATGGGATTAGAATTATTTTCCGAGCCTAGGGGCAAAATGGTTATTTTGTCAAAGTATAGGGGCAACATAGTAATTTTGCCAAAGCACGATTATCGAAATGCTTTTATTAATGCGGTGATTAAAATGAGCTAAATTTTTATTATAGATCAAGAGATATGAAGCCCGGATCGAAACCGAGGCAAGAACAAAGTCGAGGACTAAATTGCATATCTACATACATTTTGAATACCGAGATAAGTTTGTATGAATTAAAGTTTTACATTCATTCTCATTAAATTACTTATTATGCTGTAAAATGTACATTACTTCTATGAAGTTAAATTGTTGATATTATGATGAGAATACTAAATGAGAATTTGTAAGAGAATGTCCCGGTTGAAGTCTCGGAATAATAAAGATACTAATATCACAACATGAGACAAGGAAAGCCCGTGTAAGACCATGAAAATACATGGCATCGGTATAAGGCAAGGATATCATGTAATTCCATGACAAGTCATGGCATTGAAAAAGTATCATGAGGCAAAGACTCTATGTAAGTCCAAGCCAAGGCATGGCATTGGAGAATTTATAAGGCAAAGACGTCATGTAAGTCCATGTCAAGACATGGCATTGATAAGTTTCATAAGACAAGGATATCACGTAAGACCATGTCAAGACATGGCAATGGTACGTTTCTTAAAGAAGCACACAAGGAAAGTCTCGTATAAGACCATTTCTGGGACATGGCATCGACAACAAGTTAAGAGATCCCATGTAAGACCATATTTGGGATATGGCATTGAGGCGATCCCATGTAAGACCATGTCTGGGACATGGCATTGGCATCGAGATACATGTTGGATAAGACTGAGTAACCTCAATTATTTTAGGAAATTCAGCAGGTAAAAGAGCCAAATATGAATGAGGCAACAAGAAAATCAAGTAAGTAAAGATAGTACTATGTTAAGTTATACAAGGTTAATATAAAGCATTATTCATGATAAGGAAGAGGAAAGTTAAGTTTACTTTTGCATCAGCAAATTGTACTAATTTATGTGATCAAGTGACACAGGTACCATGATTATAATGCAAGTATGAAATTATTAAGTAACTTATGAGGAGTAAGTAAGCCATGCACTTGTAATTTATGTTGCTCTTATCTCGATATGGTTGAGCTGTAATGAATTAATTTTGCTATACTAGTTTCATGCAAACTTTCTAAGCTTTATGCTTACCCTTTTCATTGCCCTTTTTCCTTGTAGCATTGCCAAGATAGCTCGAGGATCGTGGATGTAGGAGTTCAGAAATCACACTATCGATCATCACTTTGGTATAACAATTTAGACTTATTTTGAGTATGGCATGTATAGGACTCGAGTATTTTGTTAGGTCGTAATTGTTGGCCAAAGTGTTGGCTTTGTAAAGCATTGAAGTCTTTTTGTAACGGTCTATTAAGTTAGGCCGATACTTGGCAAACTCTTATGTTAAAATGAAAGTGATTTTCTTGAAGTGTTTGCCCTTGTGTATGGACGTGGAATTGAGAATTCAGATGTGCCTTTGGGTTACTAATCATGTTGAATTGAGTTGGTGTATGTGTGTGTGTAATGTAGAGCGGCAAAGGGCTTGGTAGATAGCTTGCTAATTGTCCACATGGGTAGACACACGAGCGTGTGTCCGGACCGTGTGGGAGGCACAGCTAGCACATGGGTGTATACCCAGGCCATGTGAAGTCTGCACCTTGCACTTGGAATTTAAATTGTCATGCAGCTGGAACACACGGAAGTGTGTATAGGCTGTATGGATAAGTCAGAATGCCAAGGTTTGGCACACGGGCCAGGGCCACGTGTGTGTCAAAGCCGTGCAAAATTAGTTAGTGTCGACCACGGGTGTAAGACACGGGCATGCTTTAGGGGATACAGGCGTGTCCCTAGACCAACACGGGCATGTGGCCCCTGTTTTGTTGGAAAGTTTCTCGAACTTGTAAAAGTTTCCAGAATAGTTCTGATACCTCTCAGAAGTATGTTTAGGATTTCCTAGGCTGAGTATGTGCAAGCGATAGGTTTAAATGAAATTTTACAACCCTGTTCCGGCTTGAATATGGGTAAGGGTGTTACATTCCTAGGATCAAAACACTCACTAGACACACTTAAATATACCAAATCATTCAATATATAAGTTCTAACCAATGTACCAACAATAGCTACCACAATCATAATCAACCTTGTTTCATTTCAACATTTCAAAATCAACCATTTAGCACATTTCTAGCATACCAAATAACCATATTTTTTCATAACATTAACCTGTAAGTTATTTTCTTTCAAGAGGCATGAATAAAGTGACCAAAACACACATCTCATTTGATCTAATTGCCTATCTAATGTACTCTTATTGGTACTACAATTTAAACATCCAAATAAATCTATACTCAATATTTACATGATATTATCAATGTCTCCATTTCATCACATATGTTTACCATATATCAAGCTAATCACTAGAGGTATTTAGCTAGTGACCAAAAGCACATCAAGTTTCAAACATACACCAAAGATATTAAACATTTATAACCACAAAGCTTACTTAAACTAACTTATAAACAACATCATCATAAAACAAAATAACTTAAGGGCTCCTAGTTCATGCCATTTATAACCCAACATCAATATATATCCAAATCTTCTACGGAGATAAAGGATTGATAGTGTGAATGTACTTTGACTTGACTCCAACCGTTCAAGCTTTCCGACAATTTACAAGACAAGGGAAAACAACTACGTAAGCAACCAGTGCTTAGTAAGCTCATATAAAGGAAACTTAACTTACCAAACATAAATGATTAGACCATTAAAACACTACTCATTTAAAATTATGCATACTTTTCCTTCCAATTCACAACACAACACAAGTTTAGTAGGTGTATTAAAGAGCATATCTAATCAATTAAACATGAAACATATCAATATGAAGTTCAATACATAATTCATCAATCTATTACTCAATTTGTTCCCTTTTCATTTCATATTCATATACCAACATTTTCCATTTCATGTTTCCATAACATGGTTCTTTTCCTATACACATCCATTCATTAAAACTTAAATCGTTCGTTGAATCAAATGAAATAACATCGAATACTTGGAAAATACTCATATAACAATTTATGTAACAGCCCGATTTTAGCTAAATCAGAATAGTAGTTTCGAAACCACAAATCCGATGTCGAAAAATTATTTTAATATTATTTTTGGTGTTTATAGCATGTGTTTATATATGTGTGAAAGTTTCGCGAAATAATTTTAGCGTTTGAATGCTTAATTTGAGAAAAAAAGACCTAACAGCGTAAAATGCAAAAGTGGCATTCTATATGCTAAATGTGTTTAATTGCTATGATTTATTAAACGAGAGGTCCTTATGATGTTATTAGACCATTAATAATGAAATTTGACATAAATGGGCATTAATATGATTATTTTAAATGGTTTAGTAAAGGTTAATTTAGTAAAAATGATATATACATGAAATAAATAAAACAAAGTTAAAAATAAGCCTAAATATCATCATCTTCACCGAAAATTTAAAAGAGAAAGAAGTCATGGGAGAACATTAGGGTTTGGCACACATTTGGCTTGATTAAGGTACGGTTTGAGCTCGGTTTTTGATGATTTCTATGTTTTTGTAATCGTTACTTCGTGTTCTAGCTAGCTCGTGCCTTAATTCTTGAATTTGTTCATGATTTTGTAAAGTGTCATTGATGATTATTTAAGCTTTTAAATGTTTGATGATGAAAAATGGATATTTGTTGATAGGTTATCATATTTTGTTAAGTGATTTTTGGTAAAAATACTATTTAGGGATTAAATTGTGATGTGGTTGAAATGTGAAATATTGGCTGCTAGGGGTACTATCCCCTCGTCCGTATCCGTCGCCGGATTAGGGTTACAAGGGCATTACTGATCAAAATATAGTTCAGAACAGTCATTCATTACTATTCATGCATAAAGTGATATATTTTCCTTTACAAAATTTTTCCATACTAAAATTAATAACCATCCTCTTATTCATACAAGTCAAATTCGTATATATAAAGCACATAACCAATTAAAATCAAACATGCATTATTAATCATATTACATATACGAACTATGCTTCAAAATTCAACCATATCAATATCATGGATATAATCAAATTTTCGAACCAATTAACTTGCATCAAAACCATACTACATATGCTTTATAAATACATAATTCGAACCTTATGACCATCAAATTTCTTAGCATGCGAATAACTAAATCATTAACCAACATTTTTCATCTCATGTACCAAACATGCATTAATACTCCCTTTAGTACAATTTCATTACTTTAACTAAATACTAAACATACCATTTTGCTTATCTATACATATCCGCATTTTAATCCATACCAACCATATCACATGGCATAATATTCATTAACATATAAGACTATAGTTAACATTACATCATGGCCAACTATACTTTTAATGCTTTCATATTATACGCATATCATCCTAAAAACAAAAGTCCTTTCTAATCTCAAATACCAAGCCATAATTATCCCACTCTATTAACTATTTAATGAACATTGTCACACTATCGATCAACTTGTTGGTACTTTTGATGTTATGTATATATGGTATATGGCATGTATAAGCTAGTGTTAAGATGATATGTTTTGAGTTGTGATTTTAGCCATGAGAGTTGGCTTGTAAATGACGTACATATTGGTGTGTATTTGGCCATTTAAGTTGGCTTAATTTATGAATTTGGTAAGTGATATGTGATGTATATATATGGCTTTGTGTTTTGGCACGTTTTGGTATGATATAGGGATGATGAATTGGTATATTTTGTGGCATGAATTAGTTGATAAAATGATGAGAAAAATGCATAGGGAAAACATGTGAAATTGTAGGTAATGACATATTGTTTTGGTATGTTTATGGTTATGATTTGAACAGTGAAATGGTTGAAGATGAAATGGCATGATTTGTATATGAATTGGCATGTTTTGGTTGCCTATAAATGTGTTGAAATGGTATTATTTTGGTTGTTTAGGTGAGCATGAGAAAGGGTAGCAAATTGGCTTGCAAATGGCCTATTCTTGTCCACACGGGTAGAGACACGGGCGTGTGTCTCAGCCGTGTGGGACTCACAGTCATGATACACGGCCGTGTGTCCCCTGGTGTTGGAATTAAATTGAAGTCAATATGTGATCGCGTGTCAAAGTCTTAAAATTTATAAAAAGAATGATCGAACCTAGAAACTAACTATGACAACGATTTTTGAGGCAAGCGCACCTATCGAACAGTAGTATAATTTAGGCAAGACCGAAATGTCGAACCCAAAGGAACCAAAAGTACTAATACTAACTCTCTTTTTATTATTTAGCCTAAGAATAAAGGGATTTGTTTATCTAATCTAAATTAATTAACTACTAAACTAAAGATGCAAAGACAAAGAGAAAGAACTTGGGAAAATAACTTGAGGAAAAACCAATTGATTAAGACGACACCCAAGGAAGAATCCACCTAGACTTCACTTGTTATCTAACTCTGAACGAAATGATTTATTCACTTGAATTGATCGGTAAGATTCCTTAAGTTATATTAATCCCTCTCTTAAGGCGACTAACGTCTAACCCTAGGTTGATTAATTGAAATCTTTTTCTAATTAAAACCCCTAGAATCGCATTAACTCAATCTATGGACTCCCATATTAGGTTTCACCCTAATCCAGCAAAATCTCGTCACCCTTTCTCTAGGCGCACGATCAACTCCGCTTAATTATGCTAGATCTACTCTTAGGCAGGGACTTTTGCTCCTCCACCTAAGCACATCATACTTGTATTAATATCCCAGAAATATCAACACAAGAATTAAGAACACATAATTAAGAACACATAATTAAGAACAAGTCAAATATTTATCATATAATTCAGCAAACGATAACAAGATTCATCTTAGGTTTCATCCTCTCAGGTATCTGAGGGTTTAGTTCAAAACAATAAAAGAAAACATATCAAAAGTAAAGATAAAACAAAACATAAGAAATCCCTAAAACCCCCTGAAAGAATTGAAGGAGAGATCCTCTGTCTTGAGTATAACTCCGGCTTCTTGAGATGGATCAACTGGCTTTCTTCGAGTAAATCTCCACAAATCGACCCTCTCTAGCCTAGCTGGACGCCCCCTGACTAAAGCCCTGGGTTCCCCCCTTTTAGGTCACACTTAGGGTGTTTATATAGGCTTTAGAATATGTTTCTTTGCCCCTAAGTATCTTAATCCGAGTGAAACTTCTCTTTCTGACGGCAGGGACACGCCCATGGCACACGCCTGTGTAAGTCGTGGCCAGGCTGTGTTGAGTATAAAACAAACTTCCTTGATTCATAATATTCATCAATCATGCTTTATCATAATTCAAAGATAATTCATACATGGATAATTCAACTCAAAGAGTCCTAAAGATCCAAACAATTTAAGTCATACATTTGTAGCACGAAAGCATAGGCGTTTCCCCTCATCTAAATAATTACCTCTGATTCAAAATCGACAAGGGTTGATATCCTCAATAAAGATTCACTCAAATCACTCAAGTGTTTAAGGTTCAAAATTAAGCACTCAAAAGTCGAACATGAGAAGTTAATCCCATAGGCTTGCATGAAAATCAAATCTCCACCACTGTAAAATGAGATGATACACAAATCAAAAGGTCTTTAACAGGGTTGTAACGGGGCTTAGGTTAAGGGTATGGATATAGGCTGAATTAGAAGGTTAGAATCGAGACTGACCTGACAAATTACCTAACTAGAAACACGAACTAATAAACTTGTACTTACTAATAATATTCTGACATGAGCTTCTTCTTCAATAATCAGAAATTAAACGTATAGGCTCATTTAATCGTAAAACTAATAGTGAATATACTTCAATTTTTTTTAAGAACAAGTCAAATGTAATCGAAATAGATAAAATAGTTAGGCAACTGATCAAATCAAATCTCGACATAAGGGTAGTAAAAAAAAGGATGGTGATAACAAATACAAAGGGTTTTGGGTTATTAGTAGGTAAGTCAATAAAAAGGGTTGTTAGGATTAAACGGGGTTCACTAGGGGTTAATTGTGAAGGTAGGCTGTTTTAGTGGAGTAAGTGGGTTAAAACCTAGGTGCCTTTATGATCTCTATATATCAAATCAAAGGTGTGGTCTTGACATGTATAATTGAAGCAAGTTCTAGAATAACAGATCAATGTTGAGACACTTATAATTAATAAAGTGAGCATGAAAAAGAATATATGCTCTATAAGGTTCAAAAGCTCACAAAAAATTATGGGTTCTTGATGTCAACCTCGTAAATTTCAAACTTCAAGATAACATTCAGATTCAGGTAGACAACCTAAAAATTTTAAATTTGAAAAAATAGACTTATCATGCCTGATTCTCTAGTATCCTTCAAATTTAATCATCAATGCACAATTATCAATGACTTACTCTAAAATATATCAATAAAAATCATAAATCAAAGGAATTTTCATTCTAATCATAATATGAGAAACTTACTTTTCGAACAAGGCATAATTCAAGGGTTTTTCAAATAATACTATAATTAACCCCCACACACTTAAGGTGTACATTGCCCTCAATGTACAAAGATGGATAATAACATATAGTAAGATAATCAAAAAAGAGGGAGAGAAGGGAAACTTCCTTAATTATTGATGAATTCCTTGGAGGGTATTCCATGACGAATGTGATGACTAGGTATAAGTGATGTTTTCGTTCCTTGAATGGTATGTTAAATCTATTTAATCTATGAAGTCATCAATTAAATTTAATGGATGGATGTCATTATGGAGACCTATGGTTAGATGGCCAGTGATGAAGTGAGAACAATAATACTAATGAAACTTTCAAGTCTTTAGACAATAAACTAAAATAGAATCAACATAAATAAAAGTAAAGATAAAGGAGAAAAATAATAATGAAAATAGAAGATAAACATAAAAATAAAAATAAAAGGACTCAGAAGTCCTCTGCATCATCTGGGTCTTGAGGTGGTGGTGGCGATGAAATATGAAGGTGATGACAGATCTGCTGAAGAGTCGCATCAATGCTGTCGAATCGTCGAGCGGTGTTATTGAATTTCTGCGTACAGTAATGCTCGAATTGAGTGAGACGTGTAGAAATGTCTGAGAGTGAAACAGCTGAATGAGCTGTCCGATGGCTCTGTTGTGGTACTTCCTGTGGTGGAGAAACATCTTCAGGAACGTCCTCAGGCTCCTCCTCGTCGGTAGTGGGTGCTAGTCGATATTGAGGGGGGTCTGTCCCACGTTGATGTTGGATCATTCTCATATGTAACATTGTCTAGATGCCCTGTGGTGTCATCCGACCTATCAGTGTAAGGGAGGAGGTTTGAGCGTCAGTGTTGAGGAGCCCAAAATATCTAGCCAGGCGTGTGATGTAGGGCCCCATAGAGATGACTCCTCTCCTTTGTTCCTCTGTCTGGTGTTGAATGGTACGAGCTAGGAAATAGGCCAAGTCGAAAATGTACCCGTTCGCCATGCACCATAGGAAGTAGGCGTCATGAGTGTTGACGACGCCGGTGCTCTCTCTCTGACCTGTCAATGTATGAGCTAAAAGTGTGTGTACGTACCTCAGAGATGGGACAAGGGTCGTTGCTTTGGAGCGGCTAAGGTCATAGTTGTTGCCGTTGGGAGCTATGTTGTACCAACAGCTTGTAGGAGTTTTGTGGATATGGTGAGAGAGATCATGTTCTGCCATGAATTCGTCGTTATAAAGTCCTAATGCAGCCCCTAATTGTGGTACATTTAGTTGTCGTACACTGCCTCCGAGTCAGAATTGAATCGTACCGGAGTCATCGTGTTGTGACATCACCGTTTGAAGATGAAATGTTGAGCAGAACTTCAGAGTGAGCTCTAAGTAGGTAGGCTCGATGATGTTGAAGAATTGGTTCCAAGGGTCGGAGGTTAGTAAAGCCCGTACGTCGTCAGCTAGTTGGACTTGTTCTAAGGCGGCTGATAAACCGTAAAAGTAACATATTTGAAGCCCACATTTAGTATGCTTTTGGATGAATTAAGCCTCAATTTATGTAAAAAGGTGCTCTTAATCATTTGTTTTCATGTTTTATACCCAGGAAAGCACCCGAGGATGAAAAGAATGAGAAACGGCCTAAAACGGACCAAATTAGGCCAAAGAGGAAATCGACATGGCCTGGACTTAAGCCCACGCGGCTGTGCCACGCCAATCTACTAGAACACGGCCTGATCTCGACTTACACAGCCGTGCCTCATTAAAGAAGTCCGAACACGGGCTGACCACTAGTCACACGGGCGTGTGACATGGCCGTGCCCCTGTCGTGGCAAAGAGCAATTTCATTCGGATTTGGATACTTTGGGGCAAAGAAACATATTTCAAAAGCCTATATAAACCCCCTAAGTGTTACCTGAAATGGGGCGGTTAGCTAGGCCAAGGAGCCGAGCCAGAAAGACCAGATTTGTGGAGAATCACTCGAAGATAGCTAGTTGATCCATCTCAAGAAGCCGAAATTCTACTCAAGACGGTGGATCTCTCCTTCAATTCCTTCAGGGAGTTTTAGGGATTTCTTATGTTTTGTTTTATCTTTTCTTCTAAGATGTTTCTTTATTTGATATGAACTAAACCCTTCAGATACCTGAAGGGGATGAAACTGAAGACGGATCTTGTTATTGTTTTCTAAACTATATGATAAATATTTGACTTGTTCTTAATTATGTGTGCTTAATTCTTATGTTGATATTTCCGGGATATTAATTCAAGTATGATGTGCTTAGGTGGAGGAGCAAAAGTCCCTGCTTAAGAGTAGATCTAGCATAATTAAGCGGAGTTGATCGCACGCCTAGAGATAGGGTGACGAGATTTTGCCAGATTAGGGTGAAACCGAATATGGGAGTCCATAGATCGAGTTAATGCGATTCTAGGGGTTTTAATTAGAAAGAAATTTCAATTAATCAACCTAGGGTTAGACGTTATTCGCTTCGAGAGAGGGTTTAATATAACTTAGGGAATCTGAAACACCCCAAACCCAGCCTACGAGCTTTGACCAGATTTGGTATGTTCCTCAAGTAAACCGGTTCAAAGTTCTTTTGTTCCTTGGGAAAAACTTATGCGATTTAAAAAAAATATTGTTTTGGGTTGGGCTTGTGTTGGAACCCAACTTATCTTATATTGAAATCCATTTAATTAAAGTGACAAAACAATTAGGGTTTATTTTAAAAAAAATAAATTTACTCAAACTTTAATTGATAATAATTCGTAAGCATAAACAAAAAATTGAAAATAGAAATAAAGAAATAAGACTATGGCCTTATTACATCAAGTAAAAACCCAAAATAAAATTCTTAGGTACTTAAATAAAATAAAATGTCCATATTGAATAAAACTTCAAGTTGAGCATGGCCACCACAAGTTCTGCCGTCCCGGTCCATCACTGTTCATCACCTGAAAAATGTTCCCACAACGGGGTGAGTCAACAGACTCAATGTGTAAACCAACACTAAAATTTAATAGATTTAGGCATACCATACATATCATGCTCACAAAATAATTCAAGATAATGATGCAATCCCAAACCCAAACCTAGATGCCATCCGCTACACATCCCCGTACCAACCCGCACACCGTGGGGACTACTAAGTCAACCCTCCTTCCGCTACACACCATCGAAGGTAGTCGCTGCAGTCGACGTGCTCATCGCCCATAAAAATTCGTGGCATAGCCACCAGATTCAGATAATTGTGTCATGAGACACCACATTCAGATAATGTAACAGAAGTTACCACATTCAGATAATGTAACCGAAGTTACCACATTCAGATAATGTGACCGAAGTCACCATATTCAGATAGTGAGACCGAAGTCACCACATTCACTTCCCCTTTCTCATATAACCCGAATGCCCCATTTTATTCATGTCATGCATATCATACTTAAATTCACATTCATGTCACTTTTCACATGTTAAAATATAACATATTTCGTAATCCTAGTAGGAGTAGGAAACGTACCTGAGTACTTTGTACCACATTAGGGTACCTTAGCCATATTCACATTCTTATACATACTTATATTAAATATTGCCATAAAAAGTATTAAAGATAGTGTGGGGTACACACCTGATTCGCTTAGCAATTCCTTGAGATTCCGAAAAGCTTGATCTAATGCTTAGATCCTTAATCCCTACATTTGATTTATCACTTATTACTTAGCATAAATCCTATTCGGCTATAATACCAAATCCTAGTAGGATTTGTATTCTAAAAAAAACTTACCTTTGATGCCGATTTGATGATTATTCAAATCCCGAAATAGATCCTTGCTTCCTTACTGCTGTCGAAAATCTTATAAGCACATGTTAGATTGATTTCTAACACTTAATCATCTTTAAATGGCCTATGGCCGAATATTCATATGACTTACCTTGAGTCTTAGAAATCCCGAAACTTCGTTGTACTTCTCCTTGTAGTCGACAACTACTAGATCCCGAAGAAAACCTTCCAAATTTCGGCCATGGAATTCTAAAGGAGTTAGATTCCTATATTTCGGCTAAAGGGAGATTGAAAATCAAATAATAGTTGATCTTACCTTTTTGGATGAAATCGGCAACACCCTTCTGTCACAACAAAGATTCGGCTTTGGCAGAATTTCGGCTTTTGGTGCTATGAAGAATTCAGCTAGGTTGGACTGTGTTTTTGGTTTTGAATAAAAGAGAGAGGAGGCTAGGGAATTCGGCTAGACAAAAGAAAAGAGAAGAGAAGAGAACCCTAAGAATTTCGGCAGAGAGAGAAGAGGAGAAAAATTGATGAGTAGCCCTTCTTCCTTCCTTTTATAGCCGAAATTATCATCTAAGGAGTCCCTTACTTGGCCACCACTCTTCTATTTGATAACTTTATCCTTTAATTATCATAAAATAAAAGAGTTTAATCCAACATTTATCTCATGGGAATAATGATAAATAAATCCCTTATTTATCTCTAGAAAAATACTTAAGATAAATCATCATTTATCCCTATTTAGCCGAATTTTAAAGAGAATAAAACTCCCTTTTTAAGAGCCTTGTTGCCGTCCACCTCTGTGCTTCTGGAAGCAAAAATAAAACTTCTTTTATTTTCTTCCCATGTGACTCGAACTCAGGCCCAACACCCTTGCATGTGGCGCCATTTCCAGAAGCCCTAAGTGGCATCTTCAGGCCACTTTTCCAAGCCCGTTTGTGTGTCAAATTTCACATACTTTTTCTCTTAAGGCCACCTTGCCTTAATTTCCTCTTTTTAAACTTTAGAACTTGACATTTCCTTTCATTTCCAAGTTTCCTAAAATTTTCGTTTGCCTCCTTTAAGCTTACATTTCCAAGTTTCCCGAAATGTTCATTTTCCTCTTTTGAATCATTTCCAAATCATTTCCTAGTTTCCAAAAATGTTCACTTTCCATTTTTGAACCTAACATTTCCATACATTTTCAGGTTTCCAAAATGTTCATTTCTACATCTTTTCCATACATTTCCAGGTTTCCAAAAATATTCAAAATTTATTCGTAATTCTTAAGACATGTCAGTTAGTACAATTAAACCGAAAATGCATAGGCCCTTTTTAGGATGTTACAGAATCTTACGGATCAAGTCAAGTGAATACATCGTCTGGTTCAGTGTTAGATAACAAGTGAAGTTTAGGTGGATTCTTCCTAAGGGTATCGTCTTAATCAATTGGTTTTTCTTCGAAGTTATTTTTCCCCAATTCATTCTTTTTGTCTTTGCATCTTTAGTTTAGTTGGTAGTTAAATTTAGATTAGATAAACATTCACTTAATTCTTAGGCTAAATAATAGAAAGAGAGTTAGTATTAGTACTTTTGGTTCCTTTGGGATTCGATCTTTCGGTCTTGCCTAAACTATACTACTGTTCGATAGGTGCGCTTGCCTTAAAATCGTTGTCAAAGTTAGTTTCTAGGTTCGTTCATTCTCATTATAAATTTTAAAGCTCTGATTTCGACAATCAAGTTTTTGGCGCCGTTGTCGGGGAACTAAAATATTAAGAAAGCTTAATTTTTATTACTTTAGCCATATTTACTATTTATTTTAATTTTTGCAATTTCATTTTATTTTTCTAAATTTTCTTTCTTCTTTCCTTTGTCCCTTTCAGGTACCTCTAGTTTATGACTAGAAGGAAACCGACAGGACCTCTACTTTACGACAGTGATATTGAAGGTACCGTTCGTAGCAATCGAAGAGAAATAAGACGAAGCCTAAACTACATAAACGAAGGGCAAGAAGCCGAAATAAATACCATAGAAGAGATAGTAGAGAATAATCCACCACCTCCAGAGATGGCCGAACATCATGCTCCACGTACTATGTATGATTATGCTAAACCTAGTTTAACAGGAACTAAGTCTAGTATTGTTAGGCCTACTATTGCTGTAAATAATTTTGAACTGAAACCTAACACTATACAGATGATACAACAGTTTGTTCAGTTTGATGGTTTACAGGATAAGGATCTAACACACACTTAGCAAATTTCCTAGAATTTTGTGACACCTTCAAAATAAATGGCGTTTCTGATGATGCCATCCGTCTTCGGTTATTTCCCTTTTCCCTGAGAAATAAAGCCAAACAGTGGTTGCATTCTCTTCCACGAGGCTCAATCACTACATGGGATCAAATGACCGAAAAATTTTTATTAAAATATTTTCCACCGGTAAAAATGGCCAAGTTAAGGAATGATATATCTTCTTTTGTGCAGATGGATTTAGAGACACTTTATGACACATGGGAGAGATACAAAGATTTATTAAGGAGGTGCCCACACCACGGATTACCTTTGTGGCTACAGGTCCAAACTTTTTATAACGGTGTGAACCCTTCAACAAAACTCCTGAAGCAGCCTACGAGTTTATAGAGGAGATGTCGCTGAATAACTATCATTGGCAAGTTACAAGGACAAGGCCAGCTAAAGCAGCCGGAGTTTTCAACATTGACGCAGTAACCGCGCTATCAAATCAGGTGGAATTGTTGCATAAAAAAATTGATAGTTTCTATAGATCTTCGCAGGCACATCCAGTTATGCAGTACGATGCAAGTGAAGGAGTGGTGAATCCTGAGTACCCACCCTACGGACAGGGCATGGAGAGCGAACAAATGAACTATATGGGTAATAATTTCCGATCTAACAATAACCTTTATAGTAATACTTATAATCCAGGTTGGAAGAACCACCCCTTTTTTTCATGGGGCGGTCAAAGAAATCAAAGATCACAACCATCCCAAAACTTCCAACAACAGCCCTACCCACAGGAAAAGAAGTCGAACCTTGAAGAGGTATTAACAAACTTCATAACAGCCTCAGGCATACGTTTCCAGAAGATAGAAACAAAAATTGAGGCATTGTTACAAGAGTTCAAGGATCAATTCGGGCAACTTGTTAAGCAAATTTCTGAAAGACCACAGGGAAGACTACCGAACAATACCGAGACTAACCCAAGGGAGCAAATTCAAGCCATAACAGCTCAAGATAGTGAAGGGTTAGATGAGCCTAATTCAAAATAAAAGAAGGTGGTAGAAGAAGATATGGTTAGGGTCAATAACAAGCCGAAACCGATAATCAAAGAGTACAAACCCCGCATACCTTATCCTGAAGTGATGAAGAGAGACGATACAGAGGAACAGTTCGGTAAGTTTCTTAAACATTTAAAGAAATTACATATTAACTTACCTCTTCTTGAAGCTCTTTTTCAGATACCGGATTCGAGGAAAATTTTAAAACAGCTCCTGACGAACAAGCGTAAATTAGACAATGAGCCACATGTGGAATTAAACGCAGTATGCTCAGCAATGTTATAGAATGGACTACCACAGAAGCTAAAAGATCCAGGGAGTTTTACAATTCCATGTTTAATTGGTAAACTAACTGTTGATAATGCATTAGCTGATTTAGGGGCAAGTATAAATGTCATGCCTTATAAATTGTTTAAACAACTAGGTCTAGGGAAACCCAAACAAACTAGGATGAGCATTCAATTAGCTGATAAAACTGTTAGAATTGCTAGGGGTATTATCGAAGATGTTCTTATAAAAATTGATAAATTCTTTTTCCCAGTAGATTTTGTTGTCTTAGACATGGATAAGGATAATTCGATTCCTTTAATTTTAGGAAGACCCTTTTTAGCAACTGCCAGGACTAAAATTGATGTTAGTACAGGAGAACTCATACTTCAGGTAGGTGATCAATCGATCAGTTTACAAGCTCTCGACTCGGCCAGGACAACAATTGATGAAGGTGAGAAAGTAAATTCAGTTGATAACCAGATTGTTCCAGCTTCATCATAGGAAACGCCACAAGATTACAAACTTGAGCCAAATCATGGACCCCATGCCATCAAAGACAAATTACACAAGGAACGAAGCCTTAGGATCGACAAACTAGAAAAGTGGACGACATCCTTCAAAGAAGAACAGGAACCGCACGAAGTAAAGCCGAAGGAGCCCCTAGAGGAACTCATAGGAACATCAAATCATTTCAAAATAGGAGACCAGGTACTGTTAGATAAATCAGATCCTCGAATCACCATGTTACACCTGAAAGCAAACGAAGAAATCCCTCTTGAGGTACACAATATCTTCCCACACGGAACAGTCGAGGTAAGTAATCCCATATTCGACACTTTTAAGGTACACGCTTCTCGGCTCAAACTTCATCAAGAAAATAGAACTTTTAGCATGAGGGAAGATATTCAAACCTTTAAACCTCCCCGATTTCTCAAATACGAGGAAAGTCTAGCTTAAGACTATAAACGAAAGCTTCTCGGAGGCAACCCGAGTATTAACACAATTTATTTTTACATTTTATTTTCAATTCATTCTCTTTTCTTCTTTTCTTTATAACTAATGCTAAACTAACCAAGGGTGCAGATTTCCAGCCACACGGCCTTGCACACGGTCGTGGCTGTGGCCATGTGTACCTCAAGAATCTTTGTACCAACATGGCAGAGGCGGTACAAATTAGACTCAACTAATTTTTGAAGTTCACGGACCCAACCACTCCAACACGGGCACCGACAAAAGCCCACGGCCGTGCGACGCGACTGTGGAAGACACTGACTTATCAAGAACGGGCGTGGCTGTCTGAAAAATGGGCATGGAGAATCAACATGCCTAGACACACGGCCGTGTGAGGCAGCCGTGTGAAACGGCACACCATCGGTCCACTGGCGTGGGAAAGTACCAAAATTGAGCCTCTATTTAAACACCAACCCCCCATCCTTCTCATTCACTTCCACTTCTTTTCTTATCCCCTTTTCTCACATTCTCCTCTCCATAACAAGTCTCTAAACCCTTGAGCCACACCAAAACCATGACAAAGAAGCGGAAGAAAGCAAGCGTAGTCTCCTTAGGGAGATTGATATACATAAGTTCATGCCGGCCGCTTCATCCAAACAACAACCCAAGGGTCTTTGAGACCATTTATCTTTTCTTTTTCTATTCTCTTTTACTTCAATTTCCTTCTCTTTGACAATCTTATGTTTAATTTAATTTAATATATTTTAGCTTCTTAGGGTTAGGTTCTTCAGGCTGCTAAGGAATCACACATTGGGAATCACGACCACCACCACCGCAGCCTAAAAAGTTCAAAAGGCTACTTGGGAATCACGCCACTTCCGCCACCGCTAGCACCTCCGTCCCCTTAGAAGTCACACCCACCTCACGAACCATCTACCAATAAGGATTCTCAGGCCCTTTTATCTTCTAGTCTTAGTTTTTTTTCCTTATTAGTCTCTTTTTCTTTATCTTTCTTATCTTTGTTTATATATTTAGTTTATTTTAAATGTGTCTTAATAACTTCTAACTAACTCTCTACGAGCTCCCCAATTTCTTCATCTAGCACAGAGCTCGGTAGCAGCCACCACCCCTATTGACTTCCAACTCCGGGAAACCATCCAAAATTAGGAAGTTTCACCTTTCCCTCTCTCTTAAATTGAATATCTATTCTTGTACATTGAGGGCAATGTACATCTTAAGTGTGGGGGTGAATATTTATTTGAAGAAAGTGCCTAACTTTTTGCATTATTCTCATGTTCGGCCTAACTTTCTTCATTATTCTCAAATTCTTGAAAATAGTCTTGTTTTTAATCAATTTTCTCATATTACTAATTAGGGTGAAATTTCCAATGAATTATAATTTTTATTGACATGTTTTTGAGTAAGTCATTGTTAATTGTGCATTGATGATTAAATTAGAAGAATATTAGAGAATCAAGCATGATAAGTTTATTTTTCAGAATTAAAATTTTTGTTAGGTTGTCTACCTGAATCTGAATGTTATCTTGAAGTTTAAAATTTCCAAGGTTGATGTCAAAACACCTATAATTTTTGTGAGATTTTGAGCCTATTAGAGCATATATTCTTTTTCATGCTCACTTTATTAATTATGAGTGTGTCAACTTTGAATTGTTATTCTAGAACTTGCCTCGTTCATACAGATCGAGACCACACCTATGATTTGATATACAGAGATGATTAATGCACCTAGGATTTAACCCACTTATTATACTAAAAGTCTACCTTCATAATTAACCCCTGGTGAACCCCGTTGATCCTAATAACCCTTTTTATTGACTCATCTGCTAATAATTAACCCAAAGCCCTTTGTATTAGTTATCACCATTCCTTTTGACTACCCTTACATCGAGATTTGATTTGATTTGTTGTCTAGCTATTATCTTTATTTTAAGTAATAGATTCATTCCTTATTATGTAATATTTGACTTGTTCTTAAAAAAAAATCGAATTATATTCATTTTTAGTTGTGTGATTAAGTGAGCTTATGCATTAAATTCCAATTATTGAAGAAGAGGCTCGTACTAAAGTATTATCAATAGTAGTATTATCAGTTTCCAATTGATGTAAATATTTAGGATGAGTTCATTTTTTTTCTAGGTAGGTAACTTATCAATTCAATCTCGATTCTAACCTTCTAATGCAGCCTATATCCATACCCTTAACCTAAGCCCCATTACAACCCTGTTAAAGACGTTTTTGATCTGTGTATCATCTCATATTACAAGTGGTGGAGATTTGATTTTCAGGCAAGCCTATGGGATTAACTTTTCAGGTTCGACTTATGAGTGCTTAATTTTGAACTTTAAACACTTTTTGAGTGATTTGAGTGATTTGAGTGAATCTTTTGTGAGGATGCCAGTCCTTGTAGATTTTGAATTAAAGGTAATTATTCAAGTAAAGGGGAGACACCTAAGTTTTCTTGCTACAGATGTATGACTTTGATTGTTTGAATCTTTAGGACTCTTTGAGTTAAATCATCCATGTATAAATTATCTATGAATTATGTTGAGACATTGTCGGTAGGAATTATGAATTATGGAAAATTCGTTTTAATTGTAAGTTGAAAATTTTGCTTGAGGACAAGCAAAAGCTTAAGTGTGGGGGTATTTGATAAACCGTAAAAGTAACACATTTTAAGCCCACATTTAGTATGCTTTTGGATGAATTAAGCTTCGATTTATGTAAAAAGGTGCTCTTAATCCTTTGTTTTCATGTTTTATACCTAGGAAAGCACCCGAGGATGAAAAGAATGAGAAACGGGCCTAAAACGGACCAAATTAGGCCAAAGAGGAAATCGACACGGCCTGGACTTAAGCCCACACGGTCGTGCCATGCCAATCTACTAAAACACGGCTTGATCTCGACTTACACGGTCGTGCCTCATTAAAGAAGTCCGAACACGGCCTGACCACTAGTCACACGGGCGTGTGACATGGCCGTGTCCCTGTTGTGGCAAAGAGCAATTTCATTCGGATTTGGATACTTTGGTGCGAAGAAACATATTTCGAAAACCTATTTAAACCCCCTAAGTTACCTGAAAGGGGGCGGTTAGCTAGGCCAAGGAGCCGAGCCAGAAAGACCAGATTTGTGGAGAATCACTCGAAGATAGCCAGTTGATCCATCTCAAGAAGCCGAAATTCTACTCAAGACGGCGGATCTCTCCTTCAATTCCTTAAGGGAGTTTTAGGGATTTCTTATGTTTTGTTTTATTTTTTCTTCTAAGATGTTTTCTTTATTTGATATGAACTAAACCCATCAGATACTTGAAGGAGATGAAACCTAAGACGGATCTTGTTATTGTTTTCTGAACTATATGATAAATATTTGACTTGTTCTTAATCATGTGTGCTTAATTCTTGTGTTGATATTTCCGGGATATTAATTCAAGTATGATGTGCTTAGGTGGAGGAGCAAAAGTCCCTGCTTAAGAGTAGATCTAGCATAATTAAGCGGAGTTGATCGCACGCCTAGAGATAGGGTGACGAGATTTTACTGGATTAGGGTGAAACTAATATGGGAGTCTATAGATCGAGTTAATGCGATTCTAGGGGTTTTATTTAGAAAGAGATTTCAATTAATCAACCTAGGGTTAGACGTTATTCGCTTTGAGAGAGGGTTTAATATAACTTAGGGAATCTTACGGATCAAGTCAAGTGAATACATCGTCTGGTTCAGTGTTAGATAACAAGTGAAGTCTAGGTGGATTCTTCCTAAGGGTATCGTCTTAATCAATTGGTTTTTCTTCGAAGTTATTTTTCCCCAATTCATTCTTTTTGTCTTTGCATCTTTAGTTTAGTTGGTAGTTAAATTTAGATTAGATAAACATTCACTTAATTCTTAGGCTAAATAATAGAAAGAGAGTTAGCACTAGTACTTTTGGTTCCTTTGGGATTCGATATTCTGGTCTTGCCTAAACTATACTACTGTTCGATAGGTGTACTTGCCTTAAAATCGTTGTCAGAGTTAGTTTTCAGGTTCAATCATTCTCATTATAAATTTTAAAGCTCTGATTTCGACAATCAGCGGCCCAATCAATACATCTTCCTGTCCCGAGCGGTCGCCCGTAGTAGCTTGTAACGATCCTCTTGAACACCATGAGGAAAATGTAAGAATTGGTGGCGCACTTCCGAGGTTGCACTTGCTGAGGATGAATTGGGTCCCTTTCATTTTTTGGAACTAGGGACTGCGATTTTCTTTCTTCAGGATGATGACATTATGGGCCTGAACAAAAAATTTGACAAGCAATTATTCAAGTATATTTCTAACCGCAACATATGTCAAAGGGCTTCAGTCAGGGTCCAGAATGTATAAAGACTAAACTAAAATTAATCTTATTTAGCAGGAGCAAGAATTCTACATGTAAATATCTAATCCTAAGCGTTATCTAAACTAAGATTCAATGGCAAAATCAAAATAATAAAACTAATCTATTATGAAACTTATTTAAACAGAGAAAATCCTAAGTCTAAAACAGTTTAATAGAGGGAAATGTGACAGTGAGATGTGACCGATGGTGTTAGCGGTGTGTTTTGACGGGGCACGGGCATGTAGGGGTGAGCCACGGACGTGTGCTGCGTTCTAGTTGTGAAACACGGCGTTGGGAGACCTTTGGGCCGGGCGTGTTGGCAGAGCACGACCGTGTACTTGTTATTTGTTGTGATTGTAAAGGAAAGTGGAAGATTTTGGATGGGGGAAGACAATGGTGGGGGATTCGTGATAGTGGCCGGATTTTTAGTAGTGGTTTTTAAAGAGAAAATGACTAGGGTTTACAATGGGGGGAAATTTTGGGGAAGACGATCGTGTGGATCTTTATATAGGGAGGGAGACACGGGCAGGTGCCACGCCCGTGTCTTTTTTATTTGGCCCGTGTTTTTCACGATTTTTGAATTTGGGCGCGTTTGCGATGTTGCCCACGCCCGTGCTCATAGGCCGTGTATGATTATGTTCACTTCTCCCACGCCCGTGCTCAGTTTGCCACGCCCGTGTTTATATAGTCAGTGTTGTACACGGTTGGTCAGCACGGGCGTGGCTCTTGTCCGTGTTGGTTTACTTAGGATAGTCCACGGCCGCATCGCACGGCCGTGGTCTTTTTATCGCAGCCCGTGTTGGGGAAAATTTTTTCTTCTTCTTCTTCCACGTCTACCTGCACGCCCGTTTTTATCCTATAGCGACCACACAGCCACGGGCACGCCCGTGTGTAAGGCCGTGTGGTAGGATACCTGCGCTTTATTGAATCAGTTGGTTTGGTTTAGGTGCTAAAAGGAAAAAAAATTAAAATGTGAAAATTAATTGGGTTAGTGAAGTTAGTGCTCGGGTTGCCTCCCGAGAAGCGCTCGTTTAAAGTCTTAAGCTAGACTCACCCTATTTTCATTCCTAAAAGAAGGTTCATGGAGCTGAAGCTCCTCTCTTAATTCCTTGAAATCTTCACCATTATAAAATTTCAGTCGATGGCCATTTACCTTGAATGTTCCTTGAGTTGGATAGGTTACCTCGACTGTGCCGTAAGGAAAAATAGATTTTATCACGAATGGGCCTGACCACCTTGATTTTAGCTTTCCAGGAAATAGTTTGAGTCTTGAATTATACAGCAGGACTAAGTCTCCTACTTCGAATTGCTTTGATTGTTTTAAACGAGCATCATGGCGTCGTTTTGTTGCCTCCTTATATAGTCGTGAATTCTCATAGGCCTCAGCTCGCCATTCATCTAGTTCGTTTAACTGTATCATCCTATTCTCCCCTGCAGTTTTAATATCGTAATTCAAGAATTTTATAGCGCAGTAGGCTTTGTGCTCTAACTCAAATGGTAGATGGCAACTATTTCCGCAAACAAGTTTGTACGGGGATGTCCGTAAAGTGGTTTTAGATGCTGTTCTGTAGGCCCATAAAGCATCATCCACTTTTACTGCCCAATCTTTCCTATTTGATTCAACTGTTTTCTCTAGGATTCGCTTAAGCTCTCGATTTGCCACTTCCACTTGCCCACTGGTTTGAGGAGGATAAGGGGTAGCTATTCTATGGTGTACTCCATATTTTCTTAAGACTTTTTCAAACTGAGTATTGCAAAAGTGAGTGCCCCTATCCGGGTGTTCCAAAACGAGAGAAAAGTTTCTTAAGAAACTTTACTACAACTCTAGCATCGTTAGTAGGTAAAGCTTGGGCTTCCACCTATTTTGACATGTAATCTACTGCTACTAAGATGTATTTATTTCCGAATGAACTAGGGAATGGACCCATAAAGTTAATACCCCATACATCAAATATCTCACATGATAACCTATATGTCTGAGGCATTTCATCGCATTTAGAAATATTACCTGTTCTTTGGCATTTATCACACCAAGCGGCATACCTGTTGGCATCTTTGAAAAGAGTTGCCCAATAAAATCCTGATTCGAGTGTTTTGTGTGCTGTCTTAATCCCGCTGTAATGTCTTCCTGAAGGTCCTGAATGGCAATTTTCTAAGATTTTACTTGATTCCGCCTTTGTAACGCATCGCCGAATTACTTGATTTGCACATATGCGGAAAAGGAAGGGATCCTCCCAAAAATAGCTTTTTGCATCAACAAAGAATCGCTTCTTTTGATGATGTGTTAGCCTTTTTGGTAAGATGTTAGCAGCTAAATAATTCGCAATATCTACAAACTATGGTACCTCGGTGTTAGTTATAGAAAATAGTTGTTCCTCGGGGAACTAGTCGTTTATCTCACTCTCATCGAGCTCTTTGATATGTGGGTTCTCAAGCTTGGAGAGGTGATCTGCTGCAAGGTTTTCAGCTCCATTCTTATCTTGCATTTCCAAATCAAATTCCTGTAAGAGTAAGATCCATCGTATGAGTCGAGGTTTTGTATCAGTTTAGTTAAGAGGTAACGAAGAGCTAAATGATCATTGTAAACGACAACTTTAGATAATATTAGGTACTGTCTAAATTTGTCAAATGCGAAAACTACACCTAGCAATTCTTTCTCTGTGGTGGTGTAATTTTCTTGTGCAGGTGTCAATGTTCTACTAGCATAATAAATTGGCTGAAAATACTTGTTTCTTCGCTGTCCCAAAACTGCACTTACTGCAAAATCACTTATATCACACATTAGTTCAAAAGGCAGATTCCAATTAGGTGCAATTATAATCGGAGCATTTATTAGTTTATCTTCGAGGATTTTAAATGCATTTAAACACTCCTGATCGAAATTGAAAGGAACATCTTTTTCTAGTAATCTTGTTAAAGGCTTAGCTATTTTAGAGAAATCTTTAATGAATCTTCTATAAAATCCAGCATGTCCTAAAAAGCTTCTAATAGCCTTAACTGAACTAGGGGGAGGTAATTTTTCTATGGTTTCAATCTTAGCTTTATCTACCTCAATCCCTTTACTAGAAATCTTATGTCCTAACACAATCCCCTCTCTAACCAAAAAGTGACATTTTTCCCAATTCAAGACAAGATTCGTTTCCTCACATCTTATAAGAACTTATTCTAAATTTTTAAGGAAAAGTTGGAAAGAATTACCGAATACCGAGAAGTCGTCCATAAATACCTCCATAATGTTTTCCACAAGTTCATCAAAGATGGCCAACATGCAGCGCTGTAAAGTAGCAGGAGCATTACATAATTCAAAATGCATTCTACGATAAGCAAACGTACCGTATGGGCATGTAAATGTTGTCTTCTCTTGATCTTCAGGAGCTATTGGGATTTGGCAGTAGCCGGTGAGTCCGTACAAGAAACAGTAGTACATATGCCCAGACAATCTTTCTAACATCTGATCAATAAAGGGTAAAGGGAAGTGATTTTTTCTGGTGGCGTCGTGCAACTTCCTATTGTCAATACAGACTCTCCAACCTGTGACTGTTCTTGTGGGAATTAATTTATTCTTTTCGTTGGTTACCACAGTCATGCCTCCTTTCTTCGGAACTACCTGCACAGGACTTACCCAAGTGTTATAAAAAATAGGATAAATTATTCCTGCATCTAGAAGTTTAATTACCTCGGCTTTGACAACTTCTTTCATATTGGGGTTTAAACGTCTCTAAGGTTGCACACACGGTTTATACTCATCTTCTATTAAAATTTTGTAGGTGCAAAATGATGGGTTTATTCCTTTAATGTCCGACATTTTCCATGCTATGGCCTTTTTGTGCTTCCTTAGTACTCTTAGTAAATCTTCCTTCTCTTTGGGTCCTAGTTCTGAAGAGATGATTACTGGTAGTGTAGAATTATTGCATATTCTAAATGCTTTGGCAATTGTTTTAGTTCTTTATTAATCTCGATGTCCTCTATTTTCATCTGCCTAGAGGATGATGAATTGGGATTCTCTTCATCGGTATCGTCATCTTTCCCCTCACCTTGTGAAAGACACAGTTCCATCGTGTCACTGTGCATGATTTCCTGCAAAGATTCTTTAAAAATGTGATCAGTGGCATCAACAAAGTAATAAGAATCATCTTGTTCTCTAGAATATCTCATGGCATCATGAATTTGAAAAACAATTTCCTCATCTCCTACCCTTAGTGCAAGTTTACCATCACCAACATTAATGACAACCCTAGCAGTAGCTAAAAAGGGTCGTCCCAAAATTAAAAGTACCTCTACATCCTCATTCATATCAAGCATAACAAAATCAACGGGAAATATAAATTTATCTACTTTTACCAGAATGATAAATCGTAATTGTAACATATTTTAGACCCACATTTAATATGCTTTTGGATGATTTATCCTTCAATTTATGTAAAAATGTGCTCTTAATCCTTTCTTTTCATATCTCATACCCAGGAAAGCACCCGAGGATGAAAAGAATGTAAAACGAGCCCAAAATAGAGTAAATGGCCTGGCCCAAAGTCCACACGGCCGTGCCTTGTCAAGCCTCTAGAACACGGCCCCTTCTCCGATCTACACGGTCGTGCCTCAACTTAGAAATCCGAACACGGCTGAAGTCGAGTCACACGGGCGTGTGACATGGCCGTGCCCCTGTCGTGGCTTTAGACAATTTCAGTCGGAAAAGGATACTTAGGGAGAAAGAATCGCATTCCAAGAGCCTATAAATAACCCTTAAGTACCACCTTTAAAGGCGTCAAAGCTAGGCCAAAGAGCCAAGCCAGAAAGGTCAGAGTTGAGGGAATCACTCAAAGATAGCCAGTTGATCCATTCCAAGAAGCCAGGATTATACTGAAGACGGCGGATTTCTCCTTCAATTCCTTCAGGGGGTTTTAGGGATTTCTTATGTTTTGTTTTATCTTTTCTCTTGAGATGTTTTATTTGTTTGTTATGAACTAAATCCTTCAGATACCTGAAGGGGATGAAACCTAGATGAATCTTGTTATTTGAATTCTGAATTATATGATAATTACTTAGTTTATTCTTAATTATGTTGCTTAATCCAAATCTGAGATGCTTAGGTGGAAGAGGAATAGACCCTGCCTAAGAGTAGATCTAGCATAATTAAGCGGAGTTGATCGAACGCCTAGAGATAGGGTTACGAGATTTTGCCGAATTAGGGTTTCTGGGAATCCACAGATCGATTTACTGCTATTCTAGGGGGTTATTATAAGCGAACAAGAGTTCCACTAATTAAACTAGGGTTAGATGTTATTCGCCTCGAGAGAGGGTTTAATATAGGTTAGGGAGTCCTACGGATCAAGCTAAGTAAAGAAATCATATAGTTCAGTGATAGGTAACAAGTGAAGTCTAGGTGGATTCTTCCTTAGGGTATCGTCGTAATCAACTGAGTTTTTCTTCAAGTTATTTCCCAATTCGTTCTTTTTGTCTTTGTGTCTTTAGCTTAGTAGTCGTCCATTTAGGATTAAGTAATTTCACTTTATTTTTAAGGCTAAATGTAATAACCAAATTTTGCCCGGCCCGGTACCCGTATAAGAAGGCCCAAAAAACAAAACAAAATTAACAAGTTAAACAAAAGCCATGAAATGTCCATTTATAAAAAGGGTCCATTAAACCCAATGCCAATACCAAGCCCAAAATACAAATAGCAGTTCAAAAATAATGACCATTAAACCCAATAAATAAGATCAGTCCAATAAATGTCCAATTACAATAGAAAATGGCCCAAAACCCCAGTTCAAGCCCAAAACAAACCAAACCCAAATTACAGACCCAAATGACCCATTTAATATTAGACCAGCTAGCCCAAATAGAATCAACCCAAAATCTAAGGCCCAACAACCCAAAATTAAAATATCTTCTGGAACCCTAAGGTCTCTGCCCGCACACGCGCTCCGACCCTCCATCTGACCCTTGGGCTACCGCGTGGCCTCCACGCGCGACCCTCTGACTGTTCCACCAGCGCCCCACGCCTGCACTTCCCAACAGCCGCAGCTCCCCAGGCACCCCGCGCACGCATGCACCATCTTCGCCCATGCCTCTGACAACCACTGTCGCGCCTCGACCGGACACTTACACACACCCCAAGCCGTGCCCATCACCTGCAAAAGAAGAACAGGCAACAGAGAAACAGAAGAGCACAGAAGCATAGAATAAAAATAATACTAAGAAGATAGTGGATTTTCGGGGATAAAGCCGCTCAGAATCGATAAAAAAAAAGGGGGATAAAAAAAAAGGGGAAGAACCTTTGTAATTTCGCTCCCCGTTTTAGGCATTCGAAAATCAGAAATAAAAAAGAAACCAAAAGAAAACAAAACATTAAGGAGAGGGGGGGAGATCGAAAAAAACTCAGTGTAAAAGGGGGGATCTCTTTTCCTTACGGTTAGAGATTGAAAACGAGAAAATCAAAAGGAAGAATCAAAGAAACTCCTGTACTCTACTACATATTCAGAAAATCGAATACAAAAACGGAGGTTTAAAGGTTAATTTCATTTTCATTTTTTAGGTCGTCTATTTTGATTGCGGTGGTTTAGTTTTCTTCATCATTTCAAAAACCCCACAAACGAAATCAAAAAGCTGGGAAGGATAATACCTGAACTCCCTCGTGCGTCATCGGCCACCAACCTCGATGGTGGTTCGGCGGATACGACGTGGTAGCGTGACGGACACTAGCAGGAGATAGCCCAGTCGTCGAAAGGAGATGAGAGGTTTTTCTGGTTCTTGAGAGAGAGGGTTAGGAGGCGGCTGAAGAAAGTTGAGAGAAAGGGGGGCCGTTGATGATCGGTCTAGGGCTAAAGGGGGTTAAAAATTAGGTATTTAATTAGAAGTAGAACGACGCCGTTTATCCTCAGGAAGCTGCGCATATCCCTTAAAAGGGATATTTGCGCGTTGGCCCCTCCCCTTTTCCGCGCATTTGGTCAGCTCCATGCCAAGCATTTTCCCTTCTTTTAAATTGGCCCTGTCACTTTATCTCATTTTCGATTTAACCCGCGCCTTGACCGTCGGAAACGCAGCGCATTTGGGGCGGGTTATTCACCCACCTAGTCCCCGCGAGTTCATGCGTGTGGCTATGTGGTCCCTACCCGCCTCTTTGTCTATTTGCAATTTCGACCCTTGTAGTTTAAACCTCATTCCAGTTTAGTTTCCAATTTGTTTAAAATGTTTATATAATTATTTATTTTAGTCTTGTTTGTTATTTACTATATTATTATTATTATTATTATCATTATTATTTTCATGTTATTATTATATTAAGTATTATCCCTGTACTTATATTATTTTGATATTGTACATACTTCACGTCATTACCATTTATTATTATTATCATTAGTATTATAGTTACTGTTACCATTACTATCTACTACTATTATTATTGTTATTAGTACTAGTATTCGTATTATGCAAGTAAAAATATCATCATTATTATCATTATTATATCATACATATTTCCCATCATTACTATGTTACTATCTTTATTATTATTACTATTATTATCACTGCATTATTTTGTTGTACATATTATTATTAATTTACTATGGTATTATTGTTGTTGTTATTATTATTATTATTACTATATTCATGTCAGTCTATTACGTATACGTATACTTTGTATTATTGCTATTATTATATTCATTATCGCTATTTTATTACTATCATTGTTATTACTATTATTATCGTAGTTGTATCATTATTATTATCTTTGTTACTTTATTATATTACGAATGTACATGCATATGTTATTATTTATTTGACTTTCATTCATATGTTTATGCTTATGTTATTTCATATATCCTTCTATTTTCACATCATCATTATTCGTCGCATGACCCTATGCATGTTTTGAATAACATCTAACTAAACATAATCTAATTTTCTCATCAACTTCATTCAAAAAACCAAAATTTTCAAATATAAGGCAATACTCTTTGTTTGGAAATTCGAGAGATCGTGCCCTATGTGTTGGGTTTCGGTTCTCTCGCTTGGCCTAACAATTGAATACCCTTTCGATTTTTCTAATGCATGAGTCTCGAGAATTAAGAGATGACCTTGGATTCGAGAATTAAAATCGTTGTGTCCTATGTACTGGATGTGATATTTTATTCCTTCGGAACGAGAAAATCTTGATATTCAATTCGAAAAATTCAAATATTTGTAAAGGGATCATATTTTAAAATCTTTTTACAATTTTCAACTTTCAACATTGGGACATTAATTAATCAATTTGGTACCAATTTTGGGCGTGACGAGGGTGCTAACCCTTCCTCGCACGTAACCGACTCCCGAACCCGTTTTCTCATACTTCGTAGACCAAAAACGTTGTTTTAGTAAATCAAAATGTTTTATTAAAACAAAGGTGATCCGATCACACCTATTCAAAGATCGGTGGCGACTCCCTGTTTTTAGTCGATTCCCGTTTTGTCAAAAATGGTTACGACAGCTTGGCGACTCCGCTGGGGACTTTGAGAGTCAGGCCGTAAATTGATTGATTTTTGTCCCTTTGATCGAAAACTTGGAAAATTGTTTTGAAAAATCATGTTTCTCTGTGATGCATTCGTTGTGCTATAGTGTAGAGTCTCGAGAAATATTTTGGCATTACATTGCACGACTGCGGTCACACCCTTGAGTGGGAGTGAGAAGCTACTCTTTCGTGGGGTTTTACCTCCGTGCAAGATAGTGGATCACTTCCGGGATACATCCGTACCTATGTCTTCGTGAGATTTTTATCTCCGTGCAGCCATAGGGAAATGTATTCCCCTGAACTGAACTCGGTCTATATGAGCCTATAATGGGTGAGGATCGAGGAATCTGCTAGTTCAGGTACCCTTGCTTTAGAACCAAACCACATATAGAGACCTAGGAGCCTACCCTAGGTAGAATTGCACCAAACCTTAGCGGTCACTTGGATAGGTGTTCTATGTTTATTTCTCTTGTACTAACTTGCTTTCTTTTGTGATTGCTTATCTCTCTTGTACTAACGGGTTTTCTGCTGTCTTGATTCATTGCATTGCATCATTAGAAAGGGGGTGTTGATTCATATTCGATTGCTGAATAGGAGAGTTTGTCATAAGGAAATGTGTTACTCAATGAAGTGGATTATAACACGGTCGTCTGAACATAGTCCAGATAACAACAAAGTAGGTCTTACCCGAGGATTCAAAGCCCATAAGGACAGTTGAGGGGTCATCAGAAGATCGACCTAGACCAAACAACAAAGAGCTAGAAAAGACTTCTATTGAGAAAGCTCAAAGGACACATCCATTAACGAAAAAGAGGATTTACCTGAAGGTTCAAGCCGACAAGGATTGTTCAAGAGTCATCGGAAGATTATGAACATCACGGAGGGTAAGCGAACGACGAGGTACAACCTAGACCAAACAACAAGAAGTTAGAGGAGACGTCTATTAAGAAAGTTCGTGGGACACAATCACAAACTCCTGACACGAAAGAGAAGATGGGTGTTTTCACCTAGACTATGAGGACACGGCTGTCGATGTAATCCGTTTTAATGTAAAGAGACGTATTTCCTGAAAAAGTTCTTCTAATGGAATTGAAATCATGATCAACGCCTCTCTTTCTTTTTGCATTCATCCCATGCATTTGCATTGCATTTCATGCATTCGCATTGCATTTCACGCATTTGTATTACACTTCACGCGTTTGCATTACATCGTATCACATGCATCAGAATTGGTAGAAAGACTCTAATTAGGTGAAATTATTTCATTAACCTAGAAAACATGGAACAAAGGTTGGAGAGAATAGAGGAAGGGCAAATATTGATCCAAGAGCAACTGGTCGGAATTCAACGAAAGATGCGAGAGCAAATGCGAGAGTTCCAAGAGAATATGATACGCCGTCTAACCCAGCTACTAGCAGGAGGATTTGAAACAAGGAGGGGCCAAATGGTCGACGATATGGATGAATATGAAGAAATCGTTTATTCCCCGGTAAATATCCCAACTCAACCAGACGCGCGGTTGCATGGGAGACCCGTTATTATCAGGCCCCAATATCAGGCTAATAACTCGACCCCGCTGAACTTCTCGGTGGGCTCATGTTTTAATTACGAAGAGGGTTGGACTAAACCAATGGTCCAAACAGAGGCAAAAGAAAGGAGAGAGCGGACATGGAAGACCCCTAAAAGAAAGGAAAAGGAAATGGGCGGTACGAGTAGGGATGACCAACGACCATTCACCGTGTTCCCACCTAATAACACACCTGCTCCACACCAACTCAAAAACGAACCAAGACCGCCGAGACTGAATCCTAAAAAACCTCGACTCACCCCTATTCCTGTCTCATACAGAGAACTGTGCCTGAAATTGTTGGAAGAGCAATTAATATCGCCACACTATATCGCACCGTTGAAGCCCCCATACCCAAAATGGTATGATCCTGATGCTAGATGCATGTATCACGCCGGGACCCAGAGGCATTCTACAGAAGATTGTATAGCCTTTAAGAGAAGGGTGCAAGGTCTTATTGATGCAGGGGTTTTACGATTTGATGGTACTGGTAGTACGGTAGGAAATTCGTGCCCTAGCTACCTTGAAGGGAACGTGAGCGCGGCGACAAAAAGGGATGATGCAATCAAAGAAGTTTCAATGATACGCCCCTATCTGCCCGAGTTTGTTTTGAACAATGAGACTGCGAAGGGATCCATGTATTTTGACTAATCTAGAGTAATGTGTAAAACACGCTTGTTGCTTTAAGCCTAGAGGCAATAAAAGTCCTTTTGTGAAATAGGCTTGTGTCCAGAATCGTTATTTTAATGAAATGCATCTTTCTAAGTAAATATTTTCATGCCTTACATTTTTATTTTTATTTTTTTCGTCATGCCCACATCATATAAATAATCATCTTTAGAATAATTTATTCTTTAGATTTTCTACCTTTGCGCCCACGATGGGTCCCCAAATATCCATGACATGAGCGACACTGTTACTGGCTCTCTTTTTAGCGAAATATGTGTCTAGAGGGATCTAAGAACTTGGAAGATGACAGAGATTGCAACTTATTTCCAAACTTGTTAAGAATGACAGATCCTACCCTACAAAGTGTCAGTGGACAACACGAGCTAACGAACGAGGCGAAGATGGAAGCTTAGCCCACTGCAGAAATAAGGCAAGGAATCTTTGAAGTATCCCCAAGAGTTCAAAGGTGTCTTCGCATGGTCACGATAGAACACGTCAGGATTACTAAGGCACGAGTATGCTGTCAAAGCTAAGGAAGTCACAGAAAAAGTCCATAAGGATATTTGAAGATCGCATGCTAATGGTTCTACCCCGACTATGCCAATTAAGAGGTTCGAGCTACTGGTGTACCCAAAAAAAAAAAAGAGAAAATTGCATCAAATCGAGGAGGGCAGAACTTATGTGCCTCTTCCTTATCCACACGTGGGACAGGGACGTTATCAAGCCAGTCTCCTCAAAAGCTTTAACCAACATTGATGCTTGTTCATGGTCACTGGTTACCCCACTAAGAGGATAAAAGTCGCTTCATATGCCAATATTACGAAGTCGATGGTCAAAAAAAAAAAACAAAGAACAAGAGAAACAAAAAAAATTAGCAAAGGGCGAGAAGATCATATTTAACTGCACAATGTCAAAAGTTTGCAGTCTTTGCAAAGATCAAGTGCCACGCCACAGCAAAAAAAAAAACAAAAAAAAGAAGACAGGGGGCAACAAAACAAAGATTGTTAGGAAGATGACCTAAACTTGCAGATGTTGGCATATAGAAGTTACGTTTACCCTTCCTATGGTCGTTAAACCTCGATCAGGACCTCTGCTGGGGCAACGCCTTCCTCATTAGGTTTTGCCTAGTGAAGTCAAAATCCTCTTTTTGGGGCGCAGGCTGAGCCAAAGTTGGATGAGGCAGAATGGATCCAATCCCAATGTGATCAAGTGAATTTGAATAGACAATGTTAAGAGCTATCTGTCACGATCAGAGGAAGCGGGTTTACAACGAAAAGGATCGCCTTAGAAAATTTCATGATAGGGCCTTGAAGAATATCCTTTCCCATGCAACAAGGACCTCAGAAGAAAAGAGATGCCAAATCAGGAAGGACCTTAGGCAGTAAAGAAGGCCTGTTCTAGGGAAACAAGGATATTATCTGAGATAGATGACAAGGACTTGCCCAATCCGGTAAAAAAAAAGAAAAAGATAAAAACAAAACAAAAAAATGAGAAGAAAGAAAAAGAAGAAAAAGGAGAGGCCAAAGTGAAAACCCGCAAAGAGCGCTTTGAGACCAAAGGTGGGTTTGAGTTGAAAACCCGAAAAGGGCAACTCAAATTTTGATGGGGCATACAGTAGCCTTGTTGCAACTGAAATAACAACGAAGAGGAATGTTGCGCCTTGGGGCATCGACAAAGTACTCCGGATCCCCTAAACACATATTTAGAAAGGTCCTCAAGAAGTTTGAACAGAGAAGCTCAAGCTGCGATATCCGGGGCACCTAGTTTCCGTTTTTTGAGTCAGCTGTCTTTGTTTCTCCCAAAATACACTCTAAATAAACGGCTTCTTTGTTGCACATGTTGGCTTTGATTAACTTGTTTGATTCGAGCTATACTCCCAATAAATTCCCATTTCGTCCATCATTATGGTCCTTTTCGAGCATTTTGCATTGAAATAACGATTGTTGGACTAATAATATTCTTATAAAAGGAGTTTTACATATTACTCTGAAAATCTCTAAACAATGCAAGAGTCTGAAACAGTATTATTGCTTAAGATTCACCGGGATTAAGGGATGGAAGTATCTGAGTCCAAATTAAGGTGATTGAACAAATGATAAGATGTCGCGTCAGCAACACAATCCTGACGGAAAATGGGCACTGTTAACCCAAGGAAATGACATTCTGCATTCAAGCGAGCATCACGCATATACACCCGATCGGGTCACCTAATGGGTGATCGTTAGAGGGAAGCTGATACAGATCCTGTACCTTTGAGTAACAAGAGAGTGGGGCAGACTATATGCTTTAGAGTCACAGTGGGATGAATGGAGGGCATTCAAATCCTCTACCCCCTGTGCTAGTACCACCAACCCCCGGGAGACCGTTAATACTGTACCTGACGGTGTTCGAAAATTCAATGGGATGTGTATTGGGGCAACATGACGAGTCGGGGAGAAGAGAAAGGGCGATCTATTACCTCAGTAAGAAGTTCACAGAGTATGAAGCAAAATATCCATCAATTGAAAAATTCTGTTGTGCTCTGGTTTGGGCAGCTCGAAGGCTTAGACAATATATGTTGTATCATACGACATGGTTAATCTCTAAATTGGACCCAATAAAGTACATGATGGAATCACCCGCACTCTCAGGAAGAATGGCGCGATGGCAGATCCTGCTATCGGAATACGACATCATCTATATAGCCAAAAGTCGATAAAAGGGAGCGCAATAGCTGACTTCCTAGCAGCCCGAACCACAGAAGAATATGAGCCATTAAGATTTGACTTCCCGAATGAAGATTTGATGTGCATCACAGAAAAAGAATGCGAATCGTCAAAAGAAGAGTCATGGAAAATGAGTTTTGACGGGGCATCAAATGCATTAGGGCATGGGATCGGAGCAGTCTTGGTGTCACCGGAAGGGAGTCATTATCCATTCACTGCCCGATTAAACTTCTTCTGTACCAATAACATAGCGGAATACGAGGCTTGCATCCTGGGACTCCGCGCAGCTATTGAACGAGGCATCAAAATCTTAAAGGTATCAGGGGATTCGGCATTGGTGATTTACCAAATCCGTGGAGATTGGGAAGTGAGAGACTCAAAGCTGGTCAAATATCACGATCTTGTTATGGATCTGGTCAAAGAATTCGAAGAAGTGACCTTTAATTACTTCCCACGAGAGGAAAACCAATTGGCTGATGCCTTGGCCACTTTAGCTTCTATGTTCAAAGCGAATCGAGAAGCGGAAATAATGCCTCTCCAGATGAGCATATATAAGGCCCCGGCGCATTGTTTTAGCGTTGGAAAAGAGGCAGATGGACGACCATGGTTCCATGATATATTGGGATATGTCAAACATCAAAGGTACCCGGAGCAAGCAAACGAGAACGACAAAAGAACAATCAGAAAAATGGCAGCAGGATTTGTTCTTGATGGGGACATCCTATACAAGAGAGGAAAAGATCAAGTGCTTCTAAGATGCGTGGATAATGTCGAAGCCAGAAAAATACTTGAAGAGGTTCATGAAGGAACTTGCGGAACACATGCCAACGGTTTCACCATGGCCAGGAAAATTATGAGACTCGGCTACTACTGGTTGACGATGGAAAGCGACTGCATCAGCTATGCACGAAGGTGTCACAAATGTCAAATTTATGGCGACAAAATTCATGCAGCACCTTCGCCCATCCACGTGATGACCTCTCCGTGGCCTTTTTCCATGTGGGGCATGGATGTTATAGGTCCAATTTCCCCAAAGGCTTCTAATGGCCATCGATTCATCTTCGTGGTCATAGATTACTTCACGAAATGGGTTGAGGCCGCTTCGTTGGCAAACGTGACAAAAACCGCGGTTTGCAAATTCTTGAAAAAGGAGATCATATGTCGATACGGGCTGCCTGAGAAAATCATCTCAGATAATGCCTTGAATCTGAACAACAGGATGATAAAGGAAGTGTGTGAACAATTTCAAATAAAGCATCACAATTCCTCACCCTATCGCCCAAAGATGAATGGAGCCGTAGAAGCTGCCAACAAGAATATCAAGAGGATTATTGGAAAGATGACTGAGACATATAAAGACTGGCATAAGAAGCTCCCGTTCGCTCTATATGCATACCGTATATGTGTGTGGACCTCCACGGGGGCAACTCCCTTTTCTCTAGTATATGGAATGGAAGCTGTACTACCCATCGAGGTGGAAATCCCTTCTTTACGAATCTCAATGGAGTCAAAACTGGAAGAATCAGAATGGGTACAAGCTCGATATGACCAACTGAATCTGATTGAGGAAAAGCGCTTAAGAGCAATTTGTCATGGACAAATGTACCAGAAGAGAATGATCACGGCCCATGACAAGAAGGTACGACCAAGGGAGTTCCGCGAAGGAGAGCTCGTGTTGAGAAAGATTCTCCCAATACAAAAAGATTCTAGAGGAAAATGGGCACCGAATTGGGAAGGACCCTATGTCGTAAGGAAGGCCTTCTCAGGGGGAGTTTTGATTCTCACAGAGATGGATGGGAAAGAGGTATCGAATCCAGTAAACTCGGATGCCGTGAAGAACTACTACGCTTAAAAAAAAAATCAGGATGAGAACCCGAAAAGGGCGTCTTGATAAACAAAAGTGGGACGAAAACCTGAAAAGCGCCTTAACGAAGGGGATTCGCACGTAAAAAGCAAGAACGGTTTGAACAGGGAGTCGAGGGGCAAGATTATAATACTTGAAGCGGACTCAGAAGCTCAGGGTCTTCTATGCAAGGAGCTTCGCTCGAAGAGCTTCAAAGCAAGAACAAAAGTTCAACAAGGGAGCAAAAGGGTTGATATAGGAGAAGTGCAGACTACTCGTAAAACTTGAGAATGAGAACATAACCCAAAAGAAAAGTCAAGAATCGAAACGATGAATACAAGTCATCATAACTGGAGATACATGACGAACAAGTCCAGAGCGCATGGCATAATCATATAGGCATAAGAGCATGTAAGACCAAACACGTGCATAGCATGACAGCATCACTCATGATGCATACAGGTACACCAGTGAAGTAGGAAGCTTTGACGATAGTTGTACCGAACCAGAGAGAAAGAAAACATCCGAGACGACACATTTTCAATGTTCAAAAAAATCAACTCACAATGCGAGAAGTGAGTTGGGCCTCGGGACACGCCGAGGTATTTAATTTCAGTCTTTTAATTCCTGTTCAAAAGTCGACTCATAATGCGAGAGGTGAGTTGAGCCTCGGGGCACGCCGAGGTATTTAAGTTCTGTCTTTAAATTTCTGTTCGAAAATCGACTCATAATGCGAGAAATGAGTTGGGCCTTGGGACACGCCGAGGTATTTAAATTCTGTCTTTAAATTCTGTTCAAAAATCAACTCATAATGCGAGAAATGAGTTGGGCCTCGGGACACGCCAAGGTATTTAATTTCTGTCTTTAAATTTCTGTTCGAAAATCGACTCATAATGCGAGAAGTGAGTTGGGCCTCGGGACACGTCGAGGTATTTAAATTCTGTCTTTAAATTCTGTTCAAAAATCAACTCATAATGCGAGAAGTGAATTGGGCCTTGGGACACGCCGAGGTATTTAAATTCTGTCTTTAAATTCTGTTCAAAAATCAACTCATAATGCGAGAAATGAGTTGGGCCTCGGGACACGCCAAGGTATTTAATTTCTGTCTTTAAATTCCTGTTAAATCAAGTCATCATGCGAGAGGTGCGTTGAGCCTCGTCACTTACCGAGATATTCTCAAATTCTGTCGTTAATTTCTGTCTCAAAAAAAAAAAAAGAAGTCGGTTCATGGTACGAAGACGAGGAAGCAACTCGAAAAGTTCGGATTTATTTCCTCAAGGTCTCAGTGGAGCGGTTGGTAGATTGAAGTTACAAATCTCTTTGTGTCGTGAAGTCATGTTGAAGCAAATTCAAAAGGAACAAGATTGAGGAAAAGTGAATTGAAGCTACGAGTCATCTCGCAGAAGCAACGGTAGAGTGGATCAAAGCAACAGGGTTTGAAGATGTTTAAGGAAGAAAAGCACCCGAAGAATCTATACCTGGCCAAGACCGGGCAAAATTGGTTCTTCTTTTGTCTTTGCTCTATTCCCGTTTCACGACAACGAGCAAAGAGGGGCAGCTGTAATAACCAAATTTTGCCCGGCCCGGTACCCGTATAAGAAGGCCCAAAAAACAAAACAAAATTAACAAGTTAAACAAAAGCCATGAAATGTCCATTTATAAAAAGGGTCCATTAAACCCAATGCCAATACCAAGCCCAAAATACAAATAGCAGTTCAAAAATAATGACCATTAAACCCAATAAATAAGATCAGTCCAATAAATGTCCAATTACAACAGAAAATGGCCCAAAACCCCAGTTCAAGCCCAAAACAAACCAAACCCAAATTACAGACCCAAATGACCCATTTAATATTAGACCAGCTAGCCCAAATAGAATCAACCCAAAATCTAAGGCCCAACAACCCAAAATTAAAATATCTTCTGGAACCCTAAGGTCTCTGCCCACACACGCGCTCCGACCCTCCATCTGACCCTTAGGCTACCGCGTGCCCTCCACGCGCGACCCTCTGACTGTTCCACCAGCGCCCCACGCCTGCACTTCCCAACAGCCGCAGCTCCCCAGGCGCCCCGCGCACGCATGCACCATCTTCGCCCATGCCTCTGACAACCACTGTCGCGCCTCGACCGGACACTTACACACACCCCAAGCCGTGCCCATCACCTGCAAAAGAAGAACAGGCAACAGAGAAACAGAAGAGCACAGAAGCATAGAATAAAAATAATACTAAGAAGATAGTGGATTTTCGGGGATAAAGCCGCTCAGAATCGATAAAAAAAAAGGGGGGATAAAAAAAAAGGAGAAGAACCTTTGTAATTTCGCTCCCCGTTTTAGGCATTCGAAAATCAGAAATAAAAAAGAAACCAAAAGAAAACAAAACATTAAGGAGAGGGGGGGAGATCGAAAAAAACTCAGTGTAAAAGGGGGGATCTCTTTTCCTTACGGTTAGAGATTGAAAACGAGAAAATCAAAAGGAAGAATCAAAGAAACTCCTGTACTCTACTACATATTCAGAAAATCGAATACAAAAACGGAGGTTTAAAGGTTAATTTCATTTTCATTTTTTAGGTCGTCTATTTTGATTGCGGTGGTTTAGTTTTCTTCATCATTTCAAAAACCCCACAAACGAAATCAAAAAGCTGGGAAGGATAATACCTGAACTCCCTCGTGCGTCGTCGGCTACCAACCTCGATGGTGGTTCGGCGGATACGACGTGGTAGCGTGACGGACACTAGCAGGAGATAGCCCAGTCGTCGAAAGGAGAGGAGAGGTTTTTCTGGTTCTTGAGAGAGAGGGTTAGGAGGCGGCTGAAGAAAGTTGAGAGAAAGGGGGGCCGTTGATGATCGGTCTAGGGCTAAAGGGGGGTTAAAAATTAGGTATTTAATTAGAAGTAGAACGACGCCGTTTAGCCTCAGGAAGCTGCGCATATCCCTTAAAAGGGATATTTGCGCGTTGGCCCCCTCCCCTTTTCCGCGCATTTGGTCAGCTCCATGCCAAGTATTTTCCCTTCTTTTAAATTGGCCCTGTCACTTTATCTCATTTTCGATTTAACCCGCGCCTTGACCGTCGGAAACGCAGCGCATTTGGGGCGGGTTATTCACCCACCTAGTCCCCGCGAGTTCATGCGTGTGGCTATGTGGTCCCTACCCGCCTCTTTGTCTATTTGCAATTTCGACCCTTGTAGTTTAAACCTCATTCCAGTTTAGTTTCCAATTTGTTTAAAATGTTTATATAATTATTTATTTTAGTCTTGTTTGTTATTTACTATATTATTATTATTATTATTATCATATTATTATTTTCATGTTATTATTATATTAAGTATTATCCCTGTACTTATATTATTTTGATATTGTACATACTTCACGTCATTACCATTTATTATTATTATCATTAGTATTATAGTTACTGTTACCATTACTATCTACTACTATTATTATTGTTATTAGTACTAGTATTCGTATTATGCAAGTAAAAATATCATCATTATTATTATTATTATATCATACATATTTCCCATCATTACTATGTTACTATCTTTATTATTATTACTATTATTATCACTGCATTATTTTGTTGTACATATTATTATTAATTTACTATGGTATTATTGTTGTTGTTATTATTATTATTATTATTACTATATTCATGTCAGTCTATTACGTATACGTATACTTTGTATTATTGCTATTATTATATTCATTATCGCTATTTTATTACTATCATTGTTATTACTATTATTATCGTAGTTGTATCATTATTATTATCTTTGTTACTTTATTATATTACGAATGTACATGCATATGTTATTATTTATTTGACTTTCATTCATATGTTTATGCTTATGTTATTTCATATATCCTTCTATTTTCACATCATCATTATTCGTCGCATGACCCTATGCATGTTTTGAATAACATCTAACTAAACATAATCTAATTTTCTCATCAACTTCATTCAAAAAACCAAAATTTTCAAATATAAGGCAATACTCTTTGTTTGGAAATTCGAGAGATCGTGCCCTATGTGTTGGGTTTCGGTTCTCTCGCTTGGCCTAACAATTGAATACCCTTTCGATTTTTCTAATGCACGAGTCTCGAGAATTAAGAGATGACCTTGGATTCGAGAATTAAAATCGTTGTGTCCTATGTACTGGATGTGATATTTTATTCCTTCGGAACGAGAAAATCTTGATATTCAATTCGAAAAATTCAAATATTTGTAAAGGGATCATATTTTAAAATCTTTTTACAATTTTCAACTTTCGACATTGGGACATTAATTAATCAATTTGGTACCAATTTTGGGCGTGACGAGGGTGCTAACCCTTCCTCGCACGTAACCGACTCCCGAACCCGTTTTCTCATACTTCGTAGACCAAAAACGTTGTTTTAGTAAATCAAAATGTTTTATTAAAACAAAGGTGATCCGATCACACCTATTCAAAGATCGGTGGCGACTCCCTGTTTTTAGTCGATTCTCGTTTTGTCAAAAATGGTTACGACACTAAATAATAAGAAGAAAGCTAGTATTAGTACTTTTAGTTCCTTTGGGTTCGACAATCCGGTCTTGCCTAAGCTATACTACTGTTCGATAGGTACACTTGCCTTTAATCGTGTCGGAGTTAGTTTCTAGGTTCGATCACATTCTTTATAAATTTTAAAGCTCTGATTTCAGCGATCACAGAACATCTTCAATAATTCCCCTAGGATACTTTACAGATTTGTCAGCTAACTGAATACTCATCCTAGTGGGTGTTGGTTCCTCGATTAAACATTTTATAAGGCATTAGATTAATACTGGCACCTAAATCAGCTAATGCTTTCTCTATGCTCAAACTACCAATTAAACAAGGAATAGTGAAACTTCCTGGATCTTTCAATTTGGTTGGCAACTTGTTTTGGATGATAGCTGAGCATTCTTCATTAAGTTCCACTGTTGAAATTTCCTCGAACTTCCTTTTATTTGTTAGAAGCTCATTTAAAAATTTTACATATGTTGGCATCTGCGAAATAGCTTCAACAAAAGGTAAGTTAATATGTAGCTTTTTGAAAAGTTCAAGAAATTTACCATATTATGTGTCTAAGCGGTCTTTCTTCAACTTTGCTGAATATGGGATTGTTGGTTTAATTTCCTCATGGATCGGTGTTATCTTTGTCTTATCGGTTTCATGTGGTACCTCTTTCTTTGTGACGGTTGGCTCCCTTCCACTTATCAGTGTCACTGCCTGTACCTGCTCTTTTTCCCTAAGTAAGCTTTCTGATCGTGTTTCAGAAACTAACTTAGTAAGTTGCCCGATTTGATCCTTGAACTCCTGTGTCAATGCCTCAAGTTTTGTTTCTATATTTTGGAAACATGTTTCTGAGGCTGCTATGAAGTTTGTTAGCACCTCTTCAAGGCTCGGCTTCTTTTCTTGTGGGTAGGGCTGTTGTTGGAAGTTTTGAGAAGGTTGTTGCCTTTGATTTCTTTGCCGCCCCATGAGAAATTGGGGTGGTTCTTCCAACCTGGATTATAAGTATTACTATAAGGGTTATTTGTTACCCACATAGTTCATTTGCTCGCTCTCCATGCCCTGTCCGTAGGGTGGGTACTCAGGATTCACCACGCCCTCACTTGTCTCGCACTGCATCACTGGATGTGCCTGCGAAGAACCATAGAAACTATCAAATTTTTTATGTAGGAACTCTACCTGATTTGATAGCGCGGTTACTGCGTCGAGGTTGAAAACTCCAGCTGCTTTGGCTGGCCTTGTCCTTGTAACTTACCACTGATAGTTATTCAGTGACATCTCCTCTATAAACTCGTAGGCTGCTTCAGGAGTTTTGTTTTTCAGGGTTCCACCGACGGCTGAATTGATTAATTGCCTTGTTGAGGGGTTCACACCATTGTAAAAAGTTTGGACCTGTAGCCACAATGGTTATCCATGGTGTGGACACCTTCTCAACAAATCCTTGTATCTCTCCCATGCGTCGTAAAGTGTCTCTAAATCCATCTCACAAAAGAAGAGATATCATTCCTTAACTTGGCCGTTTTGGCCGGCGGAAAATATTTCAATAAAATTTTTTCGGTCATTTGGTCCCATGTAGTGATTGATCCCCGTGGAAGAGAATGTAACCACTATTTGGCTTTATTCCTCAGGGAAAAGGGAAATAACTGAAGACGGATGGCATTATCAGAAACGTCATTTATCTTGAAGGTATCACAGAATTCTAGAAAATTCGCTAAGTGTGTGTTAGGATCCTCATCCTGCAAACCATCAAACTGAACAAACTGTTATATCATCTGTATAGTGTTAGGTTTCAGTTCAAAATTATTTGCAGCAATAGTAGGCCTAAAAATACTTGACTCAGTTCCTGTTAAACTAGGTTTAGCATAATCATACATAGTTTGTGGAGCATGATGTTCTGCTGCCTCTGGAGGTAGTGGATTATTCTCAGCCATCCTTTCAGTAGGATTGGTTTCGCCTTCTTGCTCTTTTTCTATGTAGTTTAAGCTTCACCTTATCTCTCTGCGATTTCTACGAATAGTACCTTCAATATCACTGTCGTAAAGTAGGGTCCTGTCGGGTTCCTTCCAGTCATAGCGAAAGAAAATTAGCAAAGTAAAAAAAAATAAACTAAGAAATAAAAGTAAATTGCAAAAAAAAAAGGCTAAAGTAATAAAAATTAAGCTTTCTTAATATTTTAGTTCCTCGGTAACGGCGCCAAAAACTTGATTGCTTGTCAGAGTCTTAAAATTTATAAAAAGAATGATCGAACCTAGAAACTAACTATGACAACGATTTTTGAGACAAGCGCACCTATTGAACAGTAGTATAGTTTAGGCAAGACCGGAATGTTGAACCCAAAGAAGAATCTATCTAGACTTCACTTGAGGAAAAACCAATTGATTGAGACGACACCCAAGGAAGAATCTATCTAGACTTCACTTGTTATCTAACTCTGAACCAGACGATTTATTCACTTGACTTGATCCGTAAGGTTCCCTAAGTTATATTAATCCCTCTCTCAAGTCAACTAACGTCTAACCCTAGGTTGATTAATTGAAATCTCTTTCTAATTAAAACCCCTAGAATCGCATTAACTCGATCTATAGACTCCCATATTAGGTTTCACCCTAATCAGGCAAAATTTCGTCACCCTATCTCTAGGCGTGCGATCAACTCCGCTTAATTATGCTAGATCTACTCTTAGGCAGGGACTTTTGCTCCTCCACCTAAGCACATCATGCTTGAATTAATATCCCGGAAATATCAACACAAGAATTAAGAACACATAATTAAGAACAAGTCAAATATTTATCATATAGTTCAGCAAACAATAACAAGATTCATCTTAGGTTTCATCCCCTCAGGTATCTGAGGGTTTAGTTCATAACAATAAAAGAAAACATCTCAAAAGTAAAGATAAAACAAAACATAAGAAATCCCTAAAACCCCCTGAAGGAATTGAAGGAGAGATCCTCCGTCTTGAGTATAACTCCGGCTTCTTGAGATGGATCAACTGGCTTTCTTCGAGTAAATCTCCACAAATCGACCCTCTCTGGCCTAGCTGGACGCCCTCTGACTAAAGCCCTGGGTTCCCCCCTTTTAGGTCACACTTATGGTGTTTATATAGGCTTCGGAATGTGTTTCTTTGCCCTTAAATATCCCAATCCGAGTGAAACTTCTCTTTCTGACGGCAAGGACACGCCCATGGCACACGCCCGTGAAAGTCGTGGCCAGGCCATGTTGAGTCCATTAATGAGGCACGACCGTGTGGTCTTGGGCCCAGGCCGTGTGGATTTCGTGATATGGCCTATTTACTCCGTTTTGGGCCCGTTTTCTGTTCTTTTTGTCATCCGGTGCTCTTCTGAGTATAAAACATGAAAACAAAGGATTAAGAGCACCAATTTACATAATTCAATGCTTAAACCATCCAAAAGCATGCTAAATATGGGCTTAAAATATGTTACTTTTACGGTTTATCAATATGCTTCATACGGCCTCACACACGGGCGTGTGACCGGTAGTGTGGCACAAGTCAGTATATCCCCTAAATGGCACACGGCCTAGCACACGGGCGTGTGACTTGGCCGTGTTGCATAAGTCAGTATACCCCTTAAATGGCACATGGCCTAGCACACGGGCATGTGACTTGGCCGTGTTGCATAAGTCAGTATACCCCCTAAATGGCACACGGCCTAGCACACGGGCGTGTGACTTGGCCGTGTTGCATAAGTCAATATACCCTACAAGATTAGCACGACCTAGCACACGGCCTGGAACACAGACGTGTATGGCCATTTCGAAGGGTACACGGGCTAGACACATGGGCGTGTGGTTAGCCGTGTGACCCAAGTCAGTATGTATGCCCTTTTTTCACATAGCCTGAGACACGGGCGTGTCTAGAGCCATGTGAGGCACATGGCCTTTTCACACGGGCGTGTGACTATTGTATGTTTGAAAAATTTCTAAGTTTCCAAAATTTTTATAAGTTATCGGTTTAGTCCCGAACCACTTCTAAAGCATGTTAAAGGCCTCTTAGGCCCTTATAAGGGACAATGTGTTTATGATTGAATGGTGTTTGAGAATGGATGCATAAATGAATGTTGTATGTTGTGATTTGATACGTAATGCCTCATAACCCTATTCTGGCAACGGATACGGGTTAGGAGTGTTACAATTTAATTCCCTAAACACACCACAATATCACGAGTTAACATTTTTACAGATATCTGAATCATATAATCACACCAAGGCATTAACATTCATTATCAAACTATAGTAGTCAAACATTCAACTCGTATTCATACTTAGGATACATACCTCACCTAAAACGTGTTACCTGAATAGCAAATGACCGGAGGGTGCCATGGTGTCTTTCAACCATGGTCTTATTTATTATTGACTTGATGTTATAATGTCTTTCAACCATGGTCTTATTCATTTTCTATCGTGTTGCCATTGTGTCTTTCAACTATGGTCTAATTTATTTTTGTCATGTTGCCATCGTGTCTTTCAACCATGGTCTTATTCATTTTCCATTGTGTTGCCATAGTATCTTTCAACTATGTTCATATTCATTTTCCACTGAATTGTCATAATATCTTTCAATTATGGTCTTATTCATTTGATTCGTGATGCCATAACATTTTTCAGCCATGGTCTTACTCGTTTCTGGTATGGTGCCATAGTGTCTTACAACATCGAGTAAATGTAACACCTCTAACCCGTAACCGTCTCCGGAATAGGGTTAAGAGGCATTACCAAACATTTCAGAACATTTATAATCATTTCACATCTTAACTTAACAATTCATATTAATAGAGTCCCTTAAATAGGTCTACGAGACCTTAAACATGCATTAGAAAGGGGTCGGGACTAAACCGAGCTCATACAATTTTTTTTCGAAACTTAATATTTTTCAAAGTTACAGAGGCCACACGCCCGTGTAGGTAGGCCGTGTGCCTAACAAGGCCTCAGACATGCCCGTGTGGGTAGGCCATGTGCCTAACAAGGCCTCAGACATGCCCGTGTGGGTAGGCCGTGTGCCTCAGACACACCCGTGTGTCCAAACCGTGTCAAAACAGGGCATACATATTGACTTGTCCACACGGCCAAAGACACGTCCGTATGCTTAACCCGTGGTCAACACTGACTTATTTCACACGGCCAGTCACGCGCCCGTGTGTCCAACCCGTGTGCGAGTCTGACTTGTTTCAATTTGCAAACTTAAGAGACACGGTTGAGCTACATGCCCGTGTGCTCAACCGTGTGGGCAAATATAGGCAATTTGTTTAGCCAATTTGCCACCCACACTTTGGGTTACACCTACAAGCATTAAACCAATCAAAAATCATACTTCCAATGCATTCAAAACATACCAAAACATATATATTTTACTTCTTAACAACATCATTCACTTCATATACAAAACCTAACTCAATCATACTAATTCAAAATCACCAACATCACAACAAAAACATATAAATCATTCATCATTTTAATCCAATTCAATTCATAGCAATTCTTATCATATTATTTCCCAAATCAACCATAAAACTTACCATAAATTGACCATTTCATTAGACCAACCATGAGCTTACCATACCAAATTATACATCATGAAGCATAAACTGCTCATTCATAAATATATTCATTATCAAACCATACACATGACTACATTTACACAACTCAAAACATCATCCAAATACTCTAGTCTATACATGCCATACTTCAATATATACAACTTCAAAAGGTACCAAAAGTTAGTTCGATAGTGTGGTGATGGTCCTCGACGATCCCCGAGCTTCTCGTAGCTTTAACAATCTATAAAACAATCAACCAAACACACACACAAAGTAAGCTTTCATAACTTAGTAAGTCATACGCAAATAAGGAACAATTAAACATTTGCATTTAAATCAACTAATCAAAATCACATATACATTAACCAATTACTCAATAAATATGTTTACAACTCAAATATTATCACATTACAATATTTATATAACATCAACTTTCAACCCACATATACTCATAAGCACATATAAATTTATCTTTTACCATTTTCAATTCATGTATCCATCACAATCAATTACTTGCCTTATTTTCATATACATATTAGAAAGCAAAAATTTAGGCCTTTTTACACTTTAGCCCTAAAATTTACATTTTTCACATTTTAGTCATTATTTCATAAAACACAAAATACACATAATTTCATTATTTCATGCTTAGGCCGCATACAAGAATCTTCCCTTTTTCATATACTCAGCAAAATCTAAAGACAAAACAATGTAATCTTTCACATATCTTTTATTTTCTATCATCAAACAACAAAAAATCTCAAACTATTATCAATGGAAATACACAAAATCATCATCAACGTAACGCCACGAACCCGAATCTGTCACCGAGATAGAGTTACGGAGCATTACCGGAGTTACAAATTTATTTATCAGACATTTTGTTTCATCTAGCATTCATATTTGGAATCAATCAAAATCAAGCATATTATCCCTTAAACAGATTTATTTTTCTCGACAAGTCTTACTTAAATTAATTACTCGTCTCAACATACTTAATTTCCTTGTATCAACGTATCAAAGATAATCGCATATTTACATGTCATGATAAATATCATTCTCTTGTCGTTTCTTCCTAAACATAAGTCAGTTAATTCATAATATCAATATTTTATGTACCATCAACTCGTATTTCCTTATATCACATAATTAGTAAATTAAACATATAATAATGATAAATTTTGAATTATAGTGATACAAATCCAGGTCCGTCAATTCATATTCATGTGCGCACATTACTATTTCAGAGATCCATCAAATTTTTCTTTCATTCAACCGGGATTTATTTTCCATTTGAGTCATCCGGATCTTTATAAATAAATGTGATCATCATTTTCATTCATTTCATATTCTGATACATTCAATTAATGCTCTAGGCAAAATTACCATTTTGCCCCTAAGATTTTAATTAATGACGATTTCATCTTTAGGCTCAGAAAAATAAAATTCTCGTAATTTAATCCTTGTTTCAAGCCTAATTATTCTCATATATATTGATAACAGCCTATGAATTCTATGAAATATCATAATTTTTCCTTAATGTCAACACTTTTCAATTTAATCCCTAAAACATGTTTTCACTCGATCTTGATCTAAATTAATAATTTCATTCAATCTTGTAACTTAAATAATAAAATAATCCATTTCATGCAATTTAGTCTTTTCTAACATTTTTACAAAATTTTCCATAAAGTTTTATTTCTATTCAATTTAGTCCCTGAGCCTAAAACATGCAAATTAGCCATGCTAGCCAAATATTTATATGTATTTTCCTCCTCCTCCTCCTCTCCATTCCACATCCTTAGTTTATATTACATGCTTATAAGTAACATTATCTATGATTTCACTATTTACTTATAAATTTATTCAAAGTTGTCCATTTGCGTCATAGTCACTAAATTATTTATATCTTGATCTATAGAATTCCAATTTAAGTTCTGCTTGATGTTTTGGAAACTAGACTCAAATATATTCTTACCATAAAATTTTCAGAATTTTTGGTTTAGTTAATAAGTACAGTTTATTCTTTAAAGTCACCCATGTTCTGCTGCCTGACAGTTCTGCCATTCTTCACTAAAAATTAATTATCTCCTCATAAGGAATTCAGATGATGTTATCGTTTGTTTCTTTTAAAAATAGACTCATTCATAATTTTAAACATATAAATTTAAGCCCATAATTATTTTTATCCAATTTTTGATTATTTTCCAAAGTCAAAACTGGGGAACCCGAAATCATTCTGACCTTGTCTCACAAAAAACTATTATATCTCGTGATTTACAATTCCATTACTTACACCGTTTCTTCTATAAGAAACTAGACTCAATAATATTTAATTCCATATTTTATTCATTCTCTAATTAGATTTCTACAATTTTTGGTGATTTTTCAAATTTAGACTACTGCTGTTATCTAAAACTGTTTTAGTGCAAAGTGTTGATTTCCAAATTTGTAACACCTTTATTTACTTTCTCTACAATATTTCCCATCACTTTCTCTTATTTTCCTTCACCAACATATCAAGAACATAGGACCATATAAAAGAAAACTCTATTACCTTGTCTTGTTGATTTCAATATTTAACTTGATTTTCTCTCTCCTCCAGCTTCTATTTCTTCAATCTAACTTGATATTCTAGCTCCCCATAGTCTCCTTGTTATTTTTCTCTCTTGGTAGTTGATCGTGTGTCTGAGAGTTTTAATATTTATATAATGAATGATCGAGCCTAGAAACTAACTATCACCACGATTGAGGCAAGTGCACCTATCGAACAGTAGCATGGCTTAGTGGCAAGACCGGAATGTCGAGCCCAAGGGAACCAAAAGTACTAGTACTGACTTTCTTTTTATTATCTAGTTCTCTCTTGGTAGTTGATCGTGTGTCTGAGAGTTTTAATATTTATATAATGAATGATCGAGCCTAGAAAACTAACTATCACCACGATTGAGGCAAGTGCACCTATCGAACAGTAGCATGGCTTAGTGGCAAGACCGGAATGTCGAGCCCAAGGGAACCAAAAGTACTAGTACTGACTTTCTTTTTATTATCTAGCCTAAAATAAAAAGGGATTGATGCTTATCTAACTAATTCCTAAGCTAAGGATGCCAAGGCACAGAGAATGAATTGGGAAAATACTTTTGAGAAAACCAATTGATTAAGACAATACCCGAGGAAGAATCCATCTAGACTTCACTTGTTATTTAACTCTGAACCAGACAATTTATTCACTTGACTTGATCTGTAGGATTCCCTAATTTTATATTAATACCTCTCTCGAGGCTACTAATATCTAACCATAGGTTGACTAATTGAAATCTCTTTCTAATTAAAACCCCTAGTGTTGCATTAACTCGATTTATGGACTCCCATATTAGGTTTGACCCTAATCCGGTAGATTTTCATCGTCCTATCTCTAGGAGTGCGATCAACTCCGCTTAATTATGCTAGATCTACTCTTAAATAGGGACTTTTGCTCCTCTGAATAAGCACATCAATACTTGAATCAATATCCTGAAATATTAAAGCAAGAATTAAGAACACATAATTAAGAACAAATCAAGTATTTATCATACAGTTTAGAAAACAATAACAAGATCTGTCTTAGGTTTCATCCCCCTCAGGTATTTGAGGGGTTTAGTTCATATTTATAAAAGAATGCATCTCAGAAGAAATTAAATAAAAAAACATAAAGAAAAACCCTAAAACCCCCTGAAGGAAATTGAAGGGAAAATCCTTAGTCTTGAACGTGATTCCGGCTTCTGAGATGGATCAACTGGCTTTCTTTGAGTAATCCCCTATATGCATCTCAGGGTGTTTATATGGGCTTTCAGGGTGCCTTACTTGGCCCACAAGTATCCTATTCCGAGTAGAATTAAAAACGGGTCATGGTAGGGACACGCACGTGTGAATCGAGCCTTGGGCCGTGTTCGAGTCTGCTAAAGTGGCACGGCCGTGTCGATTTCTTACTTTGGCTCATTTTCTCCGTTTTTGGCCCGTTTCTCGTTCTTTTCGACTCCCTAAGCTCTCCTGAGTATAAAACATGAAATTAAGAGATTAGGAGCATCGAATTCATCAAATCAATGGATCAATCATCCAAAAGTATGCCAAATGTGGGATTAAAATATGCATATATTACAGTTTATCAGTAGTTGTGGAAATTCTCTTGATTACTAGGTGAAAATCGTGAATTTTTTGTGGAAAGACTAAATTGTAAAGAAAAGAAAGTTTCTTTCTTCTCTTCTTTCTAACGTGGGGGTGCATAGAAGAAGATGATGGATGGTGTGTGTGTGTGTTTTTTCTTTCCACACACATATATATATACTAAATGAAATAATAAATAAGATATTTTATTATTTATATCTAATTAATTAATTTAAAATCATCAACATAATCATTACATTCTAGAGTTCTCTCTCTTACTAATTGACCATTTTGCCATTTATGATCTTTTAAAATTCCATCATTGAGTCAACACATTTGGAAAAATTGCAATTTAGTCTCTCATAATTCTTCATCTATTCGATTTGGTCCTAATTCATCCATTTTCCTTAGTTTCTAGAGTATTCCACCCCTCAAATATTTGTACCATTGGTCCTTCAACTTTTTTATATTACACTTTAACCCCTTAAATTTTGAGTATTTACTCTTGGACAACAAAACTTTTCTCACTTTTACAATTTAGTCCTTGAATAATATGTAATATATAATAATATACTTCCAAATTTTGACATAACCCAAAATTTCCCTTTTTGTCACTTTATTTCCTTACTTAACTATATCAAGGATAATATATTACTTTCTTACTATAATAATTTTCGGGGTATTACAATTAAAAGCAACGATCTCAAAAACGTAAAAATTATCAAAAACCGAACAAAACTAATACCTTAATCAAGCCAAAATCATAGCCGAACCCTAGCTTATTCTTTTCTTTCTTTTTTCTTTGATATTTTTGGTGGAAAGATGAACAAAAATGACTTAATTTTTGTTTTGTTTTAATTAATATAACATTAATAATCAAATTACAAATTTAACCTTAATTAAAAGTCATCAAATTTCATGTTATTAAGCCCATTTATGTCAAATTCCACTATCAATGGTCAAATAACATCATAAGGACCTTTGATTTAATAAGTCATAACAAATAGGCACTCTAAACTTATGGCATGTTACTTTTACATTTAATGCAATTAAGTCCTTTTATCAAATTAAGCTCACAAACATATAAATTAAATCACAGAAATTTCACACATACCAATTCACATACTATAAGCATGGAAAATAATATAAAAATATTTTTTTGATTCGGATTTGTGGTCCCAAAATCACTATTCTGATTAAAGTCTAAACCGAACTGTTACAGTAAATTAGTAATTATTTTTTATAATTGGCTTCATAGCAATTTTTCTCAAACTGTAATCCCTTGGGTACGACGATCTGCCGTAATTTGGTGTAGCATATTAAACTAATTTTTGTGCTTAAAGAGCTTGAATGCAAGCATTTTCGTTACATTTTATTTAAGTCTTTTTAGTTTTACTTATATATAATAAAATGTGTGAAATGAGTGTTTTATTGACCTTAAGGGTCGAATGAGAACTAATGAACAGCTAATATACTTCGTGAGTGTGCAGGAGACCATTAGAAGGCATTTTAGGCCGATACTGGACGCTATGTTGCAACATGGAGAGCAAAACAGAGAAAGTACGAAACTGGTTTCGATGTCGTAACACTGACTAAGGGTGTCGCGACAGACCCCTAAAGACATCTCAAGGAGGAGCATACTGACTTCTATATCACGACACAAGTCCTGTTGTGTCGCGGCATCGACTTTGGGGTGAAAAATAAATATGATGTAAGGGTGTTTTGGTTTGCACAATCAAAATTAAAGCTCGGAAGCGTCAGCTAACCTAAGGTTAAGGACGATGGCCACCTGAAGGCTATAAATAGGCTCCTTTGGCACATGTTATGTGGAGCATTCCATTAGCTTAAATTCTTTCTTTAGATTTAGTTTCATTTTCTTTATTTCTCAGGTCTTTTTTAGAGTTTAGTTTATTTGTACTTTGTTTTCCTTCAAGAGATCTGATTTGTGAAGACGATCAACTTCTGTGGATTCTTTTTATTCTTTATATAAATCAGACTTTTCTTAAACCCTTTACTTCAATTCATCCACCATGATTAATAATCTTATCTCTTACATATTGTTTTATGAAAACCATGAGGAACTAATACTTCTATGGGGATTAGCGAGTGGAGGCATGATCTCTAAACTATTTTGTGGGGTTAATCAACGGATCAGCTGTTTGGAAAAGGAAGAGCGTGAAACAAACCCTAGGCCTGACAACCCTGGGAAGTCATCAATGTGGGAATCAACCCAAAATTGGTATTGCCCGTCCATGAACACCTTTACCCCAAGCCAGTATGGACTGTGAGGTCGGAAGATAAATAGTTCTTGATGACTCTTTATGTTAGTGGAAGATCGGAAGATCCTACTAGGGTAGTGACTAGTTGATTGATGAGGAACCAGATACGATAGTTGATTGGGATTGCCGAAGTGAGCTAATCACCCATCTTCAAATTTGATTCCCTTTATTTTTCTATCTCTTGAACTTTAGTTCTTTGATGTTGTTTTATTAGTTTAAAAGCCCTAAAAATATATCTTATTTTGCTTCTGTACTATAACTAAATTAAATTACTAATTAGATCTTTTAGTGTTTAGGTTAGAATTATTCTAGTGCTCGCTCTATTGCCTACGATCCTCGGAGTACTCGCCTACTCCGTTGTAGCTATATTACAGCTCGACCCGTATACTTATGGAGCCCGCCTCATAACTCTTTATTTTTGTGTAATATTCACACTCTAAACGTTAGTACGTCCGAATGTTGTAATACGATCCTCGGAATACTTACCAAGTGTTTCGTTGTAAACAAACTATATTACAACTTGACTCGTATACTTGCAGACACCGCCTCAATTTCATATATTTTGTAGCAATATACATACTTTCGACGTTGATATATTGAAAGGCGATCAACGACTGTCTTTTCGTTGTAACACCCCTAACCCGTATCCGTCGCCGGATTAGGATTACGGGGCATTACTAGTTAAGTCACAACTTTTATTCAATCATTTAAGTCATAAATAAACATACTTATATAATAATACAAATAAATTAAAACAATCACATATGCATATAAATGTATATTACATTTAATTGCATAAAACATACTTACTATACTAAACCTAAGTCATATGCGGCACAATCATCAAAGAACATAAGCCGAACATGCTATGTACATTTTATTCATATCACACAACAATGCAAATACCATAAGCTTCATTTACCGTATCTTTATTTATTTACTAAGCATTCAAACAACTAAACCAATCATATCTATAAAAGATAATTTAGAACATACTTCATTCAATTGACTAACATTACTCAAGTATATCATGTACGTTATTAATTAAATTTAAGTTCATTTAAAAGACAATGTCATATCATTCAGTAAGACCAAAACTACTTAACTAACTATTATAAGTTTGTTCACATATATACTCCAAATGGGTCATTGCAACGATTGACGAAAGGTTCTATTCATTTAGTAATTAAAGCCACCTTAACTGAATATATACATGCTCATAATTAGTTCTTAAACTAAACAACAATCATGGCATTTAAATCAACATATATGAAATCACATGTACATTGCTCATACCGAATTCAAATAGATCCAAACACTCAATCGAACCAATGTACACCTTAATTCGTTTGCATGCACATAACTGAACCAAAAATAATTATATGACTTATTCATTATTTTGCACTCGCCAACCACTCCTAATTTGCAAATCATTCAAGCATTTTATATGTGCACACATTGCCTTTACAATTGAATCAAAACAAACAATACAAAACATATATATATATATATATATATTCATTTTTTTCCCTTTACTAAGTGAATTTATAACCATACTCAACAACAAGTCATACCAAGCATCAAGATTATAAAAAATGAGCTAATCATAAGCTATTCACATCATTTTCCAATTAAGCCATATAATCAAATTATTATACCCACATGCCATATAACATAGTTACCAAAATGAGCTTATAATATGACCGAATATGTATATACCACACTAACATCATGATCAAGCCATTTTCACATGGCTAATATACATCAACAAAATGTCGTTCGAACATTAAGCTAGCCTATACATGCCTTAAGTTCAAAAGTTCAACTTTTTAGGTACCAAAATATGTCGATAGCGTGGATGACTTCGATGACGATCCCCTGAGCTCGTAGCTGGAACAAAATCTATAAAACAAAGTGAAAACATAACACACAAAGTAAGCTAACTAGCTTAGTAAGTCTTAAGCAAAAGCATTAAATCAAGTGATCATTCAAACATTTCCAAATCCAAATTTAATATCATACAATTTCGAAGCTTAGTACTTAAATGATCTACTAATGCCGACTGCTAATGCCCTTTTCTTGATAACCTCAAATTATCCTTATCTCACCTTATTTGTGCAAACTCACCGAATACACATAAATGTAATATGTATCCACATATAACCAAATCAAGTAAGTACAATATACATATTAACCACATATAATCAATTATACACATATGTAAACATATCCATTTACCCTCACATATAGCATTTACACATATGGTCGAATCTCAAAGGCACAACCAAGATTAAATTCCAATATATCATGCTCATTATTTGTAAGACCAAATGCACATATTAAAATCTTACATAAATACTTCAACTATATCACATATTACTCACTTCGAATAGTAATATAACAACTTACCTTATTCCTTGCAACTATGAAGCTTATACTTACCTGAGCATTTAGCATATTTGCAGTAATTACATTCCACCTTATTAATGATCCATGAGTCCTCTATTTATAATAAATCACCGGCATTAAGCCTGCTAGGCAACAAAGCCTGAAATACACACCGGCACTAAGCCTGCTAGACCCGAGGTCTGAAATTTAATCACCGGCATTTAGCCTGCTAGGCAATAAGCCTGATACACTTTACCGGCACAAAGCCTGCTAGGCTCGAAGCCCGAATATCGATATTATTACCATCTTATATACATTACATATTAACAAAAATCACATATATCACACATAATTCATATCACTTTAACATATCAACTCAATTAAAATTTAACTACATTTCATCATTAAATCACTTACCACATTCGGCTCTGGCCAAATTCACATTTATAAATTCATAATTCAGCATGTAATCAAGGTTATAACCGATATTAATGGTATTAAATTGCTTATAGACTTACCTCGGATATCGTCGGACGACAAGAACCGGCTATTCGATAACTTTCGCTTTTCCCTGATCCAAGTCTGTTTTTTTTTTGTTCTTGATCTAAACATATTCAAATGAAGCTCATTCAAACACATTTCATTTCAATTTAATCCAAAAACACCTAAATGGGCAAATTACCATTTTGCCCTTAATATTTCGCACTTTTACAATTTAGTCCTAATTGTACAATACAAATTAAGCAAAATCTTACAACAACCTAGTTAGGCCGAATCTTCAATATAATCATATGAATCCATACATTTTATTTATTTTGCAATTTAACCCCTCAAAAATTTATTTTTACAATTTAGCCAAAAATACTCAATTTCATCAAAATCCAAAAACAAAACATATTAATCTATCACATATATTTCATAATTCATCATAAAACATCATAAACAACCAACTATCAACAATAGCTCAACTCAAAATATTCATCAAACTCAAAAATTAAAGCATGGGTCTTGAAGGTTTTCAAGCAACAATCTCAAAAACGTAAAAATTAACAACAACCAAAATCAAACTAACCTTGAATTTGAGTCCAACAATGGCCGAACCCTAAGTCTTTTTCTTTTCTTTTTCTTTAGTTCACATTCGGCCAAAAGAGAAACAAAGATGATAATGGTTTTATTTTATGTAATTATAACATATATTATTCATTTGCCAAATTACTATATTAACCTTTTAATATTAATATTTATAACATATATCTTAAGGTCGCTTTAGACCATTTCAGCCCACTATCTTGTAAAATGGGCTAATTGCCCTTTTAGGACTCCATTTTAAAAAGCCACTACCAAATTGATACTTTACACTATAATTGGTAGCTTTTACATTTTACGCGATTAAGTTCTTTTCATTTAATTAAGCACACAAACATTTCTATACGAAATTTTCACACATTATAATTCACATATAATTAACATAGAAAATAATATTTAAATATTTCTCGGACTTGGATTCGTGGTCCCGAAACCACCGTTCTGATTAGGGTCAAATTCGGACTGTTACATTCGTGCTGTCTTATTGGAATAAACTCTAACATGCTAACATATTAGATTATTACAAGTTTAGTGGTAACCTCAATAATAGATATGTATCTACAATGTATATGTGTGTGTGATGCAGTCGTAAACCAACTAAAAATCTAACTAAGGCAAGTGCACCTATCAATTAATCGTATAGCCACAGTGAGCAAAGATATCGTTCCCACGAAGATGATAAACCATAATTTACACATATTTTAACCCCATGCTTGGCTTAATTTTGGATGATTTTCCATTGGATTTGTTGAATTCAATACTCCTAATCTCTTACTTTCATGTTTTATACTCAAGAGAGCTTAGGAAGTAAAAAAGAATGAGAAATAGACCAAAAAGGGGCAAAATCGGCCTACTTAGGAAATCACACGGCTGGACCATTGGACACGGGCAGATCACACGGCCGTGTGTGGCGAGTAGATTCGACCACGGCCGAAGGAGTCCACTACGGGCGTGTCACACGGGCGTGTCCCTGCTGTCCCTAGGTTTAATTCTATTCGGAAAATGTTACTTGTGGGCCAAGAAAGGCATTTCAAAGCCTATATAAACACCCTAAGGGGCAACCTAAAAGGGGGGTCGACAGGACGTCGAATAGATGCCGAGTAGAAGGCAAAAATTACTCCAAGACAGCCGTCGAGAACAACTTAGGAGAAAGATCTCCATCAAGACTGAGGATCTCCTATCAAGTTCTTTAGGAGTTTTTGGGTTTTCTTATATTTTGTTGTTTTCCCTATTCTAATATGTTTCCCTATTTTAGTATGAACTAAAACCCTTAAATACCTAAAGGGATGAAACCTAAGACGAATCTTATTATTATTTGATTTATGAGATAAATACTTGTGCTTATTCTTAATTGTGAGTTCTTATTCTTGTTTGATAATTCAGGTTATTGATTCAAGTCGAATGTGCTTATTCAGTGGAGCAAAAGTCCCTATCTAAGAGTAGATCAACACAATTAAGCGGAGTTGATTGCAACCCTAGAAATAGGGCGACGAAAATCTACTGGATTAGGGTCAAACCTAATAAGGGAATCCATAGATCGAGTTAATGTGACAATAGAGGTTTTAATTAGAAAGAGATTTCAATTAATCAACCTAGAGTCAGTTGTTTTTAGTCTTGAAAGAGATATTAACATAAATCAGGGATTTCTACGGATTAAGCCAAGTGAATAAATTGCATGAATCAAAAGTAATAAGTGAAGTCTAGGTGGATTCTTCCTTAGGTATTGTCTATCTCATATAAAGTTGTCTAAAAGTATTTTTCCAATTTACTCTCTGTCGCGTTCATAGTTAGTTAAATTAGTTAGTTAATTTTAGATTAAAAATAAATCCCCTTACTTATTAGGCTAGATAATAAAAAGATAGTTAATACTAGTACTCTTGGTCCTTGAGGATACGATATTCTGGACTCACCACAGCTATGTTACTGTTCGATAGGTGCGCTTGCCTTTGTCGAAATAATAGTTAGTTTCAAGCTCCATCAAGTTTTTGGTGCCGTTGCCGGGGACTAAGATATTAGGAACACTAAATTTTTATTACTTTAGCCATTCGTATTCTTTTATTTGCAATTTACTTTTATTTTTAGTTTACTAACTTTTTCTTTTCTTTGCTTCTGGCAGGAACTTTTAGTTTATGACTAGAAGTAACCCGTCAGGACCATTACTTTTTGACAGTGATATAAAAGGTACCGTTCGCAGAAATCGTAGGGAAATAAGGCGAAACCTAAAATACATAGAAGAAGAGCAAGTGGATGATACCAATACTACCAAGGAGATGGCTGATAATAATTCGGTACCTCATGTGGTTGTCGCAAACCCGGTGAATCAAAATCCTGCTCCTCGTACTATGTATGATTATGCTAAACCTAATTTAACAGGAACCGAATCAAGTATTGTTAGACCTGCTATTGCTGCAAATAATTTTGAACTGAAACCTAACACTATTCAGATGATTCAGCAATTTGTTCAGTTTGATGGTTTGCAGGATGAGGATCTGTAACACCCCTCACCCGTATCCAACACCAGAATAGGGTTTGAGGCATTATCGAACTTAAAATTCACAATCATACAAAACCGGGTTACCAAATTTCACCCAAAATTTAAAACTTTTCAAACACATGTATTTGACATTGTCATCTATTTAATCACTTATACCACATAGCAAGACATTAACACATACCATAGACAAATAGGCTTAAAAGCCAAAATCATTATAAGCCACATCTCATGGCTATAATCAACAAATCAATATAAGCCAATACATTTGGCTAATCATAACAACATCCATCATCGAAAAACTAAGTTCCTATACATGCCACTCACTTGAAAACATTTGACATACACATGCCAATACTCCTAGGATAATGGCTCGATAGTGTGATGCGGTCTCCGACGATCTCCAACCCTGAGCTGACCTAACAAAACTAAAAGAAATGGAAAGGAGGGAGTAAGCTTTACGCTTAGTAAGCTCTCATGAAAATAATAAGCAATACGATAACATGCTATTTTCATATTCTTTCCATTTATTCAAATTCTAGTTAAGCTGTTTTCTTGAGTCATAGTCATTAAATAATTTATATCTGGAGCTACAGAACTCCAAATTAAGATCCGTTAATTTTCCCTGAAACTAAACTCATTTATATTCTTACCATAAAATTTTCAGAATTTTTGGCTTATCCAATTAGTACAGTTTATTCATTAAAGTTTCCCCTGTTTCACCATTCAACTATTCTGACCTCTCTTCACTATAAATCAATTTTCTCTTTGTACAGAATTTATATGGCCTCCTTGTTTTGTTCATTTGAAACTAGACTCATTCAGGATTTTAGGCATATAAATTATATCTCATAATTATTTATTTTCAAATTTTAATGATTTTTCAAATGTAGAACAGGGGATCACATAATCATTCTGAACCAGTCTCACAGAAATTCAAATATCTCAAAATATACGAATCATTTGTTTGCTATATTTCTTTTATATGAAAATAGACTCAATAACCTTTAAATCAATGTCTCATCCAACTTATAATTAAATTTCTACTATTTTTGGTGATTTTTCAAATTTACATCACTGTTACTGTCCAAAGCAGTTCTATTGTAAATTTTTGCTCTCTTTCACTTTAGTTGTGCTCATCACTTGCTTATACCAATCTTTCCAATTTCCGATTACATATTGAGCATATTGTTCATACGTACATTTGCCATATTTCTCAATTGGTCACATTCACACTTGCCCTTATTCATAACATGATCGTATTCAATTATACTTAGTCATCACACAATCACATGTATTTTCTCTTAGTCCACTTAGTCATCACACAATCACATGTATTTTCTCTTAGTCAATTTCCCGTTGAACTCGTCGTAATAATAACAGATACACGGTGGCCTACACATGGTACCACCCTTTTAGCCGAAGCTATCTGGTACACATAGTAGCCTGCACTTAGTACTATACATGTGACCAAAACCATTTCGTAACTCTCTTATACACATAGTTGAGCTCAACATTAACAATCATTCAATCTCTTTCATTTGATTCACTCCTTTTGTATTACTTACTATCAAATTAGGAAACGTCTTACGAATTTGAGTATGTCGTTGCTCAGTGCCACGTTTCACAACTCAGTATGGTTTATACCATACCTACATTTCACAACTCAGTATGGATGATACCATACTTACATTTCATATCTTAGTATGGTTAATACCATACCTACATTTCATAACTCAGTATGGATGATACCATACCTACATTTCATAACTCAGTATGGATGATACCATACCTACATTTCATATCTCAGTATGGTTGATACCATACTTACATTTCATATCTTAGTATGGTTAATACCATACCTACATTTCATAAATCAGTATGGATGATACCATACCTACATTTCATATCTCAGTATGGTTAATACCATACCTACATTTCATAACTCAGTATGGTTAATACCATACCTACATTTCATACATTGCCATGGTTTAACCATGGTCTTATCCGTCAATTCATCACATGTCACGATACGAACGTACTCAATTCTGCGTTTTTCCTAATTTGAATTACCGCCTTTATTCTTTCATTTTATCATAATTTTCATAATTCCACAGCAAATTCATATTTAATAACACATTATATCACCCAATCATTCAAAAATAAACATATAAATTCAACCATATGAACTTACTTGCCAAAATCTCGTCAGGTACAGCCGTGTAGCAACTTATACAACCCATGTAATATTAATTTAACATTCAATTTCACATAACACAACAAACATCACATTTTCCATATCATACATCAACTTCTCCTAAACATATTAAATCATACAATTTATGCCATATCAATAGAAAATTACAATTCAAACACGATGTTGCATTATTATTAACACACAAACTTACCTCGAATGCCAAAACGACCATTTTACCAACTTTCTCGATTTTTGATTTTCCTCCAGTTCTACGTCCAAATCTCGTTTTTCGGGATCTAAAACATCACATTTCACTTATTTAATTAATATACTACTTAAAACAGTCCCTAACTCCAACTTTGGAAAAATTACAATTTTGCCCCTAAACTTTTGCATAATTACGATTTTGCCCCTAGGCTCGAAAATTAAACTTTATTCCTTTTTCTTATGTTTTATGACATGCTGAACATTTTTCCCTTCTATAGCAATTTCAAATTCTTACTATAACACATACTTATGAACAATAACAACTTTTACTGATTAACTCGTTTTACTCGTTTTCACCGAAAATTACTTAGTAAAAATCGTCCCTCTACTCATAAACATGCATAATATACCATCAAACATCAAAATACACAAGCTTTCAACAATGGCATAATTCAAAATATCCACCAAAATCAAAAATTCAAGCATGGGTTTTGTAGATAACTTAGCAACGATCTCAAAAACGTAAAACTTATTAAAAACCGAAGAAAAACGGGCTTACCAATAAGCTAAGAAGCTTGGCCGAATGCTTGAAGCTTCCATGGCTGTTCATCTTTCTCATTTTCGGTGGAAGATAATGAATAGAAAGATGAAATTTGGTTTTATTATATTTTATTATCATTATTTGCCTTTTTACTAAATTAACCTTTAAAAATAATCAAATTTACACAAATGCCAAACCAAATATCATCCACTAACTCACAATTGGATTAATTATCATATAAGGACCCTTCCTTTATTTTTCTATAGCTATTTGACACTTTTAACTTATAGAACCCAACTTTTACGCTTTACGCAATTTAATCTTTTTTACCGAATTAACCACCTAAACGATAAAACTTCTTTACAAAAATTTCACACAACTCTAATATCGTGTTGTTTTAATAATAAAATAAAATTTTCAATGTCGAATTGTGGTCTCAAAACCACTGTTCCGGCTAAGCCCCAAATCGGGTTGTTACAGGATCCAAACAATCACTTGGCAAATTTTCTTGAGTTTTGCGACACTTTCAAAATCAATGGCATTTCTGATAATGCCATTCACCTTCGGTTGTTTCCCTTCTCGTTGAAGAATAAAGCTAAACAGTGGTTGAACTCGTTACCACGAGGATCAATCACTTCATGGGACCAAATGACCGAAAAAATTTTACTTAAATATTTTCCGTCGGCTAAAACGGCTAAGTTGAGGAATGATATTTCTTCTTTTGTGCAGATGGATCTAGAAACACTCTACGATGCATGGGAGAGATATAAAGACCTACTAAGGAGATGCCCTCACCATGGGTTACCTTTATGGTTACAGGTTCAAATCTTTACAACGGTGTGAACCCCTCAACTAGGTAGTTGATTGATTCAGCCGCCGGTGGAACCCTAAATAATAAGATCCCTAAAGCGGCTTATGAATTTATAGAAGAGATGGCACTGAATAACTATCAGTGGCAAGTTATGAGGACAAAGCCAACAAAAGCCGCTAGTGTTTTCAACCTCGACGCAGTAACCATGCTATCAAATTAGGTAGAACTTCTTAGCAAGAAAATTGATTGTTTGTGTGGTTCTTCGCAGGTACATCTAGTAATGCAGTGTGATACAAATAGAGGAGGGACGAACAACACAGAATATCTACCTTACAACCCTGGCATAGAGAGCGAACAGATGAACTATATGGTTAATAATTCTAGACCCCAAAATAACCCTTATAGTAACACTTATAATCCAGGTTGGAGGAACCACCCCAACTTCTCATGAGGTGGCCAAGGAAATCAGAGACAACAACCCCTCCTAGGCTTTCAACAGCAACCCTACCCACAAGAAAAGAAGCCAAACCTTGTGGAGATGCTAACAAAATTTATCGCGGTGTCAGAAAATCATTTCCAAAACACCGAAATAACACTTAAAAATCAGTAAGCATCGATTGAAGGTCTCGAGAACCAATTGGGACAGCTTGCTAAGCTGATCTCAGAACGACCACAAGGTAGCTTGCCAAGCAACATTAAAACTAACCTAAAGGAGTAATTTCAAGCCATAATTGCTCACGATAGTGAAAGGTTAGATGAGCAAAAATTGAGGCAAGATAAAGTGGTAGAGGAAGGTAAGGTTGAGGCAAGCCATAATAAACCAAAACCGGTAATTACAGAGTACCAACTTCGTGTGCCATACTCCAATGCGATGAAGAAAAACCACACAGATGAACAATTCGATAAATTTCCTAAACTTCTAAAGAAATTACATATTAACTTACCGTTTCTTGAAGCTCTTTCGCAGATGCTAGATTCAAGGAAATTTTTAAAAGAGCTTTTGACAAACAAACGGAGGTTAGACGATACGTCGCATGTGGAGTTAAATGCAGTATGCTCAACAATTCTACAAAATAAACTACCACGAAAGTTAAAAGATCTAGGGAGTTTTACAATTCCGTGCTCAATTGGTAGTTTATCTATTGATAATGCTTTAGCTGATTTAGGGGCAAGCATAAATGTTATGCCTTATAAAATGTTTAAACAACTAGGTCTAGGGAAACCCAAACAAACTAGGATGAGTATAGTATTCAATTAGCTGATAAGACTATTAGAGTTCCTAGGCGTATAATTGAAGATGTACTAGTAAAAATTGATAAATTCATATTCCCAGTAGACTTTGTCGTTTTAGACATGGATGAGGACAATAATATTCCTTTAATTTTAGGAAGACCCTTTTTAGCAACTGCTAAAACTAAAATTAATGTTGGTACAGGTGAACTCATACTTCGTGTAGGTGATGAAACGATCACTCTTCAGGCTCTTGACTCGGCTAGGATATCGAGTAATCAAGGTGAAAACATAAATTCTATTAATGACCATTTGATTCAACCTTCTTTACAGGAAACACCACGACACTACACAACTGAGCCAGATCTTAGACCCCGTGCCAATAAAAAATAACTCATGAGGAACGAAGGCTTCAAATCGATGAACTAGACGAGTGGAAGCCACATGTCAATGAGAAACCAAGAACACAAAAAAGCAAAACCGAGGCAACTCCATGTCAAACTTAAAGATGAGACATACCAATTTCAGATCGGGGATCAGGTATTGTTGGATAAGACAGACCCTCGAATCGCCACTTCAGACCTTAATAATAATGAAGAGATCCCTTTCACGGTACTGAATGTCTTCCCATACGGAACAGTCGAGGTAATTAATCCTATATTCGGCACTTTTAAGGTAAACACCACTCGACTCAAATTATACAGTGATCATAGAACTGATAGCAAGAGAGAAGAGTGTCAACTCCTTGACCCACCATGAGATATGCAAATGAGAGGTAAGTCTAGCTTAATACTTTAAACGAGCGCTTCTCGGGAGGCAACCCGAGCACTAACCCCATTAATTTTCATATTTTTGATTTTTAGCACCTAACTACAAACTAACCAAATTAATAAAGCGCAGGTTTCCCTACCACACGACCTTGCACACGGGCGTGGCCGTGGCCATGTGGACACCACGAGTAAGTACATCGGCGTGGACAACAATTTTCCCAAAATACGGGCTGCGATAAAATGCCACAGCCGTGTGATACGGCAGTGGTCGACACTGAGAAAGTGACACGAGTGTGCGACACGCCCATGTCCCGAGACCGTGGTCAACATTGATTAATTAACATGGGCGTGGAAACCTTCACACAGGCGTGGGAGAAACGAACAAAGCACCACACGGCTGTGCACCACACGACATTGATTAAATCCATTCATTTTTTTTCTTTTCTCTTCTCTTTTATTTTCCTTCCCTTTATCTTTCTTGTCTTTAAGTTATATTATTATATTTTGATTTCTTTAATTTAGGTTCAAAGGGCTATTAAGGAACGACCACACCACGACTCTAGCATCCACCTCCACCATCATCTATGCCCAACTTACTGTTTCTTTTCCTTGACTCCATCTAAAATTTAGGAAGTTCACTTTTCTCTCTATCTTATGATTTTATATATTGTAGATATCTATCTTTGTACATTGAGGACAATGTACGTCTTAAGTGTGGGGAGGTGTCAACAATACTTTCATTTTAGAAACTTCTTGAATTATGCCTTATTCTTAAGCAATTTTCCCATATTACTATTAGAATGAAACTTTTATTGATTTATGATTTTTATTGATATGTTTCGGATTAAGTCATAAGTAATTGTACATTGATGGTTTAAACTTTAAGATATTAGAGAATCAAGCATGATAAGTCTATTTTCAAAATTAAAAATTTATTAGGTTGTTTCCCTAATCTTAAATGTTACTTTGAAGTTTGAAGTTTGCAAGGTTGACATCAAAAACCATAATTTTTGTGAGATCTTGAGCCTTTTAGAGCATATATTTTTCTCGTCACTTTATTGATTATGAGTGTGTCAATATTGATTTGTTATTTTAGAACTTGCTTCGATTATACATGCCGAGACCACACTTTTGATTTGATATACTAAAAATGATAAAGGCACCTAGGATTTAACCCACTTACTCCACAAAAAGCTTACCTCCATAATTAACCCCTAGTGAACCCCTTTTTAGCCTAATAAACCATTTCTTGACTCACCCATTAATATTAACCCAAAAACCAAATTTTTAATTCCCCTAATGTTTTGACGTCCCTTTTTGTCGATATTTGAATTGAACAGTTACCTAACTATGTTCTCTATTTTAGTTGTTAAAATTCTTTCTTATCATTGTATATTCTTTAAAAGAAAGTTGAAGATTTATTCATTATTAGTTTAAGCTTGAACGATTAATGTCACATCTTTAGACGAAGCTCATGTTATTATTGATAAGTTTTCAATCAATGTAATTATCCAGTATTAGTTCAATTTTTCTAGTTAGGTAAATTGTCAAATCGATCTCGATTTTAACCTTCTAATTCAGCCTGTATCCACACCTTTAAACCCAAGCCCCATTACAACCCTTTAAGACCTTTTGATTTGTATATCATCTCATTTTCTAGTGGTGGAGATTTGACTTTCATGCAAGCTTATGGGATTAACTTTTCATGTTTGACTTTTGAGTGCTTAATTTAAACCTTAAACACTTTTGAGTGATTTGAGTGAATCCTTAGTGAGGATGTCAATTCTTGTCGTTTTTGAATCAGACGTAATTATTTAGGTAAGGGGAGACACCTATATTTTCGTGCTATAAAAATTTATGACTTAGATTGTTTGAATCTTTAGGACTCTTTTTTGTTAAATTATCAATGTATGAATTATCTATGAATTATGATGAAACATTATTAATGAGAATTATGAATTAAGGAAGTTAATTTCAATTGTGAGTTGAAAATTTTGCTTGAGGACAAGCAAAGGCTTAAGTGTGGGGATATTTGATAAACCATAATTTACACATATTTTAACCCCATGCTTGGCTTAATTTTGGATGATTTTCCATTGGATTTGTTGAATTCGATACTCCTAATCTCTTAATTTCATGTTTTATACTTAGGAGAGCTTAGGAAGTAGAAAAGAACGAGAAACGGGCCAAAAAGGGGTAAAATGGGCCTACTTAGGAAATCACACGGCCTGGACCATCGGACACAGGCAGATCACACGACCGTGTGTGGCGAGCAGATTCGACCACTGCCGAAGGAGTCCACCACGAGCGTGTCACACAGGCGTGTCACACGGGCGTGTCCCTACCGTCCCTAGGTTTAATTCTATTCGGAAAAAGGTTACTTGTTGGCCAAGAAAGGCATCTCAAAGCCTATATAAACACCCTGGGGGCAACCTAAAAGGGGGGTCGACAGGACGTCGAATAGACGCCTAGTAGAAGACAGAAATTACTCCAAGACATCCGTCGGGAACAGCTTAGGAGAAGGATCTCCATCAAGACTGAGGATCTCCCATCAAGTTCTTTAGGAGTTTTTGGGTTTTCTTATGTTTTGTTGTTTTCCCTATTCTAATATGTTTCCCTCTTTTAGTATGAACTAAATCCCTTAAATACCTAAGGGGATAAAACCTAAGACGAATCTTATTATTATTTGATTTATGAGATAAATACTTGTGCTTATTCTTAATTGTGAGTTCTTATTCTTGTTTGATAATTCAGGTTATTGATTCAAGTCGAATGTGCTTATTCAGTGGAGCAAAAGTCCCTATCTAAGAGTAGATCAACACAATTAAGCGGAGTTGATTGCAACTCTAGAAATAGGGCGACGAAAATCTACTGGATTAGGGTCAAACCTAATAAGGGAATCCATAGATCGAGTTAATGCGACAATAGAGGTTTTAATTAGAAAGAGATTTCAATTAATCAACCTAGATTCAGTTGTTTTTAGTCTTGAAAGAGATATTAACATAAATCAGGGATTTCTACGGATTAAGCCAAGTGAATAAATCGCATGAATCAAAAGTAATAAGTGAAGTCTAGGTGGATTCTTCCTTAGGTATTGCCTATCTCATATAAAGTTGTCTAAAAATATTTTCTCAATTTACTCTCTGTCGCGTTCATAGTTAGTTAAATTAGTTAGTTAATTTTAGATTAAAAATAAATCCCCTTACTTATTAGGCTAGATAATAAAAAGATAGTTAATATTAGTACTCTTGGTCCTTGAGGATACGATATTCCGGACTCACCACAGCTATATTACTGTTCGATAGGTGCGCTTGCCTTTGTCGAAATAATAGTTAGTTTCGAGCTCCATCAGAAGACTAAAAGTACTAGTAATTACCATATTTCTATTATTTAACTGATAAATTCTAGTGATTGATTAAAATTAAAATTAACTAAACTAATTAACTACGAACGCGATAAAGAACAAATCAGGAAAATAATTGAGTAAACAATCAAGAAGCGAAACAACACCCAGGAAAAATTCACCTAAACTTCATTTGTCATGATCAATCTAAATTACGGAATTTCTTCACTTAGTATCTTGATATGTAGAAAACCCCTATTATCACATTAATTCGATCTATGGATTCCTCTATAAATTTGGCTCTAATCCGGTAGATTTATGTCGTCCTATTTCTAGAATTGCATGCAACTCCACTCAATTACGCAAGATTTACTGTTAAGCACGTTTTATTCCTTCTCTGATTTATGTACATCAAACATGGATCAATAGTTTAGAAATATCAAACCAAAAATTAAGCACACATAATTGAGAATAAGATTTAAGTATTTATTCCGTAAAATATAAATCAAAAGAAAAAAAATTCATCATAAGGTTCATCTCCCTAGGTTTTTAGAAAATTTTTTAATGCTTGTAAATTAAAACATCCAAAATACAGTATAACCACAAGAAACAAAGATACTCATAATAATTTCCAAAGAAATCAAAAGAGAATATTCAATCTCGATGGAAATCTGCTTCAGAGTTGGCTTCAATGGTTTTTTTCAAGTTGTTTTGTTAAGTATTCTATTATGACTCTCTCCTATCTTCTTATTTTTGTCATATATAGGTCTCAGAATGCCCGAAAAACCTAAAAATCACGTTTTGCCGTAATTTTAGAGTGCAAATTCGTGAAATCGACACGGCCTGCCATATGGTCGTGTGGCTCACACGACCGTGTGTCCAGGCCGTATGGAATGGTCCAGCCCTCGTGACTCCTGTAACTTACTTCGATATTTTAATTTTAGCTCATTTTTCGCTCCTTTTGCTCTCGAATGTTCTCCTAAATATAAATTTAAAGAATTAGAAGCATAAAATTCACCATTAACATCGAATAATGACCCAAAAACATATTAAGAATGAGATTAAAAAAATATTACTTTTAGCGGCTATCAATATGTACATATATGTTCAACTTATTTGTCTATGTGTCGGTTATATGAGAGGAATTAGAGAAGAAAAGCAATTAAAAGGCTTTAATTTTAATCTGTATAGTTGGAACGAGAGGGGACGTGACCAAATATGGAGGAAATTGTATAAGAATAAGAGGTCAAGCACCTTACTATCCGCAAAACAAGGGTGCTCTCTCATAGTCTAACTCCGACTTTTTGGTGAAGTTTTTGCTGCAATTCGAAGTTAATATTTTTATCGAATTAATTAATCCAAAATAAGACAATTAATTGACGGAAAAATATGTAATTGAGGTTGAAAATCGTCCCTTTCTTCTCAAGGGGAATATGGAATGCATGCATGCCAATGCCATGCAGAAATAGGTTGTTGCCATCCCATGTTTCTTTGGTGTTTCTTAGCCTCCTCTTCACAGAAACAACTTAAGACATAATTTTTTAGACCAAAATATAATGCGGGCAAGGGTTTTTTAGAGAGAAATATACCTAGCTAGGGATTAAAACCTCAGTTTAAATCTCCTCCCCTAAAAAATGTAAAGCCTGCCCAGGCAGCCAGCGACACCACACCCATTTGTAGAAAACAACCGGTACGTACGTACATATATTCGATCTTGAAGTGCAGCGGCTCGTCTTATTTTGCACTACCAAATATATATAATTAAGATAGAAAGAGATTGGATATGTGGACGCCAAGAAGTAGTTATGGCGAAAGGAGAGAAATAAGAACAAACGTAGGGTTGGTGGCAGTGGCCATAGACAAGGACAAAAACAGCCACAATGCCCTGAAATGGGCAATTGACCATCTCCTGCAAAAAGGCCAAACCCTCATTCTCATCCATGTAAAAGTCAAACCATTCTCTCTCTACACAACGCCTCTCCCTACATCTCGTATGTTTTTTATTTTATGTTTCTTATTCTACAAAATCTCATTAGTTCCAATGCCTTGGCTACATGTCACCTACTTTAAATTTCTGGTTGGTACAGGGTTGAACCAATTTTCTGAAATGAATGGTGACTTACCATTGGTATGTAAAGATCCTGATCCCCAGACCAGGGACCTTTTCCTTCCTTTCCGTTGCCTCTGTACTCGTAAGGATGTAAGTTTGCTAAATCACATTATACAGTCTCTCCTAATAATGATTACTTCAAACATTTTTCTAGATGTATTCACTAAAATATACCCTTTTCCAGGGCTTTGGTTATTAATTCTCGCAGTAGTTTAGCATCTGCATTCCGCAGATGCTTCTAATACATAGATTTAATTTCTAATTATGTATGATGTTCAATTTTGGCTTTAGATACCCTGCAAAGATGTTGTCCTAGAAGAGACAGACGTAGCTAAAGCATTGATTGAATATGTCAGCCAGGCTGGAATCGAGGTTTTGGTCGTAGGTGCCTCCACAAAAACAGGCTTTCTTAGGTATGTTCCTCTTATGCGACATCAACAAAATTTTCTATTGATGAATGCCAGAATCATCACAATTTCTACGCTTCTCTTTGGTTTTTACAAAAGAATACAGCGAATTTGGGTAGAATGTAACCTCTATATCTAGACTTACTGAGCGGAGAAAGTACAAATAAATCTATTAGCGGCCATCTAAGCTTGTGTATCTCTATACATGGTATCAACGGAGATAAAGAAAAATGAGAGAGAATAAAAGATTGGTTCACCCATTCTAGGGTTGAGAACCGAAAAGGTAAAAAGACTCGTAGAATAACCATGTTGATATCTTTGGATATTTACAGGAGAGTAATAATTCCTATCCAATTATATTACTGAGTAAACTTTGGATGAATTGTCCTACTTAATTCAAATTAAAATAGAAATATAATAATAACTATTCAAAATTTTGTGCTTCTTATCAAGATGAGAATAGAAAGCTTTGAATAAATAAAGTATCACAATTTCATTTACGATTTAAACAGTTAAAATGATTTAGTTTAGTGCTTGTGTAATTGATAAACAAAATGATTTAAACAAAATGATTTAGTTTATTGGTCAATAAGGCTGTATAATTGTAATCTTTGTCTTACCATACACATTTGAAGGAATCTATTTATACTACATTGAAATCTCTTATTAGTTGGTGTAAACTGTCAACATCATTTCAATTGAGTAAATCACAAACAAAAATGCATTAGTAAAAATATTTAAGTAATTTAATTTTTAAAAAATCTTAAGAAATCACTTTTCTTTTCATTGTTCCTCGTCCATGCATTTTCTATCATTGTTTAATTTTTTTTCTCACTTTATTATTTACTTTTACATTTTTTTCTTAGGCTTTCATGTAGTCTTTTTAATTAAAACAATACATTTTTTTTTTTATAAATAATCCTTAGTTTTTTAAAAAAATTATTTTTCTACATTCTTTTTTATCTGAATGTACATACATTGCATCTTTATTTACACTAGAAATATGAACCCCAAATGAATTAAAATTAAAAAAGTTCATGGCAAAAAAGGTTAGTAGTAATGAATAAAAACAGAAGCAGTTAAAAAAAAATTAGTAGATTTTCTAAAATTTTAACTTAAAAATAACCTTATAATTATATACATTTATTTTATTATTTGGATTTTTTTTATAATTTACTCATTGTGTGTTAACTCTCACACCAAATATAATGATTATAAATACTATTATTAGTATAAATTTATGACTGTAATAAGTAAATATATGTGGATCACATTTCTGAAAAAAGATTGTATTTTGTCTCAGTAGATTTAAAGCAACAGATATTCCAGCAATGGTATCAAAAAATGCACCAGACTTTTGTAGTGTTTATGTGATATCCAAAAGCAAAATTTCATCCATGCGATCAGCTTCTCGTCCAGCTCCAGCTACCTCCCCATTGCGTAATCACCTTCTTAACCAGCCAGGCTTAATACCAACTCCTCCTGAATCGCATATCCTGCCAGCTAATAGCTCGAGAGGTCTGTTTCATTCTTAGCTTTAAGCTTTAGTTATATAATACTCCAAGTTACCTGCCATTACTCAATCTTGCATTTAATTAAATTAAAAAAAAATCTGTGAATATTAATTTTAACAGTTGAGAAGCCGCGACTTGAACCTCAGCGTAAATCTACCGATTCCATGGATTCCATAAGGTAACGAGCTACCTTTACCTGGGATCGGAACCAAAATTACTCGTCTTGTCTTCAAATGCTTTGTTTGTTTGTTGTTCTTCATTCCCCCCTTTCACATTGTATATTATTATTGAACAAAATAACAATAAATGAAAGAGATGTAGTTGGAGCTAAAATTAACTAGTTTATTATTAATTTGGTTGTTATCAACTTTGGATGAATGCAGGTCTCCTTTTAACAGGGGAGGCCAAAATGTGAAATCATATCCAGCACTCCCTATTCCAGATACAGATATATCCTTTGTCAGTTCTGGCAGACCAAGCATTGACCGTATGTTTCCCGAATTCTACGATTACCAAGAAGCAAGCCGCACTGCCACTGCTCCAAGACTGTCCAATGTTTCAGACTATGAAAGTAATTTTAGCTTCGAGTCAATGCAGTTTGGACGAAACTCAGTGGATTTGAGCTATCCACATGATTTCTCATACGTTTCGCAGGACAGTGACAATTTTTCAAACTTATCTACATCAATGGTAAGTAAGAAAGATATGATATATATACACACGCACGAACAGATATACATGTGTATTAAATTACTCAAGGACTAAAGCCTGGAAAGCATGCATAAATTCATTGATGTGACTGTGAGGCAGGCTAGTACAACACAACAATTATATTCACCAACGAAAATAAACCATCAAAAGCACCGGTTCTCACTTCGATTAAAACATAAATTTTCATCATACTTATTTTTCAAAAAAGATATAAACACTTTTCAGGTTTGTCTAACTAATACTTATAAACGAGATAACAATAAAAAAATATACGATGTTTCACCTCAAAATCATCAAATATCATCATTGAAAGTGGAATGAAGTAACCAAGTCCAGGTTTCACCCTCTTTACACACTTCCCATTTACGTTACAATGTATGCATACATTTAATTAATTATTTGTATTATTCTATGTTCTAGGAAAATGTGTGTAAAATATCTGGAAATAATAATATGGATGAGTTTTATAGTATTGGGGGAAACCTACAGGAGGACGTGGAAGCCGAAATGAGGAGGCTAAAGCTGGAGCTAAAGCAAACTATGGAAATGTATAGTACTGCCTGCAAAGAAGCACTCACAGCAAAACAGAAGGTTAGAGTGTCAACTAATATCTGCTTATACTGTTCCTTAACATACTTTGACTAGTTAGAACTTTGTGCATAATTACACCACAACAGGCAAGAGAACTCCAGCTGTGGAAATTGGAAGAGGAACGGAGATTGGAAGAGGCACGACTTGCTGAGGAAGCTGCATTAGCAATAGCAGAAAAGGAGAAAGCTAAGTCAAAAGCAGCAATGGAAGCCGCTGAAGCGGCTCAGAGAATTGCAGAAATTGAATCACAAAAAAGGGTGAACGCAGAAATGAAAGCGCTCAAGGAATCAGTGGAAAAGAAAAAGGCACTTGATGCATTAGCACATTCAGATTTCAGATACAGGAAGTACACAATAGAGGAAATTGAAGCTGCCACTGAATTCTTCTCAGAAGTTCTCAAGATTGGGGAAGGGGGTTATGGCCCCGTGTATAAAGCCCGTCTAGATCATACTCCCGTTGCAATTAAGGTTTTGCGACCAGATGCAGCACAAGGAAGGTCACAGTTTCAGCAAGAGGTACGGCTTCCAAATGGATTTTAGTATTATGAGCCTGTAGAGCATTAATTCTAATTACTGAGAAACAAAAACATTGTAGGCTGAATATGCATGCTTTAGTTACTAGTGTATTTACAGAATGAATTTTAAAATTTGGCTGCTCTAAGAATTAAACTTACAGGTAGAGGTTTTAAGCTGCATACGGCATCCCAACATGGTTCTCCTGTTGGGAGCCTGCCCAGAGTATGGATGCCTGGTGTATGAGTTCATGTCTAACGGGAGCTTAGAGGACCGTCTCTTCAGGAGACGGAGCACTCCGACTCTCTCTTGGCAGCTTAGGTTCAGAATTGCAGCCGAAATTGGAACAGCCTTGCTGTTCCTCCACCAGACTAAACCCGAACCCATAGTCCACCGTGACTTGAAACCAGCCAATATCTTACTTGACCGCAACTTTGTGAGCAAGATTAGTGATGTAGGGTTGGCCAGACTAGTTCCTCCATCTGTGGCTGACAATGTAACCCAGTATCGGATGACCTCCACAGCAGGAACTTTCTGCTACATAGATCCAGAATACCAGCAGACAGGCATGCTGGGAGTGAAGTCGGATGTATACTCCCTTGGCATCATGCTTCTACAAATAATAACAGCAAAACCACCAATGGGATTGACTCACCATGTGCAGCGGGCTATTGAGAAGGGGACCTTTGCTCAAATGCTGGACCCATCTATTGATGATTGGCCGGTTCAAGAGGCCTTGAGCTTCGCAAAGATTGCACTTAACTGTGCAGAGCTAAGGAGGAAAGATAGACCCGATCTGGGCAAAGTCGTCTTGCCAGAACTGAACAGGCTGCGATTACTTGCTGAAGAAACCATGCACCTCACTTGGGAAGCTGGAAGTCCAGGACACTCCCCCAACTATAGCCAAGTATCGCTGCAACTAGTAAGTTAATTAATTACAAAGTGTCCGTCCTAATTTCTTCCTAACCATATCATCTTCACATTTTTATGGTTTTTGTTGAACTTACTTCAAATTAACACTTGATTTGTTTCCTTTTCTTTTTCTTCGTACGTCAGGAGCACTCCAGTTGTCCTAATTTTCTACACTCCGATGAATACTCAAGAAGTCCTCCCAACGAGAATCCGTAGGTCCTTCCATGGCAAATTGATGGCATCGTAATTAATTAATATGTACATATGCGTTTATCAATAAAATTTTGTTGTGTTATTATTTTACATTTTTAATTAAAAATCTAAATGAAAATTTATATTTCTAGATGTTGTGCGGAAGCGTGTAAAAGAGTATAATTATTGTACTGAAAAATCACACTGAGTTCAATTCCCAGGAAAGAGAGGTGGATCACGAGGATCACTTAAGTACCAGATCTTTCCTAGCCAGAATATCCCTCTATCGTAATTTAATAGCACAATAAATAACTACAATCACACTCACAAGATATGAAAAATAAATAATAAAGAACACCAGAATTTTAACGAGGTTCGGCAAATTTCGCCTACGTCCTCAGGCACTACCAAATATATTTCACTCCAAAATTACAAGTGAAAATATACAAATAGGGAGAGAGAACAATGCCTTAAGTAGAGAATGGCAAATGTTGGGATGAAGAAAATGAGAAATGGTTAGGCCTATTTATAGTTGAAGTTCAGGGATCAAACTTGCAAAGTACCTATTCAAATAGGGACCAAAATTGCAATTATCTCATTCCAAAAAAAAAAACTTTGGGTGCCTAACCAACCAAGGCCATTTGCTTCCCACTTACAGCCAACTATCTTTGACTTTTCAAAGATAGTGGCTGCCAATAATCTCCACCTTGAAGATTTGATTAGGATAATCTTATCTTCACACAATTCTTTCTGCCCTTGCCAACAATATTTGATAGTGCATTCTTCAACTGTTAAACTTGCAGGATATTGATCAAGTTCAAACAATGTTCGAACTTGGTCGCTGTTACTACCTTGGTCATCATATCTGCGGGATTATCTGCAGTCTTAATCTTCTGAAGGCGAATCTTCCCTTCATCAATAATTTCCCGCACAAAATGGAATCGTACGTCGATGTGTTTTGTACGTGCATGATAGACTTGATTCTTTGCTAAATGAATAGCACTTTGACTATCATAATACACGTTAATATGCTCCTGAACCAATCCCAAGGTTTTAACCATACCTTGTAACCAAATAGCTTCCTTTACAGCCTCTGTTACAGCCATGTACTCGGCTTCTGTGGTTGACAACGCAACTGTAGACTGTAGAGTAGACTTCCAACTGATTGGTCCTCCAGCAAGTATAAACACGTAACCGGTGGTTGATCTTCGTTTATCCAAATCACCGGCATAGTCAGAATCAACGTACCCAATAACACCTTCACCAAGTGTATTATCCTGCTCGAACAGTAATCCAAAATCTACGGTCTTTTGAATATACCGTAGAATCCATTTCACAGCTTGCCAATGTCCTTTTCCAGGATTATGCATATACCTGCTCACTATACTAACTGCCTGTGAAATGTCGGGTCTTGTACACACCATTGCATACATCAAGCTACCCACTGCATTGGAGTACGGAACTTGCAACATGTATTCTCGTTCCGTATCCGTCGAAGGAGATAGTTGTGCAGAAAGCTTGAAATGAGAAGCCAACGGGGTACTTACAGGTTTTGTCTGCTCGTTCATGCCAAACTGCTGTAGTACCTTCTTCAAATACTGCTTCTGAGACAAGCTAACTCTGCCATGGGCTCTATCTCTACATATTTCCATGCCAAGAATCTTCTTAGTTTCACCAAGATCTTTCATTTCAAACTCGAGATTGAGTTGAGTCTTCAATCTCTCAATCTCAACTTTGCTCTTAGATGCTATTAGCATATCATCAACATATAAGAGCAAGTATATGAAAGTTCCTTCTTGTAGCTTCTGGAAATACACGCAATGGTCAAATTTACTTCTTGTGTACCTTTGCCCTTTCATGAACTGATCAAATCGCTTGTACCACTGCCTCGGGGATTGTTTCAAACCATAAAGCGACTTTGTCAGTTTGCAAACCCAATTCTCTTTACCAGCAACCTTGAATCCATCTGGTTGAGTCATATAGATTTCCTCTTCCAACTCACCGTGTAAAAATGCGGTCTTCACATCAAGCTGAACTAGTTCAAGATCATATTGCGCAACCAAGGCTAGCAAAATTCGAATAGACGAATGCTTCACAACTGGAGAAAACACTTCATTGTAGTCTATTCCTTCTTTCTGAGCATAACCCTTTGCTACCAATCTAGCCTTGTACCGAATTTCATTTTTACCAGGAAATCCTTCCTTCTTTGCATATACCCATTTGCATCCAATTGCCTTATTTCCCTTGGGTAGTGCCATCAACTCCCAAGTCTTATTTTGATGAAGAGACTGCATTTCTTCATTCATGGCTTGCTTCCACTTTACACCATCAGGATTACTTATTGCTTCTGTGTAAGTAGAAGGAGCATCATCATCTGCTATATCATCAAAGCGAGCAGGCTTACGAATCTCTCTTCTTGGCCTCCTATATGCAATTGAATCTTGTTGCTGTAGAAGTTCTTGGGTAGGAACTTCTTCATCATTTGTTGTTCCAATATCAGCTGGATCATTATTAATCTTTTCAAGCTCCACCTGCTGAAAAGTACTACTGGTTTTGTCATCCTTTTGTGAATCCTTTAACATGGTTGATTCATCAAAAGTCACATCTCTGCTAAAGACAATCTTCCTTGTATCAGGACACCAGAGACGATATCCTTTTACGCCACTAGTTATACCCAAGAATAGTGCTTTCTTTGCTCTTGGGTCTAACTTCGATTCTTTTACATGATAATATGCAGTGGAACCAAAAACATGTAAAGAATCATAGTCAGTAGCAGATTTACCAGTCCACGTCTCCATAGGAGTTTTGCCATTTATTGCAGCTGATGGCAAACGGTTAATTAGATGGCACGCATATGTAACAGCCTCAGCCCAAAATTCCTTACCCAATCCAGTATTGGACAACATACATCGAACTTTCTCCAGTATAGTTCGATTCATGCGTTCTGCCACCCCATTCTGCTGTGGTGTATCCCGAACAGTGAAGTGTCGCACGATGCCCTCATCTTGACATACTTGAAGAAATGGATCGTTTTTGTACTCAGTACCATTATCTGATCGAAGTCGTTTGACCTTTCGACCAGTCTGAGTTTCCACCATCTTCTTCCATTTCAAAAATGCATCCAATACTTCACTTTTTCTTTTCATTAGATACACCCATACTTTTCTTGAATAATCATCAACAAAAGTAACAAAATAGTGCATACCTCCCAAAGAAGCCACTTTGGTAGGTCCCCACACATCACTGTGAACGTAGTCCAGAATTCCTTTCGTATTGTGAATTGCTGAACCAAACTTTACCCTCGTCTGCTTGCCCAGAACACAATGTTCACAGAATTCCAATTTGCAAGAATTTGCACCTTTCAACAAGCCTTTCTTCGCCAAAGTCTGCAAAGCTTTTTCACCAGCATGTCCCAATCGCATATGCCATAACCTGGTAGCCTCTGAATCTACATCTTTCACAGAAACTGTTGATGTTGATCCAATAATTGTACTTCCATTTAAAAAGTACAAGTTATTTCTTCTTGTGCCTTTCATCACCGTCAAATTCCCAGCTGCTACCTTCAGTAATCCATCTCTCAAAGTGATTTTGAGCCCTTTAGATTCTAAGGCCCCTAATGAGATGAGATTTTTCTTCAAGCTGGGTACGTAGCGAACATCAGTCAAAACTTGGATTGAGCCGTCGTGATTCTTCAATTGGATTGTACCTACTCCCATTGTCTTACAAGCACTGTCATTGCCCATAAGAACAACTCCACCTTCTAGTTCTGTAAGACTAGAAAACCAGTCCTTATTAGGACACATATGGTAAGTACATCCCGAATCCAAAATCCACTCATCAGTATGACATGCCATTGCCATGCCAACCAAGCTAAAGTCTGACTCCTCATCATGTTCTGCTACACATGCATTAGAAATAGCCTTGCCCTTTTGTAACTTAGGACAATTCTTTTTCCAATGCCCTTTCTCACGACAAAAGGCACACTCATCTTTGGCGGGTCTCCCTTTAGACTTTCCCCTTTTACCAGGCTTGCTGCTGCTTGAACGACCTCTTGCTGTTAAGACTTCTGCAGTTGTATCTCTGTGATCTCTTTTATCTTTCTTTCGAGTCTCAGATCTATACAACGCACTGCAGACTGCATCAAATGTGATTGTATCCTTCCCATGAAGCAATGTGGTGGTAAGATGATCATATTCATCAGGAAGGGAATTCAACAACAATAATATCTTGTCTTCGTCTTCAAATTTCTCATCCAAATTTAGCAAGTCTGCTAAAATTTTATTGAATGAGTTCACATGGTCATTCATCGACATACCGGGTGCATACGTGAATCGATAAAGTTTCTTTTTCATATAAAGCCTATTTTCAAGGCTTTTCGTTAGAAACTTTTCTTCCAATGTATCCCACAACTTCCTTGCTGATGTCTCCCTCATGACAGAGTACTTCTGCTCTTTGGCCAAACATAGACGGATTGTACCACAAGCTTGTCTATTAATCTTGGCCCACTCCTTGTCATCCATCTTGTCAGGTTTTTCTTCAAGGGCTATATCTAGCTCTTGCTGACATAAGACATCCAGGATCTCACATTGCCACATACCAAAATTATTGGTACCATCAAATTTCTCTACTTCAAATTTTGCATTGGTCACCGTAGTCCTTGCTGATGACGATGCCTGTGCCATTTTTTTCCTCAATCCCAACTACTGTATACATAAACAGTGCCATATACGTGAATAGTGCCACAAACGATCGTACTCCTCAAGTACGAACCTAGCTCTGGTACCAATTGTTGTGCGGAAGCGTGTAAAAGAGTATAATTATTGTACTGAAAAATCACACTGAGTTCAATTCCCAGGAAAGAGAGGTGGATCACGAGGATCACTTAAGTACCAGATCTTTCCTAGCCAGAATATCCCTCTATCGTAATTTAATAGCACAATAAATAACTACAATCACACTCACAAGATATGAAAAATAAATAATAAAGAACACCAGAATTTTAACGAGGTTCGGCAAATTTCGCCTACGTCCTCGGGCACTACCAAATATATTTCACTCCAAAATTACAAGTGAAAATATACAAATAGGGAGAGAGAACAATGCCTTAAGTAGAGAATGGCAAATGTTGGGATGAAGAAAATGAGAAATGGTTAGGCCTATTTATAGTTGAAGTTCAGGGATCAAACTTGCAAAGTACCTATTCAAATAGGGACCAAAATTGCAATTATCCCATTCCAAAAAAAAAACTTTGGGTGCCTAACCAACCAAGGCCATTTGCTTCCCACTTACAGCCAACTATCTTTGACTTTTCAAAGATAGTGGCTGCCAATACTAGAACTTATTTTGTCATTGTGTTAAAACTTTAGTATGATAATCCATGTAGTTTCAGGCAAATTTTTTGTTTTAAAGTAGCCGAAGTCAACCTAACTCTTGAAAAGTGAAAATTCATAATGGAAATTTTTCAAGTCACCAAAAATAAAGCGAAAATAACTCAAAGACAAAGAAACAACGAAAGAACAAAAAAACACCACAAGAAAGCAACGCCTACAAGGTGACTTCGGCTTAGGTTTGCGTTGTTTTTATGTCCGGTTTTCTTTTGGTAGTATTTAATTTTAAAAATATTTTTAAAATATTTTTAAAATAACTGTTTAATTTTGAAGCAAATGTTTTAAAATTAAATAAATTTAAAAATCTTTGATGTAATTTAAGTTTTTTAGGTTTTTTTTTTAATAAATGTTTTTGTATTATGCATGTCACATAATTAAGAATGATTTGAATATTTTAAACGTTCAAACGTATTACGTTTTTAATGAACCATACATTCTGTGGTATTTAATGAATAAACAATTTAAGCCAACATCTTAATTCCATGAAATGCCAATAATCAACAAGATCATCACATTGCAATGACAATCAATAAGCACACTTAACAACAAAGAAAATACCAAATTAAACCAGTATGATTACTTCATTGAAGAACCACAAAGTATTCTAAGTTCAACAATCACTTTAGTAATTCACCAAAACAAAACAGCATCTTGTTCTTGACTTAATATTTTTAAGTAAACTATTTTTAATAAAACTTACATTAAAATGCACCAGCACATTAAGTGAAACGAGAGAAAGAGAGAGAGATCATCGGCGTACCATTTTTGTCCCTTCAAATTTTGAAGTTAACTCCCAACTTCCGGTTATTTAAAAGAAATGTGCAAAACAAAAAAGGGAGGCTGCCGACGGAGATGTAGCAGCAGGCTGCCGACGAAGAAGCAGCAGAGGGCTGCCGACTGTATCTCTATCTTCAAATTAGATGGAACCTTCTTCGGTACACTTCATATGCTCCCTCCCTCCCTCCCTCCCTCCCCCCCTCCCTCCCTCACACACACACACACAGACACACAGAGCTAGGCAGGCCTTCAGCCACATAGAATTTGTGTTTGAAATTAAAATCAGTACTTATTTGGATTGGTTTTCCTTGGAATTTGAAGATGTTGTGGTGATGACTTGAAGGTCTTGTTGTGATTTGTAAATGTGGAAATGGTTGTGCCAAGGTTGATACCAAAATTGGGACAGAAAAGTGGCCTTAAAATGAATTATTTTCGTCCACACGGAATAGCTTAATGTAAGATAGAATATCCCTGAGATATCCCTCAAACAGAATAAAGTAGAAAATTAAATAGCGAAGGGCCCTTAAATACACAATATATTCTAAATAGTGTTTTATTATTCCCTAAAAAAATATAATGTTTTCACATTGTGAAATATATGTATTATTTAAATTGCTGCAAAACAATTAATTAAAATACTTCTAAAAATAATTTTATAAATATTAAATAGGATCCGGCCTGGTTTATCAGTTAATATAAAGGAGTTTACATAAAGAATGTTTCGATTATTGTAAACTTTATTGAAAAAACAATAATTAAAAGTAACATGTTTTGTTTTCATATATTATTTATTCATGTATCTGTCATTTTTTTAGATACCTATTTTTTTTTTAATTTAGGTCCTTTTATTTAGAAAATCGTAATAAACAGCATAAAACAACAAAGTAAGTCACAGGCCACATCAATAAATTTCAAACACAGAAAAAGAGCAATTTCTAAACATCAAAACCATAATCCCAAAAATACAAGTAAAAAACCATAAACATTAAATTAAAAGAGAGAAAGCCGAAGTCAATGCTCATGTAAAAATCCATACACGATGATGAAAGGGATTCTAAAAATCACAAAATCAAAAACGAACGCCGAAATAAAAGCCCACCACACGCAAAAAAAAGGGGCCAACTATTCTAAGTCCAATATCCCATTAACCCAAAACCAAAGCAGTACACAGAATTAAACACAAAAACGAAAGCCCAATAACCCCAGCCCAACAACATTCAGCTAAGCAGAAAATATAATGTAACAACTGTGACGCAAAACAACAAAAATACAACAGAGGGAAACATAGAACTAAAAAATAAAAATCATAAAAAATACTGACCAGTATATACGGATAGTTAATTAATTTCCGATAAACGTCGTCCTATTGGGGGCAATAAGAAAGTTCGGAACAAAGTATTCTTCTATCTAAATATTATCCAGACAAAAAAAAAAAAAAGAGCAACTAATGAAGAAGTTATTCAGGCACTATTAGAAATATAAAATTCTCCATATTTGAATGCATTATATTTTTGGAGGGAATAAGAAAACACTACTTAGAATATATTGTGTATTACAAATCTACTTTTTCATTAAGATTCTTTACGACAAAACAGAAAAAAGTCCAAAGAATGATAATAAAAAAACATAAAAAGCCGAATCGAGATATTCGGAGAATGGGATATACCCAAGCTGGAATATACCTGTATGGGATACCACTGAACCGGGATATCCCTTAGAGGATTAAGTATGATAGTTAGCCCGGTCCAGACAAGAAAAAAATCTAAACCGGCCACTAAAACACTTAAACCGGAAGCTAAAAATTGTGAACTGGAATAAGAAAATGCAGGATGTCCTGGGAATAACTTATTCCGAGATCGGTATATGACAGGGATAAAGCCGGAGCAGAATAAGAGAGAAAATTAACTACAGCAGGACAGTTAAAAATCTGTGCCGGATAGAAAATTCTTTACGACAAAACAGAAAAATCCAAAGCATGATGTCCAAATAAAATTAGATTGATGACAAAACAGAAAATAGTTTAACTATTTTAAACCAACCAAAAAGCATAAACTACAAACAAATCACTTTCTGAAACAACAATGACAAAAGAAATCCAAAATCCATTTATGGATTTATAATCCCAATTCACTCAATTGCTTACAATACAAAACAAAAAGCACAGTGTACAATTTGATATCTGGCAACGCAATATCCCTATGCTACTCCAAAATAGTTAAACTATTTTAAACCAACCAAAAGCATAAACTACAAACAAATTACTTTCTGAAACAACAATGACAAAGAAATCCAAAATCCATTTATGGATTTATAATCCCAATTCACTCAATTGCTTACAATACAAAAAAAAAAAAAAAACCCAATTTGGAAACCGGTTCAGTTAAGATGAATGATTTAATCAATAGTTAAGGTAGAAAATTGAAAAAAAAAAGACTTAACCAGAAGTACTTCTGAATTAGATGGCAATATTTTCCAGATATGAAGAAGAAAAGAGCATGGAAGCCTAAACCGAAAACCTGACGAAAACCCACTGAAAATATTAGTAAAAAGAAGCATACATCTGAAACAAACAGAGATGAAAAGTAAAGAGTAGCTAATAAAAGAGAAAGGAAAGTTGACTACTAGTTGGATTGACGTCTTTTACTGTTGGTTAGATTTGGTACATGGGCTTTCAGCTTTCTATGACTGTTAACTTTTCTTCTTTGTTGCCTGCCAAAATATAAAAAAATATTAAAAAATAAAAAAATATATAAAAATAATAGAGAATTTTAAAAATAGTATAAAATACATGTGAAAGCCCAAAGACTCGCAAGCCACAAGCCCAAAACCGTAACCTCATAAAGAATCTGCTAAGCAGAAATTACATAAAAAAAAAAAAAGAGACTGATAACACTAAACCAATAACCTTAAATAGAGGCAAACAACCAATCCAAAAATAAAGAACATGTAAGCATAATATAAGCCCAAATCTAAGCATTATATAAGCTGAAACCGAAACCAAAACATAAGCACAAACCTAAGCCGAATATGAGTCCAAACCAAGACGCACTCCTAAGCATAACATAAGCCCAAATAAGCCCAAATATGAGCATGATATATAAGATACAAAAACAAAGACAAATTACCCAAGCCCAAGCCGAAACCCAAACCTAAGCTAACATTAGCCCAATCCAAGAGCCAAACTAAAGGCTAACATACGCCAAATCTCTCTGTGACACGAAGCCATTAGTTTAACACTTCAATTTGCAGTATGTTTTAATGAAAACAAAAAAGAAAGAAGGAATGGATGGAATGAAGCATACCTTACCTTAATTGGCACCAATGGACACCATTTAGATCTAATAACACAAGCAATACCATCAAGCGTTCCAAGCTTCTCAACCAACTATCACCCTTACAACAATTCATATCATTCTATTTAATTTATGGTCATATCATTTCCTAGCAACTCAAACCACGTCCACAACATCGCAAATATACCAATCGCATATTTAGCCAACCTACATTTATAACATTCAAGCAACTTAAATTGCATCATTACAATGACTTATTTTATATCAATAATACAACTCATGTTCATGATCATTTAGACAGTGTAAACGAATATTCGGACAGCTTACAATGAAAACAAAACATGTTTTAAAATAACATCAAGTGCAATTTTGTTTTCTAACTTATTTTCGACTGAATTTAATCACCAAAAATACAGTGCAATAATTAATTTTAGACTCATTTGTAAACCACAATTTGCAGCACTTAAACACTTCAATTTACATAATTTGAGCACCTCAATTTACAGCAATTAAACACTTCAATTTACAGCATTTAAACACCTCAACTTACAACACTTTAACATCCCAATTAACGACATTTATACACCTCAATTACAGCGATAAACATCTCAATTTCCAGCAACTAAACAATTCAATTTGCAGTACTTAAAACACTTCAATTTACAACATTTAAACACTTCAATTTGCAGCACTTTAATATCTCAATTAACAACATTTATACACCTCAATTACAGCAATAAAACATCTCAATTTCCAGCAACTAAACACTTCAAATTGCAGTACTTAAATAGGGCTTTAAAAGTATAAAAACGAGCAGCAACAGCATCTACTGTGCTTGAGCAACAGGAATTTTTTGCACTAATTGGACAACAACTAAATCTGAAATAAACGAGTTTAACCAGTACAAAACAGTAGCAACCATGAAATTTGTAGAGAACAATTTTTTTTTCCCTATTTAACTATCGCCGAATCATCCATCTAAAATTGATAAGAATTTCAAGCATGGAAATAATAAAGGAGTTTAAAGAAAACTCACCATTAGCAGCACTCAATTTGTATTTCTAAAATAACATGTCATTTGGCAATAAAACTCGATTTATTCATTAACAGCACATCATCAATATCAATCCCAGAGTTATACATTTTAACCACAGCACCCAAGCACTATAAATTACAGCTATAACTCTTCTCAATTTGTCGTTTTAAGATACCACAATTTCATTATTAAGACAGTTTAAATTACAACAATTAATCCACTTCAGATAATGTTTTAAGACAACATAAATACTTACAGCATGAATACTTACATTTTAATCACGATACAGCAGTAGGACATCTTAATTATAACTATGACATCTTCTAATTGCAGCTGAAGACCTTAATATTTAATCAATTCCAGCAGCAGGTTATCTTAATTTCATTGCAAAAAGTCATATCCGGACAGCATGCATGGAGTTTGCATGCCACATAGTTCACTCAACAACTAACAATCATCAAGACTTTTCCCTCAAATTTCATCACTTACCAGCATCAGAGTACAACCAATGATTCAAGAAATAACTTAAACTCACACCATAACCAAACAGCAGCCATTTTTTTATTATTTACAACCATTTCTTCAAATTTCCAACATGATTTATTAGCTCCTAACCGAAAGTAGACCAAGTTCAAAAGTAATGCCTTTTGAATTGTTAAAAGCCAGACCAAGTTCCAGGTTGCGGCCAGATTTTGGTGGAGGGAAATTTGTTTAAAGAAACAAATAGAAAAAATATATATAAAATGATCATCATCTGTTGTAAGAATTAAGCCATAGTTCAAGAAGGAAAAAAAAAGGCCTGATTTCTAAAAGATCCTTCCAGCGTACAAATAAGCAGGGACTGAATCTGCAGAATTTAAAATCAGACGTAAAAAGAAAAAGAAAAAAGATCAGCACCTTATCATTTTCATACACCACGGTAGCTGGGATTTCCTTGTTTATGATTTTGTCAAATCTGAAAAAAAAAAAAGCAATAAGTAAATGAGAAGGAATGATCCCGGTAATTCACATCGAAGTGAAAAGGGAAGGAACATTTACTGTCGAAAATTATTCTAAAAACCAGAATTCTTTTTTTCTAAAAGAAGAAATTGATGAATAGAAGGAGAAGGAGAAACATAGGGCTGGGCTGACATGGTAGGAGAACCGGAGGGAGCAGCAGCAAGGACAGCTTCTTTCTCCGAAGCCATAAGGGAAGATGCCTGAGGCAAACGGGTCAAGCGAGAACTCAAAACAAACAATCAGCTCATCTTTAATTCATCATTCATCTATATATATAATCACTAACCCTAGTTTCTTGCCTTTTTGCATCGGGTGAAAATTTTATATAAAAATTATATTTAATATAAATTTGTGTAAACTGCACAGTTAGGTCTGAAGCAGGGCAGTGATAAATATAAATTTGTGTATATTTAATATAAATATAATCACTGTAGAAACTTTAGAAATCAGATTCTTACTTCTGCTAATTAGCTTACAAGTATAAAAAGAGATAAACTATCCTAAGGAAGGAAACAATCCCTAAAAAACTGTAATTATCCTAAGAATCAGTAACTATGATTAGTTTATATTTATAGAAGATTACCTTAGTAATCTATCCTTAATTCTAGGAATTCCAACACTCCCCCTCAAGCTGGAGTGTAGATGTTTATCAAACCCAATTTGCCAACATGTTCTTCAGACATGTTTTTGTTTAAGCTTTTTGTCAACATATCTGCAACCTGTTGTCTGGTAGGTAGATAGGTAACACTCACTTCACCTGAGTGTATTTTCTCTTTTATGAAGTGTCGGTCTATCTCAACATGTTTGGTACGATCATGATGCACAGGATTGTGAGCTATACTGACAGCAGCTTGGTTGTCACAATGCAACTGCATAGGTCTATTATAAGGAACCTTTAGTTCTCTCATCAGCCTTTGTATCCAAATTCCTTCGCAAATACCACGCGCTAGTGCTCGATACTCAGCTTCTGCACTGTTGCGTGCTACCACAGACTGTTTTTTACTCCTCCATGTTACTAGATTACCCCAAACATAGCTGCAATAACCACTGGTTGTTCGTCTGTCATTTATAGAACCTGCCCAGTCAGCATCAGTATACACTTCCACATTTCTGCTGTCATTTTTCTTGAAGTATAGGCCCTTGCCAGGAGTTCCCTTTAGGTACCTTAGTATCCGATATGCAACTTCCAGGTGTTTCTCCCTTGGGGCATGCATATATTGACTTATGACGCTGACACTAAAAGCAATGTCAGAACGAGTGTGAGCTAAGTAGATAAGTTTCCCTACTAGGCGTTGATTTCTCCCCCTGTCGACTTCTTCTCCATCCTCATTAGTACCCAACTTGAGATTAAACTCCATAGGAGTTTCAGCTGGTTTACAACCCATCAACCCAACTTCTGATAGCAAATCGAGGACATATTTCCTTAGGGAGATAGAAATACCTTTTTGAGACCTTGCTATCTCCATGCCAAGAAAATATTTAAGATTTCCCAAATCTTTAAGTTCAAATTCTGTTCCAAGAAATTCTTTCAACCTCCCAATTTCACTTGTATCATCTCCTGTCACTATTATATCGTCCACATAGACAATTAGAATGCAACATTTTCCTTGTTCCGAATGCTTGTAGAACATGGTGTGGTCTGCCTGTCCTTGAGTATACTCCCTGCTCATCATGGCTTTTGCAAATCGACTAAACCACGCCCTTGGAGATTGTTTTAGCCCGTACAAAGACTTTTTCAACTTACACACTTGGCCCTTTCTTTTTTCAAATCCAGGTGGAAAGTCCATGTAAACTTCTTCATTTAACTCCCCATTGAGAAAAGCATTCTTAACATCCAATTGGGTCAATTGCCAATTAAGATTGACAGCAATGGACAAAAGGACTCTAATTGTGTTTAGTTTGGCAACCGGTGCAAATGTCTCTTCATAATCCAGCCCATAAGTTTGAGTGAAGCCCTTAGCCACAATACGAGCCTTGTATCGGTCAATCTGGCCATCAGGTTTGAATTTAGTAGTAAAAATCCATTTGCAGCCTACTGTTTTCTTTCCTTTAGGCAGATCCGAAACTTCCCACGTTCCATTATTTTTGAGGGCCTCCATTTCTTCCATCACGGCTTGTCTCCATTCAGCTGACTCAAATGCTTCTTCTATAGTTTTTGGAGTTTTTATAGAATCAACATTAGTCACAAAAGTTTTATAAGACTTAGATAAGTTTCCATAGGATACAAACCGAGAAATTGGGTGTTGAGTGCAGCTCCTTGTGCCCTTTCTCATTGCAATTGGAAGATAGATGGATGGTGATGGAGGTGAGACTTCATTTTCAGAACAGTCCTCGGTTGAAGATGCGAGTGGCACTGCTGTATCAGTTTCAGGACGTCGATTTCGTCTGGAATAAACCTGCAGTTCGGGCACCTGTTGTTGCTATTTTCCTTGATCAGGGGACTGTTCAGTGATGGTGTTGTTATCGGGAAGTATAGTGCTAATTTCTTGCGGCATAGGAGGAACAATAACAGTGTCTAGGTTGGGTATAGGTTTAGTGATAGTGGTGGTAGGGTCGGGAGGTATGATGAGGAGAGTATTAAGGGTCTCATCTTCATTAAAAGTTTCCCCCTAAAGATGAGAAGCTCTAAAGAAAGGTCCGATTTCAAAGAAGGTGACATCCCGAGAGACAAATAGCCGGTGCAAGGTTGGTGAGTAACATTTATAGCCTTTTTGAGTGGGGGAATACCCAACAAATATATAGGGGTGGGCTTGAGGATCAAGCTTGGATTGATTGGGTTGATGATTATGGACAAAGGCTTTGCAACCGAATATTTTTGTTGGAAGACTAGGAACATGAAATAGAGGAAATGATTTGTGAAGAGTGTTTAAAGGTGTTTGGAAGTTTAGGACTTTTGATGGCATCCAATTTATTAGGTAGCAGGCAGTAAGAACAGCTTCGCCCCATAAATATTTTGGGACATTCATGGCGAACATTAAGGCCCGAGCAACAGCAAGGAGATGTCGATTTTTCCTCTCGGAGATCCCATTCTGTTGAGGAGTGTTTGGACACGAACTCTGGTGTATGATTCCTTGGTCTGAAAGGTATGAACTTAGGACAGAATTAAAGTATTCTCTCCCGTTGTCCGTGTGGAGAGTTTGGATGGTAGAGTTGAATTGGGTTCGAACCATTGAGTGAAATTTTTGAAAGACTTTGGGTGTTTCAGATTTTTCTTTTAAAAGGTAGACCCAACATACCCTAGTGTGATCATCAATAAATGTAATAAACCACTTAGCACCAATAATGTTTTTCACTCGGCAAGCTCCCCATGAGTCACTATGTATTAATGAAAAAGGTTTGGACTGGGTATATGGTTTTAAAGGGTATGGAACACGGGTATGTTTGGACAATTCACAAATATCACACTTCAAGGAATTTATTTTTTTATTTCGAAATAACAGCGGAAAATGCTTTTTTAGGTACAAAAGATTTGGATGTCCTAACCTATGGTGCCATAGCATAATAGTATCCTCTTTTGCAGTAGATAGAGCTAATCCCCCTTACGAAACAAAATAGGCAGAAAATTTTCTAGACAGAACTTGCCCAGAACAAAGAGACTTCACTAATACTTTTTGTCTCAGATAAGGTTACTTTATAACCTTCCCTTCAACTGAGGGCAATTGTTACACATATCCTCACTTAACATACCTTCACCAGACCTCAACGATTGGGACAACCCCACAAAACAGAATAACCCCGCCAATCACCACCCTCTGCCCAAGGCCACGTTACGCCATAGCCACCCTAATATGGCACCCACTTTGAATAAAAAGCCCACCAATAAAATAACGACACATGACTTATAAGTGTTCCCCTTAAATACTCCCATCAGACCTTATAACAAGAGGGGACCAATCTATCTACTACCACTTACAACTCTCGGCCCGTCGAGTGAACTGCCTCCAACCTTCTTGCCACATTCTTATATTGTATCAACAAAACCCTCAGTTTAATAAAGTTTAGGGTTTTTTTAAATAATTTTCATTTATTATAAAAATGTATATTATTATATAGTTTACGTTAAGTATTATATCTTTTACAGCACTAGAAGAGATCTATTTGAACAACAGTTTTTTATAAAAGATCTAGGCCAAACAAACCCTAAGCATCCAATTTCAAAACGAACATGTCAGTTGATCCAATATTTCAAGGATAGAGCAGAAAAATACCAAAAGCTTATTTGAAGAAATACAATTATTGGTTAAGCAAATGCTTTAAATCAAATTGCTTCTGGGAACTGGGACCAATTCATAGCAGTAATATAAATAACATCAGGCATGATTCTCTACTTACATACTGCAGACCTCCTAAAGCTGGGAAATGCCAAAACACCATTGCCAAGTCTGATAGAAAATAACCAATAGAGAACCGTACAAGAGAATGATTAGGAAAAAACAATAAAAAATATGTTTCAAGTTAACCATCAACAAATAATACCAAGCATGTTACAGGCAAAGTTGAAGGAAAAGAAAGTCATCATGATCAAAGTTTAGCAAATTGTAAACAGCATTGAACATATTTTGCAAACCACATACCATTAAATTATAGAAATTGGTAGTCCAAATATTAGTGCATCTTATAGACTAATCTGAACTCCCAAGGCTATGTTAATCAAAGGAAAAGAATAAACCCAGACAATCAGTTCACATATTGATAAAATCATATCTTACCCCTAAGATCATGTTCAATATAATAGAGCTTCTATTAACAATCAAGTCATTACTGGAATCCTCGTCAAAAAGATCTGAGACTAGTAGCAGGTAGAGAGAAGCCCATGCTGCAATTAAATCATTGAAAGTTGAAAATCCCTTGTACAAGATAAGGCTATCTAGATCAATGTTGCAAAGAAATTTAGGAAAGGAAGTTATATTTTGAACAATTTTTTATACAAGAAAAAGGAAAAGAAGAAGAGGTAGGACAAAATTGCACCAGTTGTTCCATTCCACTTTTTCTTTATCACTTAGTGTTCGATATCCTTTGAAACTAAAAAGGGCTGATACAACCTTTTATATCATAGACCAGTAAGAATAATATCGAACATATTTAGAACTTAAATAGAGGGAAAGAGACTATGATCGACATTAATGATTCGGAAATTTTAGAATTAAACCCAAAACACCACAAGAAGGTTGTTCAAAGAATCAAATTCATGCAAACTAATACGATATAAACCGAAGTCATTAACCAATGGCTTAAAAAGGAAAGTGGGCTCAATTTGTTAGTTCCTTCTCCTTGGCAGGAGCAAAAACACAATGTTACAAGTTCAAAACCACAATAATTCAGTAAATCATGATAAGATACAACACGCACTACTCACAACTGAACATGATCGAGAAACAGTGAAAAACAAATAAATTGTTAGAAGAGAAACGCGAACACTATCAGCTTCTGAAGAAATCAACTAGAAATCAATGTCAACACTACTCACAATTGATTTTTTTTTATTCTGACTCTGTTGGATGTTGTGGGATTTGAGTGAGGGAGTGTTTGGCTTGGTCCTACTTTTGATTGAAAGTTGTTGAATGAAATTGGGGGTTTATTATTCAATTCATAATCTTTTCATTTTTTAAAGCTTTTTCCAAAAACCAACCTTGGTTCTTCTCACGGAATTATTATGGTTTTGGGTTATTGATTTTATATTTTGATTGATGTGTAGGATTTGGGTGAATGTGGGTTTGGTTTGGTGTTGGTTTTGATCGAAAGGCGATGAAATGAATGTAAGTTTTCATAATCTGTTCAACTTCAATTCCTTTTCCAGAAATCAATATCTCCCCCTGCAAGTCTAGTACTGGTTTGCCTTACATAGTTTCCTTCATTTCAGCTCTCAAGCCCACAGCTGCATACTTTAAAATGCCTGTCGTCAGTGAATAACTTTTGTCACAAATAAGCGGTTTGAAGAAATTCCTGTTAGGTATTGGAACATCTTCTTTTTTATGCACAAGGTTCATCCTACAAACGAACGATAATACTAAGAAAATGGATTGCATATTCTCATCCATCACCACATAACCTTTCATAACTTTGAGAGGAAAACTACAACAGAACATTTGTGTTACTTACCTGGCGCATCCCAACACAAGAATTTGCTATAGCAAGCAACCCAAGAGCCGCCGTTATCGGCGTCGCACCAAACTCCCTCCTGACTTTGGCGTTAACTTATTCTTGGAGAAACCTACAGCTGAAACCGACATGTCCACTGACACTGAACAAATAAAGTCAATTTATGGGCACAATAATGATTCATCTGAAGAAGAAGACGACGAAAAAGATCATGTGAATATTGATCTTGCTTGGGAATAAGAAAACACTAATTAAATCGTTTTTAAATATTTTCAGAGAATTTGAAATTTCACAACAACATTTTAATAAGTACTGGGTTTATTTTCATTCTTATACTGGTAGAGGGATATCCATGTTATATCCCGTTTAGGGATAAGCTATTCCAAGAATATTTCCATCATATCCCTTCCCGGTTCGGTATTTTTACTGTCCGGTTCGGCTGTTTTGGTATTCAGTTTAGGGTTTAGGGTTTAGTGTTTTAGGGTTCAGATTTTAAAGTTATAGTTCAGATTTAATCAATTAAATTTTGCTAAATTATTTTTTAAATCAAAAGTAACCCAGAAAAATAAATTATATCCTTTTAAACAATACATTACAATTATAAAATAATATAAATATATAAATGTTGGTAAATTACTTATATTTTTTTATATAAATTACCTCTCGTTATAGATATACAGTGGTTACTTGTCCATTACAATCAAACACATAGGAGCGTCATGTCAATTTGACAGTGGAATTTTGTCAATGAGGGGTTAATCCTATTCTCAACAGACGTCTCAAATTCCGTGACTCAGAGGCTCCTAAGATCATAATATATGTGTCTCACATAATGTAAACTATAAAGAGGGCTTCAACTAAATGACGACATAAGTGAAACTACACTACTTTGAAAACGAGAATAAACACTACATGGACGAACTCACAAATAAGCCACAGGCTTTCAATCATCCACACCTTACCCCCACTACTCAGCTTTGCTCAAATGGAACACGTACAAACAATTGTCCATGAAGGGTTACAACCGCTGATGTCTGATGTGGATCAATCCTCGAGGGCAAGTTGACAACCTAACACCACAAAAAAGAAAAAGAAAAAAGAAAACCCTTAAAATGAGGCAAATAAATAAATAAAGTGAAAGCAGATGTGCAGACATGAAACATTTAGGTGGTAGCTTCCGTTTCGGCAGCTACTTCTAACAAAAATTCTAAACTAACAATGGTAAAATAACAAAAACTTAGGTGCTGGTTTAATGCAAGTTACAATGGTGGAATAACAGCAGTAATGAATTACTAGGGCAGTGCATTGTGGCCACCATAAAATTTGATTTCAATAAAGAATTTGGCAAAAAAGTTCTAGATTGTCCCTAACCTAACATTTGCTATAATAGCAGCTTTGAGTCTGACTGGTCATATAAATGAACATAGTGATTGATTTCTTAAATGGCACTTTAAAAGCTGAACATATAATCAAATTATTTCAAATAAAAGCTTAATTAATGAAACAAAGATGCCTATGCAGATGAATCAAAATAAAATAGCTGTCGGGAAGTTTGAAAGATCATTATATTAGAGGCATTTCAAGTTTAATCAATTTTGATGAATACTAGACTGAACAAGCAGACAGGAAACAAGGATACCTTAAAAATGTTCTTTTATATGAAATAAATGGTATCAATCAACTTTAAAGTCTTTTCATTCATATAATTATTATTTAGAGAAAATTCAGTATCATGGATGTGAAACTAAAAGAAGAGAACAAAACATTGCATGCTGATGTATTCATGATAATGAAAATCTAGATAAAGATGCAAATGAAAGTTTATTTAGTCAGTAAAGCAATTGTAACAATATTCTTAGAATACGTTATTTTCTTTTAGCTTCTTGTACACACCTTTTTGAACGGTGTGACACCCCAAGGATTATCTGGATGCTCAGGTTCACCGCTTATCACCAGGCGTCCTGCAGGATCAGATTGAACAAGCACCTGAAATTGCAAGATAACCACATAAGAACTTCCTTAGGCAGTACAGAAATTTAGCATTAGCTTCATTGCCTAGAAAATGGTATTAGCTACTACCATGAAATATAAGTCCCAAAGCAGCACCATCACATTCACATGCTCCATAAAGCCAAATGCTTAGTAAAGCTGCATTTTAAGGCCAATCTTTGAATGGCGATTGTTTCAATACAAGGCATTTTTGTGTAGAATTGGTTCTTACCATGTGCACAAGAAGAAAATGAAAATTACATAGTTTTACAAGTTTGTTCACTGACCTCCTCACGAAGAAGGCCTGGAACTAAAGCATAGACCTCAAAACAATCTTTCTGCATAACCAAAACAAGTTAAACTTTTAAAAAACCAGAAACCATACCTCTTCTGGAGACCAGGGGCATAGAAACTTACAGTTTTCTGCACATTGATCTTAACCCAATCTGCTGGGGATCCAATATCAACCACTGCTGTCTCCACACTAGCCAATTAAGAAATATAGTCAACATGTTGCATTCAAAGAAGTTACACAAAATAATTTCACCTCAAACAAATTGTTAATGCCCATGGTAGAAAGTAAAAACCCATAAAACATAACATGGATCTTAACTGTGCCTTCAATACTTTAGTACATGAAGCCTTGACAGCACAGTCCAAATACGATGGTTTCTTGCGTTTAAGCAGGCCTGCATTAATATGCAAGAAAAATCAGTTTAAAAGGCTTTTAAGCTGTTTCTCACGCTTTTGTTGAGAAATAGAATTCTTATCCTACAAGAAAAGGATAAATTGGAATATATATCATCAAAAGATTACACATGAAAACGCACAGAAATAGAAGCACAGCTCTTCTTTTCATCTTTTTCCGACTATAAGGATAAATAGGGTGGGTGTTGGGGGGGGGGGATTGGATTGCTCACCACATTTTCATAGACACCTTAGTTATTGGTTCACTGACTTCACCATTACAAAAAAGACGTGAGTGCCAACCCCTCATAGCACGTGCTGCTGCATCCCTTCGTGCTCTACCAGATCCTGAAGCCTAATTACAAAGAGCGCCAAAAAGATTGTTGAAAGGAGTACTTAAGAAAGATAAACCTCATAAAACTTATTCTAACTGGGGATGCAGTATGTAATAAATTTTGGATAGCATAGAATATCACCATACAAATTTTACATATAGTTACCACAATCTAAATTCTTTATTTTTAATGAAATAATAATCTGAAGGTGAAAGAAAGTTCATGTTACCTGATTCTCAACATCCATATACTCTGATTGAGATGAAAAGATGTAGGAATTATCTTTCCTTAGTTTAAGGGATTCTGCAAATATTTACAATCACTTATTCCAAGGAATCATATCTCTATTAGTTTCTTTCCTATCTTAGAGTTTCCTAAATTAGAGACATAGTTTTGTATAAAGATGTAATATGTTTTATTGTATTGAAATAAGAAAATACAGAGAATTACTATAAATTCTACAAAAGATTGTTCATATTACCTGGTTATCAACATTCATAGCCTCTGATTGCGATGAAATAGGTATATTAAGCTCACCCCCCACGAGTCTTATGCCTTTCATAATCAAGGAGTGCCTGAACAAGCATTAAAACAAGGCATAGACCTGTCTAAGTTATATGAAGGAAACAAGGCTTACAACTCAATCCTGCAAAGAATATATGTGAGTCACAAAGAAAATTATGATGTCATAGAGCTGCTTATGACATGGCATACCATGCCAAGATATGTCACCAAAAAAGCCCTCCATTCAATGTGCCAGTAATGGAGCGTTCCTTAACTTGGCACCCTAAAACCATATACAATTCATTGAAGTAGAATGGTACACAGCATGTTAAATTTATAAATTTAAAAGTAAATCAAGGCAAAACACACATACCTTGTCATAGCCACCCAATTTAGTAACAGCTCTCCACAACCTTATCCCCCCATAAAGGTGTATAAATGTCAGTCAAATAGAAACTTCCCAACATATCGCAATTGCAAAATGAAAACAGTAATGCAATTACCAATAAACTTACTTAAGGCAATTCAGCCCTTCCCCATAAAATTTAGGAGGCTTAAATTCCATGCCTCTCTCTTTGAAGAAAATTTCCAGTTGCTTCATGAAGACTGATTGCTCCTCTTCTGTTCCTGACTCATTGCCATCGGAAAAATGAATGTCATCCAAAAAAAATGAGAGCTCAGAATTGTTGTTCCCATTAACAGGGGTTATAGGCAACTCCGTTTTATTATCCCCATTCTTCAAATCTTCCACTTTCTCCATCAGTAGTTCCATATCAGAAAATAATGGAGAAGGGGTAAGTGACTCAGGTTCATCAAGGCAAGTTGGTATGGGGTTACAATCATAATTCGTTTTGCTTTGAGTTAATGCAGAAGAAGTTTCAGTTTTGGCATTTTCTGTGAGTTTAGGAGGTGAGACAGAAGAGGTTTCGGTTTTGACATCAGTTATCGCTTCAGCAGCTTGAATATGATCGGAGGTAGAATCAGTGTGGGTCTTGAAATGAAAAATAGAAGACGATTCAGATTTCACATTGCTTGTGGTATCTACATCAGGCTTCAGTGACGATTGATCATTGGAAACAGGAAGTAAGCACGTTGAGTGGTGAGCTGGAGTAGAATGTGGTTGTATGTTGCTATCAGCATTGGCATGCCCCGTGTGATAGGTTATGGAGTTAGCCGCCATGGGCACGGGGGAAGGAGAGGGGGAAGAAGAGGAAGGATGTTGCTGAAGCGGTGGACTAACAGGATGATCTCCATCGTTCAAGTTAGAAGCACCTATTACTGGAACAACTAGGTTGCGCTCCTTCTTTTCATTTTACTCGGTGTCAGTTATCTCGAATTCCATTAATGAAAGGTTGAAAACTCCTCCTACACGTCCATATATTATTTAGCTTTATTTTCCTTTTTTTTTAATAAAAATGAAGAAAGGACAAAATAGTTGTGAATCAGTTAATCAGAAAACCACAAAATCTCTTTCTCAAGGAAGCGAATCAATTAATTAGAAAACTACAAAATTCAGATGAGGTAAAGAAAGAAAGGTAAGAAAATGAAAGCTAAGGTGAAATCAGAATGACAGCTAAAATGAAAGGGAAAAAGAAGAAGGCCCAAGTTAATCTCTTAAAATTTAACAAAAGAATGAGTCGGAAAAAAAGTCCCCAAAATAAAAAATAATCTTTACAATTTTATTGCAATGGCATAAAGATAATGCAATTATTAAATAGACAAAGTGCAATGAGGAAGAAAGAATGACTTGCATGCTCCGTAGCTTGTTTAGGAAAATAAAGATGATGAAGGAATCTTGAATCCAAATCTAATTAAACCCTACTTATCTTGTGTATAGCATCTTTTTCTACATAATTTTCATTCTTATTCTGCTCAAGGGATATCCCATATCAGGATAAACTATTCCAGCAATGTTCGCATTATACCCCGTTCCGATTCAGTAATTTTAGTGGCCAGTTCAGTTGTTTTGGCACCCGGTTCAGATTTTTTACGTGTTTGAACCGGGACACCTGTTGAAGTTATTCCTACAAGGGATATCCCATCACATATATATCCCGGCTTGGGAATATCCGATTGAAGGATACCCCGGTCCCATTCGAGGGATATCACCTTTTTTCTACTATTTTTCTTCTTTTTCTCTCTCCCTCCTTTATTGTCCTTTCTAACAAACCGCTGCCGCTGCCCCCACACACTTTCCAGCGTCTTACCTCCGATCTGGCCAGCTTCCTTCCCATCATTCGAAATTTAAATCCTCAAATATATCTATCCAATCCATTGCTCCCCATTTCTTCGGCGATTCTCTCTCACTCTCGGTCTCTTTTCAACGTTTTCCTGTCATTCTTTTTTAGCTTTGGGTATCCACAGGCCAAAAAAACACACGCTAGTGTAGGACGAGAGTTTTCGTGAAAGAGAAACTCTAAGTTTTCTCTGGCGTATCTGGTTTTTGTTATTTTTGAAATTCGCTGCTTCAACGGAGACTCATTTCAGGTATCAATCTCTTTTTTAGTTTCAGCTCCATGCTTTTTTTACTTGTATTTCAGTGGGTTTTTCTTAGGGTTTTTGGTTTTCAGCTTTAGAAATACTGTTTCGTTCCGTCTTTCAGATCTATAGATGTCGGTCTTGTTCTTCATTTTTGTTTGTTTATCGTCTACTATACGTTGTTCTTTATTTTTGGATTGTTTGTTTCCCTCTGTTTAATATTATAGCTTTTGTGTTATTTTCTATTTCTTTTAAATCTTTGCTTAGCAGAATACTAATTGCCTAAACAAAAAGCATCCGTTGTGAGTTTATTTGGTAGTTTTTCTGGATGGTAATAACATGTCTTCTGAATTCGTTGTGAGTTGTGACATTTTGTTTCTTAGTTTTCTCAAAAAAATCTGTACTGTAGTTAAAAAAAAATCTAATCGGGATGCTTGTTAATATTTATAGTAATTGAAGAATTGGAGAATTTCAACCGATCTGCTAATTGCAAAGGTTTTTGTAGATTTGGGTTTCATGATCATATTCGGTGGGGATTGTCATGATTCGTGTATGCATTTATGATTTCTTTAAGATAGCTTTGACTGGAGGTCATCGATGAACTTAGTTGGGATTGTTTGTGTTCTGTTGGAATTGAATACGTAAAAGCAACCTATTTAGAGCTTATAAAAGCCCAAAATGATAAAGGGCAAAAGCTGAAAGGGTAGTATATAAAACATAGTTCTTGTTGAGGGTTTAATGTGTCTATCTTGCTCAACCCATCTTTTTATTTTTTTATTTTTCGGTCTTTTGTCATTTGAATTATTAGCGATCAGCAGTAAAGGGAGAGAAGGTATGCCTTTTTTCGATCTATTTTCCTTTTTGTTCTCTCAATTACTAAACTTGTTATAGTTTATTTTAAATGAAATAAAACACAGTTCATCCTCATCTACTCAACTACTATAAATATAAGGAGACAAGATGTTTGGGAGTCTGATTCGGTACTTTTCAACGAAACCCAAGCCGGAAATGAAGCCAATCGAGTTGAAAATGTCGCCAGAGAAAACGCAGACCATAACCAGAGTCATCCTTGACATTCTCAAGGAGCATGGGCCCCTCACTGTTGGTGATACTTGGGAACGAGTCAAGGTCAGTTGTTTAGTAGACTATAACCTGTATTCATTGTGTATCTATATTTGTTGTTTCCACATCTAATTAAGCCAAGCCCAAGAGTGAAGTCAGGGCAGTGCAGTTTTATTGTTGCATAATTTTAGGATCTTGAATTCCATTCATTATTGTTTTTTTCTTGCTTTACTTGCCTGTGCTCGACATAATAGAGTAGAAATGTGTTTATGAGTTCAGGAGGTTGGATTGAGAGGGCTTACAAGCAAGAGGCACATGAAGATCGTCCTGAGATGGATGAGAGATAGACAAAAGATTAGGCTAATATGCAACCATGTGGGGCCTCACAAACAATTTCTGTATACAACTTGGTTCACTAAACCAAGCATCAGCCACACAAGAGCTGTCCATAATTCCTCAACTTCTACAACTAGTTTTTCTGTCGATACTTCTAGTCCAAAGTCGTCTTCAGGTTAGGTTGTAGCACACTTGTGCTGGCTGCAATACCATCGATTTCAGGACATGTGCTGTTTTTTGCAATAGTGTAATACAATTGTTCTGTTGTCATGTTGTGTAAACTTTACCCTCTTCTTCCCATATATTTTTGATTTTAATGTACAAATTCCAAATTCGATTACTTATCATCATTTCTGCCATTCAGACGGCTATGCATTAGGGAATAAGAGGCATTTATTTTTAGTATATAAGTAGTAAAAACCTGTCATCCTTCTTAAGGTCTTGAAGGAGGCCTCTATGCTTTATGGTGCAAGCTGGGTAAGGGATATTGGTCCTGATCTTAGAACAAACGATAATAAGAAGGATGATGGGACGGAAGGTAAATCCAATGGAGATAAGAGTAGGAGTACAGAGACAGAACCTTCAACCTTGGAGGATATTGGTGAGGAACTTTACTTTGTGGTTTCTTATCTTGAAATGTTCTGATGTATAAGTTGTCTGTAATGAATCAAGAAGTATATAGCATGACTTGCAAAATGTGCGGTATATTATATGTGCAATAAACCGTTAGATTCGTGCTTGAGACATCTTATGGAGGTCAAGGAACAAAGTCCCATAATGCTTGAGTTCAGTTAGGTTTTCATTTCAATTTCCTTTTTCAGTAGAACTTGTCTGGAGGTAGCATGGAATTTACTCTTTGATTTCTTTTTCCCCTTGCTGGTCAGAGTCATCTGTGACTGCATTTTGTTTTATTATGTTGTTGGCATCTGTGTTCAAGTCTTAGATTTTACGCTTCCATTGGCATATTTTTGGTGAATCCCTTCTTCACCAGGCCAAGGTTCAGTTGTTAAGGAAGATATTAAATTACTGTTTATCTCCTAGCAGTCTTAGTTATCTGGGTTTCATTGTCTAGAGCCATTGCAGTGACGATCATACCGTTATCTTATGCTACCTAGGTACCTTTTTTTCTTCTCTTTGGTATCACTCTGAAGAATGATAGCAATATGTGCCATCTGCCAATATTCTATTTTCTAAACATCTTATTATATATTTCTTTAATTGATTTTAGAAAGAAAATTTTTAACTCGTGATAATTTTCTACGTATTCTGTCATCATTTACCTTGTTGGTACAGCTTCTGTTTTTCAACTAAAATTTTTTAGGCCAAATTTCTCTCGTCTCACCCTTTTTTCTCTCTTATTTTCCTGGTATTATAGTTTATCTTGTTGAATTTTACATTGTTTTGATGTTGTCTATGGAAATGATTTAATAGCAATTGCTGCAAGAGGAGGGATGGAGACTTTGAGGCCTGCTTTACAGAGGTTATACATGACAAGGGCTTCTGCATATAGAGATGCTCTTAAGAGTTTCATAGAAGGATATCAAGAAGTTATCTAGCAGGTCATGGAGAAAAAGGAAGATTCTTCTAAAGCATAGCAAGGAGGCAATACTGATAAAAATTCAACTTGATGACTGATAAATGCATAATCGGAGATGCATGTGAGTACTTCTCCAGTATACCTATTGTAGGGAAGTTAAATATATGGATAAGCTGTACAATTCAATTATTGAACTAAACTTGAAAAGGATTTGCAAAAGATTTACCTTTGCCAAGTTCAATAATTGGCAAAGGTAAATCTTTTGAAAATCCTTTTCAAGTTTGACAGATCAGTATAAGCTTTTGATTGTTTGTTGAGTAAATTCATTTATGGTTTTTGTTGGGTATTTTTTTATTGTTGCTTTTGATTGTTTGTAGGACTGGTAGGAGGTGGAAATATCCGGTTTTCTATTGCCATAGACTCGGTAATCCTCTCTATCCTGTTTGCTAATGTTTGATTGAATGAAACTTGAACTTTTTTTTAACTAGTAAAATAAAGAGTGAAGTATAGACAAAATCCAAGTAAGCATACTGGCGTTACATGATTAGTATTTCTTTCAAAATATTTTTGTTGGATATCTAGCTGGGAGTTTTCTCTAGCTTGTAATGGAGTACAATCAAGAAGTTTGGAGCTTAATATGATTTTGTTTAATATGCTATTCTAATATGCGCAAGAACACGAATTTTTGTCTAGAAATGTTGTTAAACATGTCTTCTTATTTCTTAAGACGGTGCAAGGAAGTGTTGTCTAATAACAACAAAGTACCAGAAAATATTATGACTGATAGGTAGAATTTGTATGGTCAAGGGCACAAGGCGCATTCTAGGTGCTAAAATTCTTTTATTTCCTGAGGTGCGAGGGGCAAAAAATTAAAAAAAAGAGCCTAGATGCCATGGAATCCATGGAAAGATTTCTTTCAGTGTGCTAAAGTCGAAAATTCAGATTTATATTGCTTGATTACATTGCTTGCTTTCACTATGTATAAATTGCTCTTGCTTAGTTCTAAACTTACATGGCTGTCATGGTGCAACTTTGGCACAATGGTGAAGAGCTTTTACCTTATTATTATTATTATTTTATTTCCAAGTGTTTTGATTTTATTTTGGTTTGAGGTTTTGGTTGCAAGGAATTTTGGTTGTGTGATAACTTCCCGAGTAACTAAATACATTTTATAATTCTACAATTTTGTAATATATACAAGTAAAAGAATTGAACAAAAAACTTTGAAAATTATTTTAATAGAATGTCTAAGTTAATAAAACATAATTCATATAAAAATAATATTAAAATGAAATAAAATAAAAAAATTATTTTCTTTATTTCAGAATTTTCATGACTTTTTATCTAATTTTAAGCCATCCAAACTCTATGTTCTTTCAAATATTTTATTATTTCAAATATTTGGGACTGTAAATTTGAATAAAAGGATAATGCAATTGGAAGCATAATGCATTTCTATCATTAAATATCATAAGTTGGCTTTAGCTTTAGAAGTAAATTGAGTAGCTGCATAAGAATTAGCTTTTTATATAGTAAAGGTAATTTCACTTCTCTTTTTGGGTCTATTTGTTGGTATTTTTGATAGTTGTAATGTTTTCGAGATTAATGCGACATATTGAGTTATATGTCTTTTTAAACTATGTTACCTAGACTCTTCATTTTTTTTTTTCTAAAATATGATGATCTAAATATATGGAAAAATTTTAAAAGGTTTAGTATACCCATGTTGGACGCATCCTTATATTGTATCTGACACTAACCCTTGATTCTAAGTAACAGCCTTTTAATACTGTTTTGAGATAGTTTCTCTCCCTCTATTTGAGTTCTAAATATGTTCGATATTATTCTTACAGGTCTGATATAAAAGGTTTTATCAGCCCTTTTTGTTTCAAAGGATATGGAAAACTTGTTTCAAAGGATATGGAAAACTAAGTGATAAAGAATAAGTGGAACGGAACAATCGGTGCAATTTTGTCCTATGTTCTTTTCTTCTTTTCCTTTTTCTTGTATAAAAAATTGTTCAAAATATAACGTTCTTTCCTAAATTTCTTTGCAACATTGATCTAGATAGCCTTATCTTGTACAGGGGATTTTCAACTTTCCATGCTTTAATTGCAGCATGGGCTTCTCTCTACCTCCTACTATTCTCAGATCTTTTTGGGCTTGGAGAATGGGCATGGTTTTGGGGTTTCTGCTCTGCTACTGTGTCTTATGATAATGGGATTTTTTTTCGTAGTTTATTCTCAATCTCATTTTCCTTTTTTTTCTAACATTGCTTTGCCCTTTACTCTCTCCTTTATTCTGCCCGTCTCATTTCAAATTTTTCCTCTTATGTTTTTTAGCTTTTTTGTAACCGACGCCCAAAGGAATGCAAGGACACTGCCGTATCTGTTTTTGGGATTTTTGGAATCCCTTCATAAGGTATGAATCTTTGCTTCAACATTGTCTTTTCCGTTCTCTGTTTTTAATTTAAGAACTATGCTTTTGTACTTCTATTTCTTGGTTTATTTTATGGTTTTTTGGTTTTCAGGTTTAGAAATCACTGTTTCTAATCGTTGTTTCTTTTGTTTTTTTTTAATTTATTACTCATACACCTGTTGGTCGGCAAATTCTGTTCATTCTGCATTCTCCCGGAAGCTAAATAGGAGACTTAAACGTTATTTATTTCGAAAATTTTCTATTCTGTGCAGAATTTTAATTGTCATGCTGTAGATAATTTTCTTTCTTATTCTGTTCCTGCTCTATCCCTGTGCTATTCCGTGGTTGGAATAAGCTATTCCCTGGTTATCCTGGCCTTCCTTATTCCGGTTCAGAATTTTTTGGTGCCGCTTTATGTGTTTTAGTGGCCGGTTCAGGTACTTTTTCTTGTATGGACCGGGCAACCTGTCATGCTTATTCCGCCCAGGGATATCCTATTACAGGGATATCCCGGTTCAGTGTTATCCCGTATGGGAGTATCCCGGTTCGGGTATTTCCTATTCTAGGGATATCCCGATTCCCCTCTTTTTTTTTCTAATGGCTCTTTAACTTCTTTGTAATTTAAAGAAGGTTTTAATTATTCTTCAGCCTTTTCAAATCCCCTCCCTTCTCCATCGTTGAAATTTCTCTCTCTTCCATTCATAGCTTTTTCATTAAATAAAAAATTAAATAAAAATAATAAAATTAAATAAAAAATAACAATTTAATAATTCAAATAAAATACTAAATGACCGTTAAAATGGCCCAAAACTGATTTACTAGGTGACCGTTTATTAAATATCTCTTCAATCTATGCACATTTATTATTCGTTTCTTTCTCTCTCTATCGGTCTCCCTCTTTTGTTTTCTTTTTCTTCCTCATTTCTTCTGTTTTCATAACAAATCATCAAATATATCTCTCTAATCCAAATCTCCTCCCATTTCTTTACCGATTCTCTCTCTCGGTATCTTTTCAATTTCTTTCCTCTCATTTTTTTAGCTTTGGGTAACCAAAGGCCAAAAGAAACACACACGCTACACTCTGTTTTTTGTGGTTTTTGAAATCCACTGCTTCATCGGGGACTGATTTTGAGGTATGAATCTTGAACTTGGTATGAATCTTGAACTTTGTCTTTGTCTTTCTTTGCCTTTTCATTTCTATTTTGGTTTCAGATCAATGTTTTTTTTATTTCTATTTCGGTGGGTTCATTTCTCTGCCGTTTCTTTGTTGCGATTTTTGTAACCCCTGCTTCATTGGAGACTGATTTCAGGTATGAATCTTTGCTTCAGCATTTGTCTTTTGCTTTTTTCATCTCTTTTTTGGAGTGTGGTGTGTTTAGCTGTGTGGGTTTGGGGTGTTGTTGGTTCATGTTTGCAGTCTTTGAGTCTCTTCTTTCCGTTCCCTTTTATCTCACTTAAGATAATGCTTTAAACTTTTTCAGCTGGCTTTCTTTCTAATATGACAGTCCAGATAGCCTACTGGTCTCGTGTATAAAAAACTGCTTTCTAGTCTGATGTCCTGCAAAAGAAAAATCTCTGATTGGCTGGATTATAAGTACTGTGAAACCGGTATCCCAATTGTTAAGTCAACCATCAGGAAATCGGCACACATGAATGACTTTAATTAAATAATTCCCTGAGAAACTGTACAATAATTAGTTTAATTGATCGGTCTGAGGTATGTGCTTGTAAATCCTTGAATGAGATAGATCTGTCCTTGGAATATGTAGTACTCTTCCTGTCCACAAATGACTGTCTTTAATTGGTATCTTTCTTGCCCTGTAGCAGCAAGAAGTACACATTCATGGATTCCTTTCTATCTCTTTTGCAGGTGCAAATCTATAATAAATAGAAGTTGAAACCGCTTATGGTATTGGAATTTTTGAAAACATTGGCTCATTCGTCCATGGCTATTTCATTCGTCCATGGCTCTTTACATTCCTGTTTTAGTTTCAGATATATGCTTCTTTTACTTCTATTTTCAGAGTGTCTTTGTCATGGTTTTTGGTTTTCACCTTTAGAGAATCACTGTTTTGTTCCTTATTAGAAACGATAGATGTTAGTGGTTAGATACCAAAATTGATAATTAAGTACCAAAATGTGAGTAAAAATTAAGTAACAAAAATGTTAACTAAATATATATAATTTAGAAGCTAAAATGGTGAATAAAGTTTTAAGTTTTTCTCAAACCCTATCACAGTATTGTGTCCTATTCAAATGGATGAAGATAGCAGTGGAAGGGTGCATGCATGGAGATCTCGACAAGGTCTACGACACCATTAAATACATTGTAAACACTCGCAACATCAAAATCGACGTACTCCTTTGTTGTGGTGATTTCCAGGTTCTTTCTCTTACACTCACTTTCTCCCTTCAATTTGTTGTTTTTATACCAAATTGAAATCATGAAGCTTCCAATTATTTATGGGAATTGTCAGTCACCCCCTTTTCTTCATATGTTCTAGCTTGGGGATTTTGATTCTTTTATGAAAAGGCCTTGAATTTTACCTACTGCAATTGAAAGTTCTATGGAATGATGGAAGGCTGTCTGACCCTATTTGCAAATGCATTGTAAGTTGCATCGATTGTGAAAGTCTCTAAATCTTTGTGTTCTCTTTTTGCATACTGGTTTGTGATCTATTTTTTTGCTAGGGCCACGGATTTGGTTTTGTTTTTATTTTTTTAGTGTTTTGGGTTGGGTTGTTTTGGAATAGGTTTGCATTGTTTTTATGTCCGGTTTTATTTTGATAGTATTTAATTTTAAAAAAATTAGTAAAATATTTTTGAACCTAACTGTTAAATTTTGAAGCAATTGTTTTAAAATTAAATAAATTTAAAAATCTTTAATGTAATTTAAATTTTTAAGGTTTATTTTTTATTTTTGTATTAAAATGTAGAACAGTATATTAAACTGGTCCACTAGGTTCTATTTGTCAGTGCTTTTGGTTTTCAGCAAATATAAATACTGTCTTTTTACATCTATTTTCTGAGGGTTTTTGTCACTTACCTAATTTTGTTTTATGTTTTTTATTTTTGAATTCTATGTTTCCCTCTGTTATATTTTTGTTGTTTCGTGTCACGTTTCTTTCACTATCGTGAATGGATCTTTCCTTCATCATTTTCTTCGGCTTTTTCTGTTTGTGTTTGTTGTTTTATGCCTTTCAAAAATCGCTGTTTTGGTATGTGTATGAAATTTATTGATATGGTCTGTGAGTTACTTTGTGGTTGTTTTATGCTATACTTTCGTGAGAGAGAGAAGGCTTAAGTTCTCTTCCGTTCCTATTCCTTGTTATTTTTAAATATGAATTTTTAATTCTACTTTGTGTTTGCGTTTTCCTTTCTGATTTAGTATCATATTTATGCTGTTTATTTTATCAGTTGGTTATTATTAGGAATTTCTAATAGGAAGACCTAAATTAAAAAAAATAGGTGTCTAAAAAAAATGACAGATACTATAAAGTTTATCATATATTAAATGATAAACCAAGTCGGATCCAATTTAATATTTATAAGAATATTTTTAGAAATATTTTAATTAATTGTTTTGCATCAATTTAAATAATGAATATATAATTATTTCAATAGTTATTCACTCTTTGTAGAAATGCGTTTGACAAGTGAAAACATTATGTTTTACGCTGTTTATTTTATGCTGTTTATTACGATTTTCTAAATAAGAGAACCTAAATTAAAAAAAAATAGGTGTCTGAAAAAAATGACAGATACATGAACAAATAATACATGAACAGAAAACATGGTAGTTTTAATTATTGTTTCTTTTGTTTTTTTAAATAATTACTGATACACATGTGGGTCGGCAAGTTCTGTTCATTCTGCATTTTCCCGGAAGACAAACAGGAGATTTAAATTTTATTTTTTTCGAAAATTTTCTATCCTGTACAGATTTTAATTGTCCTGCTGTAGTTAATTTTCTTATTCTGCTCCTGTTTTATCTCTGTCATATACCAACTCGGAATAAGCTATTCCAAGGATATCCTGCCTCGGTATAAGCTATTCCCAAGTAATCCCTCCTCGGAATAAGCTATTCCCCGGTTATCTTGCCTTTTTTTATTCCGGTTCAGGATTTTTTGCTGCCGGTTTATGAGTTTTAATGGCCGGTTCAGATAATTTTTCTTTTCTGGACCGGGCAACCTGTCATGCTTATTCCCAAGTAATACAGATTATAGTAGACTAAACAACTGACCTTGACTCATTCCCAAGTATCACCGACAGTGGGGGGCCCATGCTCCTTGGTACTTTTCAACGAAACCCAAGCCGGAAATGAAGCCAATCGAGTTGAAAACGTTGCCAGAGAAAACGCAGACCATAACCAGAGTCATCTTTGACAGTCTCAAGGAGCATGGGCACCCCACTGTCGGTGAAACTTGGGAATGAGTCAAGGTCAGTTGTTTAGTCTACTATAATCTGTATTCATTGTGTATCTATATTTGTTGTTTCCACATCTAATTAAGCCAAGCCCAAGAGTGAATTTAGGGCAGTGCAGTTTTATTGTTGCATAATTTTAGGATCTTG
>CM016620.1:115759206-115761706 GCA_005393395.2 Gossypium australe | reverse complement strand
CGAAACCCGAAACCCGAAACCCGAAACCCGAAACCCGAAACCCGAAACCCGAAACCCGAAACCCGAAACCCGAAAACCCGAAACCCGAAACCCGAAACCCGAAACCCGAAACCCGAAACCCGAAACCCGAAACCCGAAACCCGAAACCCGAAACCCGAAACCCGAAACCCGAAACCCGAAACCCGAAACCCGAAACCCGAAACCCGAAACCCGAAACCCGAAACCCGAAACCCGAAACCCGAAACCCGAAACCCGAAACCCGAAACCCGAAACCCGAAACCCGAAACCCGAAACCCGAAACCCGAAACCCGAAACCCGAAACCCGAAACCCGAAACCCGAAACCCGAAACCCGAAACCCGAAACCCGAAACCCGAAACCCGAAACCCGAAACCCGAAACCCGAAACCCGAAACCCGAAACCCGAAACCCGAAACCCGAAACCCGAAACCCGAAACCCGAAACCCGAAACCCGAAACCCGAAACCCGAAACCCGAAACCCGAAACCCGAAACCCGAAACCCGAAACCCGAAACCCGAAACCCGAAACCCGAAACCCGAAACCCGAAACCCGAAACCCGAAACCCGAAACCCGAAAAAACCCGAAACCCGAAACCCGAAACCCGAAACCCGAAACCCGAAACCCGAAACCCGAAACCCGAAACCCGAAACCCGAAACCCGAACCCGAAACCCGAAACCCGAAACCCGAAACCCGAAACCCGAAACCCGAAACCCGAAACCCGAAACCCGAAACCCGAAACCCGAAACCCGAAACCCGAAACCCGAAACCCGAAACCCGAAACCCGAAACCCGAAACCCGAAACCCGAAACCCGAAACCCGAAAACCCGAAACCCGAAACCCGAAACCCGAAACCCGAAACCCGAAACCCGAAACCCGAAACCCGAAACCCGAAACCCGAAACCCGAAAACCCGAAACCCGAAACCCGAAACCCGAACCCGAAACCCGAAACCCGAAACCCGAAACCCGAAACCCGAAACCCGAAACCCGAAACCCGAAACCCGAAACCCGAAACCCGAAACCCGAAACCCGAAACCCGAAACCCGAAACCCGAAACCCGAAACCCGAAACCCGAAACCCGAACCCGAAACCCGAAACCCGAAACCCGAAACCCGAAACCCGAAACCCGAAACCCGAAACCCGAAACCCGAAACCCGAAACCCGAAACCCGAAACCCGAAACCCGAAACCCGAAACCCGAAACCCGAAACCCGAACCCGAAACCCGAAACCCGAAACCCGAAACCCGAAACCCGAAACCCGAAACCCGAAACCCGAAACCCGAAACCCGAAACCCGAAACCCGAAACCCGAAACCCGAAACCCGAAACCCGAAACCCGAAACCCGAAACCCGAAACCCGAAACCCGAAACCCGAAACCCGAAACCCGAAACCCGAACCCGAAACCCGAAACCCGAAACCCGAAACCCGAAACCCGAAACCCGAAACCCGAAACCCGAAACCCGAAACCCGAAACCCGAAACCCGAAACCCGAAACCCGAAAAACCCGAAACCCGAAACCCGAAACCCGAAACCCGAAACCCGAAACCCGAAACCCGAAACCCGAAACCCGAAACCCGAAACCCGAAACCCGAACCCGAAACCCGAAACCCGAAACCCGAAACCCGAAACCCGAAACCCGAAACCCGAAACCCGAAACCCGAAACCCGAAACCCGAAACCCGAAACCCGAAACCCGAAACCCGAAACCCGAAACCCGAAACCCGAAACCCGAAACCCGAAACCCGAAACCCGAAACCCGAAACCCGAAACCCGAAACCCGAAACCCGAAACCCGAAACCCGAAACCCGAAACCCGAAACCCGAAACCCGAAACCCGAAACCCGAAACCCGAAACCGAAACCCGAAACCCGAAACCCGAAACCCGAAACCCGAAACCCGAAACCCGAAACCCGAAACCCGAAACCCGAAACCCGAAACCCGAAACCCGAAACCCGAAACCCGAAACCCGAAACCCGAAACCCGAAACCCGAAACCCGAAACCCGAACCCGAAACCCGAAACCCGAAACCCGAAACCCGAAACCCGAAACCCGAAACCCGAAACCCGAAACCCGAAACCCGAAACCCGAAACCCGAAACCCGAAACCCGAAACCCGAAACCCGAAACCCGAAACCCGAAACCCGAAACCCGAAACCCGAAACCCGAAACCCGAAACCCGAAACCCGAAACCCGAAACCCGAAACCCGAAACCCGAAACCCGAAACCCGAAACCCGAAACCCGAAACCCGAAACCCGAAACCCGAAACCCGAAACCCGAAACCCGAAACCCGAAACCCGAAACCCGAAACCCGAAACCCGAAACCCGAAACCCGAAACCCGAAACCCGAAACCCGAAACCCGAAACCCGAAACCCGAAACCCGAAACCCGAAACCCGAAACCCGAAACCCGAAACCCGAAACCCGAAACCCGAAACCCGAACCCGAAACCCGAAACCCGAAACCCGAAACCCGAAACCCGAAACCCG